>OX465295.1:370693526-371293526 GCA_949987735.1 Leucophora obtusa
GCCAATCGAATGGATCAGTTGCATCAAATGAATTTTTCGTTTGCGGCTACCGAACTATTTTTAATACAACTGAAATTCCGTTGTCACACTCAAATTAGTCTTGTCTCAATTGGTTTTCTGTTGCCACAACTGAAAAATTCGGCTACCACTACCGAACCATGCGATTGGCTACAAATGCGGTTATCAGAACTGAATCTGTTTTCTGGGTGCAGGTATGTAGTTACATAACCATATATCTGGTAATGATTTTCTACACTGGGTATTTAAATATATTTTAAGCAATTTTCAAATCGATCTTAGTTCCGTCTATAAAATTGGCCCTAATTTTTTATCTAAAAATTTTCGAAATAAAATATTAAAAAAAAATTTTAAATAAAAATATCAAAATTTGAATCTCAATAAGGGCCGCACAAAAATCAGCAAAGGGTCGCATTTGACCACCGTTGTCATATAGTAGGGGCGGTCACATAAATGGTTTGAACGGCCATATTTTGGGATTTCACAAACTTATAGAAATTCGTACCATCCCATTTAGAAATTGACAGTGGTACGAAAAATCAAGCACTTGCATACCACTGGGTAACCGCCAATATTCGTTTTACAAAAATTTCGGTAGTTTATAAAAAAAACACTGGCAAATATTGGGGTTAGAGTGCTATGCCAAAGTTTGTAACCAGTGGTTATCCAGCTTTTTTTTCTAACACTGTCATATTAGTTCCAAAAAACTTTTTGCAGTGCTAGCATTGGAGAACAGCCAGTAGTTGTCCAGCTGTTTATCATTCATTTATGCTTTTAGCCACCAAGTATTATAAGTCTCGTTAGCTTAGTTCAAATCACAGCAGGTCCCAAAAAAATACATATGAATTTTTTTAAATTTTATTTTGGAAAATATAATTCCTGACCAAACCAATAAATAGGTTTTGCCAACGTTGAAAGTTTTGTTTCCCCAGAGCTTTTCCGGCGCTTTTTGAATAGCCGGTCCTTTTGGCAATTGAAGTTCTCATTTTGGAAATGGGAAAGCACTTTTTGCCAGTACTTGTACCACCGGTTAAAGTATCTTGACATCGCCTTCCCGTTTGTATTTTGGGATATTACGCTACACTACTCAATACAGATCAACTCTTTGGCACAGCCCTCTATTAATTCTATTTCAAAGTATTTTGGTCTTCTAGACCCCAATCTGATATCAAAAAAATTACATCAAATCGCCTTTCGGTGTTGTGGGTCTTCCATTTTTAACTCCTTGCCGAGAGAAAATGGTCAATATTGCGGAGTAGTATATCAAGAATTTTTAATTTCTGAATTGTATTTTAACTAAAGTAAAATTTCTCTACAAACTTTTTGAGTTTTTTTCAGCAAAAAGTTTAGTGATTTTAGCAAGGAGTTTTTTCATTTGCAATCGAATAAGTGTTAGCAAAACTTTTGCTCAGATTACTATTTTTTGTGGTAAAAATCAGTTCGCTGATTTTCAGCAAACACTTTTGCTGAAATTACCAACTTTTTTGCAAGCACGCTCCTGTCTAAAAATTTGCTGACACAGCAACATTTTTTGCTGACTTTACTGACTTTTTTTTTTGAGTGTACGATTAACTTAGATGCAAAAAATAATATAATTTTGGCAGATCAAATCACATATTAGGTCTGATCGATGTCGTTACCGCGGGTACCCGCGGGAACCCAATTTACCCGAAACAACAACAATTTACACACAATTTTGACAATAGAAACGCTTTCTGCTAAAATTGGAACAGACCTATTTTGAGAACAAAATTTATCCTACGATATTTATTTAATTTTTAATAAAAATTAAAAAGGTTTGTACAAGAAAAAAATACTAACAGTAGGTCTCATACTGTAGGTTTAACTTAAACTTAACTATAAACAAAAGAAAATGTCAATAAAAGGTACACAAAACAACAACAAATGTTTGGGTTAACTATTAACTAAAGTTTAAACCTGCAGTATGAGACAATTTATTAAAAAATATTTATTTATTTAAAAAAAAAGAATACTCAATTCCAATCATTAGTTGGCTTTTAACCAGACTGGTATAGTGTATCATATAGTCGGCATGCCCGACTTAGACTTTTTTACTTGTTTAAGGCTTACATAATGCATCAATTACGGGCTCATAAAAGGACTTACGAAACGCTTTCGTTTAAAGAAGTTCTGAAGTTTGCAGCTGTTTGCCTGTTTTACTTATACTCGTCCTACAATTACAAAACGTCGTTTTATATACGTAAATGTAAACTTTAGATTTTTTTTGCAAGCTTTTTATTAATTTTTTGTAAATGCAAATTTTTTGCTAGGAATTTTTTATGTTGGTCCGATTTATTCAAATGTTTAAACAAAAGCTGTGTTTGTACGGCAAGCTATCAACGTTGGCTTATGCCATTCCCATATAAATTTGACATTAGCCAACGTTTAGTGTTAGCTTTAACGTTACTATGTCAAATTTATATAAAAAAAATGACTTAAACCAACTTCCACTGTATTAAGTATTTTTTATAAAATTTTATTTAAATATTGTTTCATATTTTATTTTAGGACATGGACAAAACAGCAATGGGTAAATTTCCATTTTGTCAACGACCATGGATGACGGATAAAGGTGCTGCTGCCGCAGCTAGTAGTGGTAAAGGCCTCAAGGGTATAGTTGCCGGAGGTATAACAGGAGGTATTGAGATTTGTATAACCTATCCCACCGAATATATAAAAACTCAGTTACAATTGGATGAAAAGGGTAACAAGAAAGATATAAAATTATTTTTTTTAATTTTTTAGTGCCAAAATTTTAATTTTAGGTGATCGTAAAAAATTTAGCGGAATTTCTGATTGTGTGAAAAAGACTGTACAGCAAAAAGGCTTTTTCGGTCTATATAGAGGTTTAAGCGTACTTATATATGGGAGTATACCAAAATCTGCAACCAGGTAATAGTTACAGTTTACCTGTACCTTAAATCATTGTTATACAATACATGTACACAGTGGGTGACAAAACAATGGAAACTTTTAAAAATCTTTATACAGTGCCCGACAAAAGTATTGGCGCAGCTAGAATTGTCAGATAAATCCTTTGATTTTAGAAAGAAAATCGCAGATTTGCAAAACAAACGGCTCCAGCAATTAATATAACGGGAAAAATCATACGCCACAGTGCCCAAGTCAATGTGATTGTCTAAGATGGCGTATGATTTTTCCCGTTATATTAATTGCTGGAGCCGCGCATGCTGGAGTATGCAGAACATTGTAAATTATCCACATTTTCAAGTCGCTTGTCGCGTTTTTCGGGTCATTGTCTTGTTGAAAATATTGTTTTCAATTTCCAACTTTGATGCACTATCCTTTAGATTTTCTTTTAGTATATTAAGATATACTCTCTGGTCCATAATAACATTTACAAAACAATACTCCCAATACCGACAGACTACATGCAAATCATCAGATTGGAAAATGTTGAATTTTGAATATTCATCAGAAAACATGACTGTGCCAAAAATTAATTGCCTTGTTTTTGTGCAGATTTGCTAAAGGCTGGTTTACACTGCAAGATTTTCGGAAAGATTTTGCAACCTTGCCTATATGTTTTGCACGTGTACTAAAGTAAAATCTTTCCGAACATCTTATAGTGTAAACCAGCCTTAAGTAGGTACATTCTCTTCTTTTTGTTGACTTTACATACATATATGTATTAGGGTGTCCCTTATAAAGTGTTTGGTCGATTTTCGACACGCATACCCCCCAATTTTTTTTACAAATGGTCCTAAATTAACAAAATCGATTTTTTTATTTTTTTTGGAAAACGTTAACCCGTGCCGAGTTGCGGCCGAAAATGGCCCATTTTGGAAAAAAGTGTATTAATATTAAAAATTCCCAAAATTCGAAATTTTGAAAAATTTTGTATTTTGTTTCATTTATTCATTTAATAAGTCAAAATGTTCAGACATGGAATTTTGACTTCATCGAGTATCATTAACCCTCTTTAGCCTGGAATCCAAAATAACTCACGAATTTGATAAAAATGCAAAAACCTGTTTTTTTTTAAATTAATTTTAAAGATTTTTTAAACTGCATAATTTGGAGATGTCGATTGCTAGTTGTACCACATAATAGTTGATATTAAAGAAAAAAAATATTTTATAAAAATCTGATAAATGTTATTCTGTAATTTTCCTAGTGTGACTTTTTTGTTAAAAGTGATAACATTAACCCTATATGGATCAAGTTACTCAAAATAATAATTAATTAATTAATAATGAATTAAATAATAATTCATTTAAAGTGATATTTTTCCAAAAATTATTAAAGGTGTTATTCTGTAAATTTCCTAGTGAGGTGTTTTTGGCCAAACGTATAAAAATTAACCCTATATGGGTCATGTTACACAAAATAATTATTTTTATCCATTTGAGATTTTTTTGTCAATTTAATGGCTTTACAATCTCGTAGTCATAAATAATATTAAGTTTCATGGTTCTTTTCTGCCCCAGGCCTCTAAGGGTTAAAGATTTTTTAAACAAATGTAAAGATAATTATATTCTAACCAAACTCAAGTAATATTTTTCCGAAAACCAAGTAAAATTTGATGAAAACATTAAAATTTTGTTAAATTTTTCACAAAATAAGCAATTTTTGTAAAATGTCCTGGAAAGCAGAGGCTCCAAACACAAACTCGAATTATCATTTTTCCAATTTATTTTTTTTTTTTTAATATCAACTATTATGTGGTACAACTAGCAATCGACATCTTCAAATTATGCAGTTTAAAAAATCTTTAAAATTAATTAAAAAAAAAAACACTTTTTTGCATTTTTATCAAATTCGTGGTTATTTTGGATTCCAGGCTAAAGTGGGTTAATGATATCCGATGAAGTCAAAATTCCATGTCTGAATCATTTTGACTATATTAAATTAATAAATGAAACAAAATACTAAATTTTTCAAAATTTCGAATTTTGGGAATTTTTAATATTAATACACTTTTTTTTCCAAAATGCGCCATTTGGGGGGTATGCGTGTCGAAAATCGACCAAACACTTTATAAGGGACACCCTAATATGTATGGTTTAGGTATACCAACTAGGGTTTGGGGTTTCGAGGACTTTTTTATTTCCCGGGAAATATTTTTGAACAAAATTGTTAATGAAAGCCACATTATATAAGTAATTTTTGTTTAAAAAAACACTATTTCAGTACAAATTCAGTCTGTGTAGTGAGATGCCACAATGTTATTTTCCAAAGACAAATAAAACTCTTCTAGTCTTATTTCTACAATTCTTCTTATTTCATCAGCATTACATCTTCCTGATATATAAACCAATTCCAGGTTATAAAATGAATTATTTCCGTTTATACATATGTTCAAATATTTCTTTTCTGATATTCTTGTCCATTCATCTAAGATTATAGTAAATCTCTTATTGTTAGAAATATTGCTCGATATTTCTTTTATCATGATATCTTTTACATGATTGTAGTAATTTAATATAATGTTCTTTACATCGGTTTCATTTTTCGGCAATGCCAGGTTTTTATTATAAAAACTTTCTCGAATAAACGAAGATCTAGTTATGGTGCGGATTGACATTCCGTCGACTGCGGCTAATTTGGATACCATTTCAGGAAATGTTTGCCCTACCATAAAACGTTCAATGGCTATTCAGCCTACACTTTCTTCTTCGGGTACTTTGCTAATTTTAGCTGGAACGTTATTCTTGTTGTTGTTTTCTAAAAGAGAAGCTGCATGACCATCAATTTTTTTTTTGTGAACCAAATTTAGATGTCGGATAACAAAATTTAGGCTGCATTCACACCTAATTCTTAAACACGCGTTAAGCTAAAACACGTATTTTAGCTCTTTATTCTATTTAAAAAGTTGTAGTAGAATTAGTGTTTCCAATTATTCGACATAGGCGGTTAACCGGTTAATGCATTATTCGAAAAATCACTAAAATTAATTAACCGGTTATTCGGGTCGGTTAATCGAGAAAATTGGAGTTAATCGATTAATCATTTAATAAAAATTAATGGATTTTCTTAACATTTTATCAATAAAAATACAAAGGGCTGACTTTTTTAACATTAAAAACTAGAAGAGCCTTTCGCATTGAGCCATCAATATAAAAAATGTTAAGATTTATTTGAAAATACCAATTTGCTCGGTAAAAATCAGCAAAAAAATTTTTTTTAATATTGTAATTAATATAGGGTGACCATTTTTTCTGACTTCAAATCAGTACAAATTTTAAAAAAATATTATCATCATCAAAAAAATTATTATGCAGCCAACCTAATTTGTTGTCAACCGAATGGTTTGGTTAAAACAAAATTTTTCGGTTAACCATCATACCATACTAAAAAACCTTACCCAGTTCTTCCTATAAAGACCCCAAAACAAAACAATTTTTTTTGCATGAAAAAATCCAGTTTTTTAAGTACAGGAAACGGACCCATTATTTAGAAATTTCAATGATCTGTTACCATTCCTTTTGTAGTTTTTTTTTGTAACAGATCGATGAAATATAGCTATTTTTAATTTTTTCTACATATCCCAATTTTTCAATTTTATGTAGATATATATACGATTTGTCGATTTTCATTCATTGCACCACCAAGTTTTCATCTAGTAGGTTCAAAATTGAAGAATTAAATTTTTTTAGAAAATTTTAACCCGTGCTCAGTCGCGGCCGAATAGCACATTTTTGAAAGTAAAAATAGCATATCCATTAAAAATTCCCAAAATTCGAAATTTTTGCAAAAATTACTTTTTTATTTAACTTGTTTATTAAATATACTTAAAATTATTCAGATACGGAATTTTGGTTTCGCCGCATATCATTAACCCACTTTAACCTGGAACCGAAAATACCCATAAATTAAATAGAAATGGAAAAACTGCTTCTTTTAGTTATTTTTAATTTTTTTATTTTTTTTTTAATTCATAATTTGGAAACGTCAAAATCTATTTATACCCTACACCACTACGTAGTCAGGGTATTATAAGTTTGTGCTGATGTTTGTAACACCCAAAAAATAATGGTCCTAGACCCACCTTATAGTATACCGATCGGCTCAGAATTTTTTTTATTTCGATTTAACGATGTCCGTCCGTCCGTCTGTCTATCCATGCATTCTTGTACGCACTCTACAGGTCGCAAATATTAAGATATTTTAATGAAACTTGGTACACCGATTTATGTCGGCCCAAGGACGAAGCCTATTGATTTTGGTTAACACCGGTCCATGTTTAGACCTAGTGCCCATATAAGGGTCCCCCCAAAATTAGCTTGGTTACACACTTGCAGGTTGCAAATATTTTAATGAAATTTGGTTCGCTGACTCACATGGTCCCGAGGACGAAGCCGATAGATTCTAGATAGAATCAGTCAATATTTGGACCTATCGCCCATATGAGCTATATTTACGATTTTCTCTTCTTTTATAATTACATAGAATATTTTGACACAAGTCCCATATTAACCCATTCGAATTTCGGATCCAAACATTAGTTGGCTTTTAACCAGACTGGTGTAGGGTATCGTATAGTCGGCATGCCCGACTTTAACCTTTTTACTCGTTTTGTAATATAATAGTTGTAATTAAAGAAAAAATAATAAATTTAAAAAATGATAATTCGGATTTTGTTTGGGAAACGACTACTTTCCAGAACATTTTATGAAAATTGATTATTTTGTCAATTGGAATTGGGCTGTTTTCACAAAATTTTGCACAAATTTCCAAAAAGTATCAAATTAATATCATGTTATAATTATCATTATTTTTATTTAAAAAATATTTAACTCTTAGAGTACTGGGGACAAGAAAGACCCATGATGCTTATTTAATTTCTGACTATATTTTTCTGAAATTGCTCGAAACATGTGTTCTACTTGATAAAAATTACGATTTTATACAAACTGATCTATACAGGTTAATATTTTGACTTCTGGCCAAACCCCCAAACAGTTACTAGAAAGCTTGTAGGATAATTCCTTTTAGGCGAACTTTCAGACTTTAATTAAATTTGGGTAATCTAAGTTAAAAAATATGCTCTATTCTTTACGGTCCAATCTCACATTTTAGGATTAAAAAGGTGGGGTCAAAATGGACCTAGTTTCCTTTTCTATGCATAATAGAATCTGTCAAGAAATTCTAAATATTTTTGCCGGGAATGTAAAAATTATATTAATTTTTTAAACACTATTTTCTACGTTTCAATAAAAGTTACAAAGAGCTAATATTATGGTACGTCAAAATTTAAAAAAATTAAGTTGTTAAATTTTTTTTATTACTATAAAATATTAAACTAATTTTTAGGTAGTGTATAATTTTTTTTAAATAGCGGCAAAAAATATCAAAAAAAAAGATTGAAAGTAATAACATAAGAATAAACGCGGAAACCCTAAAATTTTACAAGGTAAAATATTAAATTATCAATTTTTTTTACAATAACTAAAATTCATAAGGTGGAAATTTGATCATAAATGTAGGTCAAATTTAATTTTTTAGAAAAAGGATATATGGGAGATAGTCATGTCCGTGCACCTAAATTTGCCACAGAGTTAAAAAGTATAATTTTATAAACTGTTCTAAGTTTTTAGTGCATTCTGATCATAAATCTATCCAAAATATAGTTTTTGAGAAAAAGGATATATGGGAGGTATTGATGTCCCTGCACCGAATGAAAAAAAAAATTGCCAGAGCTAAAAAGTATTATTTTACAAACCATTTTAAGCATGGATGGTAACCGAAACGATGCGGTTATCGGTAAGGGTAACGCTATTTTAGATTATTTCGGTAACGGTATTTTAAGGGTATCGACATTTCATTTATTTCGGTATCAGTATTTTAAGGATAGCGGTATTTCAGTTATTTCGGTAACGGTATTTTAAGGATAATGGTATTTCGGTTATTTCGGTAACGGTGTTTTAGGGGTAACGGTAGTCAATTGAAAGGGTTTTGAATCGATAACGGTATTTTAGCGGTATTGCCTGAAAACCCTGATTTTAAGTTTTTAGTGCATTCTGATCATAAATGTAGTCATTATATGTTCTTGCACGGATTTTTCTGAAACTTCGAATTTTTCTTAATTTACATGTTATAAACCATCACACCAAATTTCATTCTTCTGCGATAACTCCTCTAATTTTGCCGATTTACTATATGGGGACAAAGCACTGTGCGTCGGCGCTTATCAATGACAGTAGGGTATCCAGCTCTATTGACTCATTGGAGCATCGGGTTGTGTGACCCTGTTCTATCGATATTACCATGGGAAGTGCTCTGCTGAGATAAGTGAACTTATCCCCAAAGCCCAAATTTTTATTCGTAATACTTGCTTATCAAGTAGAGCACATCCGTTTGTAGTCGATCGACCAGTTGATCGCACGACGCATTACAGAGAGAATTCGTTTATCAGTCGCACCAGCCGTATGTGGAATAAACTCCCCGCAGAAATCTTCCCTGTTACTTACAATGTTGAAAAATTTAAATCAAATATTCACAAACACTACTCCCTCTTTCCTCCTCCTCATAACCTATTTTCCTAATACCAACAGAATGCACTGCGTTCATAGGGGGCATACCCTGAGTGTTGGTCCACCAAAAAAAAAATAAATAAAAATATTATGTTTTATTTTTAATAAAATAATAATTCTTAATAATTTTGTAATAAATAAATTGTGAAATTTATTATCAAAAATGTACAATAATTTAAATATATAAAATTATTTTGTAGTTTCTGGTAAAGTGTAAATGTAGATTAAAATCATAAAACTCTATAAGAAAAATCAAAAGTTTGTAAAAGTTTCATTGTATTGTTACCCATTGTATATCATTCATTCCATAAAAGAACATTAAAAATTTGCATTTGTTGACCTCATATCATCCGTATTTCGTCATATTGTGAACAATATTTGGAATTAAAAAAAACTCACTATTTTTTAACATTTTAATTACTAGTATTGAGAATTACTAGAATTACCAAAAATGATATACCATTACCTTGTGCATTATTTTCCTAATATAAGGTGGGTCTAGGTCCCATATTTTTTGGTGTTACAAACATCAGCACAAACTTATTATACCCTCTCCACGTAGTGGTGTAGGGTATAAATACTCTTTTATATAAGGGACACTTTTTTTTTATATTAAAAAATATAGTAAGCTTATCGTTAATTGTAGTTAATCTTCTTTCCCCAAAAAATCAAAGATTTATATATGAAAATCTGAATTTTCCAAAATTGTGCAAAGTGTATTAAAAAATTATAAATGCATTTTTATTTTGGGACTACAAATCGGAAAGTAAACAACTGCAGCTTGAAGATGATTGTTTTTTAAATAACCAATCTACTTTAATAAACTAAGCTCCTCAAAGTTCACTAAATTTAGCACTTTTTAAATTTTTAAAAAAATTAACAACCTGAATGAAATCGCGAGGTTTTTCAATCTTACATATCTAAATATTGAAATATGCACATCGCTTCATAGTCTTTCTGTTCACCATATAAAGCAAATCGGAACAGCGTTGGTCAGATTTGTGGCGATTTCTTATAGAATGAATTACACACTTTTTTTTTAAAGATTTGGAGCTTTTGAGACCCTAAAAGGTTACATGGCAGACAGGAATGGCCATCTTACGGCAGGAGGTAAATTATTGTCTGGTTTAGGTGCTGGCGTATGTGAAGCTATCGTTGCTGTCACTCCCATGGAAACGATTAAAGTAAAATTTGTTCACGACCAACGTAGTGCTGAGCCAAAGTTTAAGGGATTCTTTCACGGTGTTGGTGCTATTATTAAAGCTGAGGGTTAGTGTTTATGCATAAAGAAGCAGTTCCAAATGATGAACATTTTTCTTTTTGTATTTTAAGGAATTGGAGGCATTTATAAAGGTTTAACTGCAACCATTCTTAAACAGGGCTCAAATCAAGCTATTCGCTTCTTTGTTATGGAAACATTAAGAGATTTGTATAAAGGAAATGATCCTGAGAAAAATGTTCCTAAGCTTGTTGTAGGAACTTTTGGCATGATAGCTGGTGCTGCATCAGTTTTCGGCAATACTCCTTTAGATGTTGTTAAAACTCGCATGCAGGGTTTAGAGGCTGCAAAATACAGAAACACCGCCGATTGTGCCATGCAAATTTTAAGAAACGAAGGCATAGTGGCTTTCTACAAGGGAACTGTGCCCCGTTTGGGCCGAGTATGTTTAGATGTTGGAATCACTTTTATGATATACGATTCCTTTATGACCCTTTTTATGAGAAAATAATTAAAATGGTATTATAATGGTTCTCGTGTATTTAAACTCAAATAAAAGTTTCATCTATTTTCGCCTAATGTAACAATCTAATTAACTAATGTAACAATTTTATAAATATTTGTGTAACGTGGACCAATAATGATCTATCGCGGACTCTACGGACGTCGCAAGAGGATCCTTTTCTTAACTTACCTATCCTAAACATCGTAATCATGAGGAAATTCTTTATGTGTCTTTTAAAATGTCTTATAAACTTTATGAAAATTAATATAACTTTCCATAAACTACACTGATAGAATTTTCGTTCGTACTATTAATGAATCGATTTCATTAATCTGAATTCATTGATTTAATGAACAATTTTCATCGAATTAATGAAAAATTCATTAGTTCAATTAATTTTTTCAATTTATATTTTCAATTAACCCGTCAGATATGCTATAATTTTATAAGGATTTTGAATTTGCTAATTGCTAAAATAAATATGTTCCAGTAATGAACGCTAGGGCCGCAAATTGAAATTATTTAAATATAAAAGTCCAAATAATCACATCATTTTGTTTTGGCTATTTAGATCAAACGTGATAAAAACAAAACAGAAATACATGTAAAAATAAAAAATAAAAAAGTAACACAAAAAAATATATTTTTTTGTCAATTATTTTTCATTTAATAAATCAGTTTCATTGATTTAATGAACTCGTTCTTTGGGGACTTTCCAATGAAAAAATCATTGGATTAATGAACAAATTCATTAATACTATGCACAAAATTCTATCAGTGTAGATAAAGTTATTGCATTTTTTTATTCTATTTTATATGTGCGTAAAACTATTTTTACTCAAAAAATTTTTTTTAAGAAAGTAAAACAATTTCGTTCTTGCTAAAATATGTAAAGATGATAGAGGGGAGATCCTTCGCCAGTGGGGAACATACACCAATCGCATTTTTCTCTGATGTTAAGAGAGATAATAATTGAAAAAATATATTTAGTGCAGTTTTCATTGACACCTTCTTTGATGAACTGAATCTCACCTAATTTACATATTTATTTAAATCAAAAAATAGTAACTAATTTTTATTTTTGTTGAAATTGTATCCAGTCCTTTTGGCGCATGTTCCCCATGGGATGGGATAGTTTCGCCATTTCGGATTGCTTGGAAAACCATTAAAAATAGAAAATATGGAAATGGTTCAAATCAAAATCATTAAACTAAAAGTTAATTTTTAATTTAATTTATTTTCAATTCATTGGTACAAATAACACTTGAAGTCTCTTAAAGCACCTCAAACATTTTAAGTCGCAATGATAAAATGCTTAAATAAGATACAAAACGACTCTAAAATAAACATTAATAATACAGAATAATAACACTACATAACGATTAATCTTTGAACAAATTCATAACTGACATTTTAAAAAATAATACACGGGGGTCGGATTTAATTTGATTAGGTAACGAGTTCCATAATTTCACAGCACTAACAAAGAACAATTTTGAGGATGATAAGTATACTCAAAATAATACGTCTGTTGGCTGGACAGAAAAATTTGTTACTTCAACAAAATTTATTCCTGTTTTTTGGCTTAAAATAAATAAAATTTGTTGATTTTAACAAATTCGTTTGTTAAATTTAACAAATCTAAATTTAAGTAAAAAATTTGTAAAACTACAGTTTTATCTGTAACTATACTGAATCGTAGAATTTATCAAAATTTATGGTCTCTTGACCCTCCCCGGGCTTAGTCCATATCATGTGAGGGCATGTAAGGGCACTCTAATGGAGCAAATATTTTGTCCGTTTTGCTCTATCTCGCTTAATTTTCGAGATATGGGCCATTTTATGAAGCGGAAAATTTTTATTAAAAATTTCCGAGGGTCCAACGCCCCTCCAAGTTCCATGTTTGGATAGAGATAACCCCTTTCAATTTTGCCCTATCTCTCTTAAGGCTGAGTTACCCAACCGTAAACGTATCTGTAACGAATCAGCTGTTTCGATACCACAAGAAGAAATGTATACGAATGGTTACTAACACGTAAATGTAAACGAACTTGCCGGATCATTCTGTTGAAATCAGAATTTTCTATCCGGCATCGAAACAGCTGATTGATTTTAGTCGGAAAAAATATGAAATGAATAAAGAAAATTGATTCAAACAACAAATAAGGAATAAAAATTAAATGGAAAAATTTAGAATAAAATATAAAACTACATGAAATAGATGCTAAATAGTAATGTCGATTACGATAATCTATAAGTGTACTTTTTAGCTACGGCACGGTACAGTTACATCACATTTACGTTTACGGTCCCATAATCCGCCCTTTAGTTTTCCCGGTATTTTATTTATTAATGGCCTAATTTTGTTAATCACCTACGTTCATCACATCACCGGCACTTCATTTCCCTCACCTAATGCGGGGATTAAAAAATTGTATTTTATAAATCACTACGTATTTGTGATTGATATTTATGTTATTTATACTTGAGCAAAAACCAAGAAATTTCAGAAAGTTTACAAAAAATTTCCAAAGTAATTTTAAACACTTTTGTCAATTTGTATTTAGTTTAGAATTTATTTATCCACCTCGCACACGGCCTAAACTGCCAAATATTTGCATTTTATAGTTGTCATCTTTGTGAAAAAATTTAAAAATATTAGCCGTTTTTTGTAGGGATTCATATAATTTAATATTGGTAACCCTCAAAGAAAAAGTAAACAAAGAGAACAAAAAAAAATAGTAAAATTAATTTATTTTAAATTTATAAATGAAATTACTTCAATTCAAATGAAAAATTGTGATCGCGAATGTGTTTTGATTATGTGTTTGTGCAATTTTATTTATTTTAACAATAAATAAATAAAAAATTAAGTTCCTAAAAAAAATTAAATGGTTAATTGGTTCAATTAAATTGATGTTACTCGTATATATCGTCATATGAAATCAAAAAAGCCGTAAGTTACAAAAAATTCAAAATCGACTTTTTGATTGATTAAGAAGCACCGTATTAAAGTACATATTCCTGCAAAATTCTACACTCCAACGACTAAAAACGAAGATTTTATTAACAAAATTCTAAAAGCCACTACACTGATAGAATTTTCGTTCATACTATTAATGAATCGATTTGATTAATCTGAATTCATTGATTTAATGAAAAATTTTCATTGAATGAATGAAAAATTCATTAATTTAATGAATCATTAATTTAATGAATTTTTCATTATATATTTTCAACTAACTCGTAAGATGTGCTATAATTTTTATAAGGGTTTTGAATTTGCTAATTACTAAAATTGCAAACTGAAATTATTTAAATATAAAAGTCCAAATAATGACATCATTTTGTTTTGGCTATTTAGATCAATCAGTAACGCGGTAATGTTTACATAAAAAATAAGAATAAAAATTAATAAAATAATAAATAAAAAAAGTAACGTAAAAAAATATTATTTTTTTAAATTAGTTTTCATTTAATGAATACGTTTCATTGATTTAATGAACGTGTTCTTTGGGGACTTTTCAATGAAAAAATCATTGGATTAATAAACAAATTCATTAATACTATGCACAAAATTCTATCAGTTTATATATAATAAGATTAAGTACAATAAAGTCAAAATTTATTTGATACCTGTAGACAAAAATACTTCATTCAAAGTTCGCTCATATTGCATTCAATCGTCCATTATATTGAAATAAGTTTTTGATTGTCATTATGTCACATCCAATTCTATAAGAATAAATTTTCGGATCGTATTTAATCATATTAGATTCACGGTGCATATAAATGAATACAGCATGGATCCACCATTTTTCGGATAAAATTTTGTTTTGGGCAACATCAGAAAAAGATATGATTGCATGTTGTACGTCATTAATTTTTTTAATAGGGTACTCTTTCGTTTATATGATGTACTATAAAATTATTGATTTGTGTAACAGATGATCATAAATCTTGATTTACGCGCTATCCATCTCTGTCCATCCATATCTATTATTTCCCTGTATTGAGGATACGAAATGCCATTTTAAAACAAAATTCGAAAAAAATTTAAAATTAAAATCTCCAATACTGTAATAGTAGATAGAGATAGTCGACGTGTGAATTGTGCTTAACTTCTTTAAGAAATTTTTTTTATGATTTTTTCATCCTGTTGGCAATACTTAAGTTTCAATTTTGTTCAATACAGTTATTGAAAATAGAATAAAAAATGTTGTATATAATTATATAAAGCAGTTATATATGCCATATATTGGACCATATATAATTTCATATGACACCATATAAACCAATTTGCAAATATATATAATTATATATAAACTTTTTTACTCGGGAAGTTTTCGAGTACTTCCTATTCGATTTTCACCAAAAATTACTTTTTTCCTACAATCGGAAATTTTTTTTTCCAAATTGTAACTTTTTTCTGAATTGCAACAATAAAGTTTGGATTGTTTTATAAAATGAAGAGTTGTTTTTGTAGTATAAACCAAAAATAATATTGGAAATTTTCTCACAAAATTGATTGACGTTTTTAAACTTTAAGTTAACTTGAAGTGTCCCTATTCTATTGTTTTGTCCGTAACTGTATATACATATGTATATTTATAATAAGTATATACTCATCAAATGGTCAATATTAAAAAAATTCCGTTGAAACAAAAAAATCTCAATTAAAGTAGAGAATCGTTTCGATACGTCTCTTCCAGTCCCTTACAAAAATGCGATATGATTATGCTGCCACTACTAAAAATTTCTCCTAAACAATTATGACGTAAATAGTAAATAAACACTTATATCGATGGTCATAAGTTGGTAACTCGTAACTGACAGTTAAATACCAACTTGAATTAAGTATAACAAACAAATTCTCCATCACATAGAAGACATTCTTCAATTGGTAATTTCATCGTCTACTACGAGTATCAACATATGACCATCGATATTCCATATGCTTTGGTAGGTTAGTTGACTGGCTGGTCGTTTTGTTGTTTATATTGTTGGTCTCATCGTAGATGACTCGATGGTTCAGTTAAAGAGAGATTGTGTATATGTTAGAGGTAGTATATAATAATTAGGGCTAGGGAAGCTCATGCATGTATTTACAATAGTATAAAATTAGTATTAAAAATCGATAAATATGCATTTAAAATTCCATAAATAACGTTTACGCTCGATGAAACTAGATTGCTAGAGCTCAATATCTTTTAAGGGCGTTAAATACTGTACCAACAGCGTTTTAAAGGGCATATTTGAAAGGTTGTTAAAAATTCAATTAACAATAGTGGTATTCATTAACCCGCACTTTTTTACACAAGTGGTAATTTTATGAGTTTACGCGAATATTTAGATGATCGCACATTGTACTAAATTGTTTTTTTACAATAAAATTTAATTTTTTTTTTTTGGTTATTTCTAAATATAACACACGGATTTATTTATATCGATGTTTTCCTATTGATTCTAAAATAAAATTTGTAAAAACAAATAAATAAGGTTTACACATAAAAATAGGTGCATAAATTTACCAGGGCTTGTAAATTATTTTTGACATTTATTGCGTATAAATACAAGGTTTACGCTATATAACAGGAAGATACGATGTTTAATGAATCCCACTAATATTTTTAATATTTTATTTTTTTATTTAAAAATTATGTTTTTGTAGTATTTTTAAAAATTTCGGTTTTATATTTTTTTTTTCTTTTTTAATTCTTCAATTACATAACCGAGCCCTTAGGGCCTTATATGGTTAATTAAAGCTACTAACTAAATAACAAACTTCCCCAGCCATAATCGCCAGAGTTGCCACTTCCTTACTGGCCTTTTTTAAAAAAGGCAAAATCGGCTGCCACTGTGCAGACTTCATTAATTATCGGAAAATAAAAATGTAAAGTGATTTTTAATCCCAGATAAATTCTCTAGTCCTTATCGTGGCCCGATTTTTATTTTTAAAATATTTTTTTACCAAAGTTGCCACACAAACTTAAAAATTCCAAAAAAGGCAAGAAAAAACACATTTGCTCGGGGATATAAAATTTATTTGACCAAAATTAAAAAAAGGGCCACGATAAGGACTAAAGTTTTTTGTTGCCTACGAAATAAAAAAACCCGGATCAAAATCGGTTAACCCGCCTTGGCTGTACAGTGGCAGCCGATTTTGAACGCGGGGTTGTGGGAAAACGCGTTTAAAGTTTAAAATTAATTTTATGCTAAGAAAACAACAAAATTTCAAAAAGCCGTGTATGAACAAAATTTATACCTCGCAGTTTTCTACATCTGTACCAAATTTTAGAAGAATCGGATCAAGAGTATTTTAGATATTAACCCAAATATTCTTAAAAACGAAGGTAGAGAATTTATTTGACATTTCATTTCGGTCAAAATCTTTTATTTCGTACATTTTTTAATTTGTTTTTTATTTTTATATACATTGATTACTTTTATGGCTTATAAAAAGCCATCAGTACCTGCCTCGTATAACGTGCTTTCGCCCACCATCGAGGAATCGTCATTGGCTTTTCTTTAAAGACTGCGTGCAATTCTTGCATCTTTGGTTGTAACATAGTTTTTTTCTTTTTGTTCTGCTGTATTATGCGTAATAAGATTTATAATAACGACAATGATAAAAAACGCTCCCAAAAAATTTTGTCGACAAATTTAATGCATAGAATATTACTTTGTGACTAAAATATATTTTACAAAAAAATGTGAAAATTTTATTTTTTCGAATTTTTTATTGATATTTTCTGAACATATCGCACTTGATCAACAAGAGGGTATTAACTCCAAATTTTAAAATTTTCAGTAGAGGTGAAAAACTGTTTGTGGTTACAAATCAAGAGAATTGGAAAATCCGAATACATCATAGTAAGCAAATTGAAATTTTTACAGTAAATATTTATTGATGTTGTTAGTTAATTTCTTGCAAAAAGTGAAATTTTAAAAATTTTGAGTTTATACCCTTTTGTTGATCAAGTGCGATATACTGAAGAGTATGCTCTATCGAAATAAAACATAAAAAAAATTCGAAAACAAAATTTTTCCAAAGTTCCACGCATTTAAAAGCTTTAATTACTCCCAAGAAACATTTTTACATTACGGACTCTCCGACATGTACAGAATCATCAATCCCGTTTTTATGGCACGCTAACGGCCCGCAAAACACTTATACCAGGGTTGGCAGACAATAACCCCAAAATACCGTTATCGATTCAAAGCCCTTTAAACCGGATACAATTACCCCTAAAATGTCGTTACCTAAATAACCGAAATACCGTTATCCTTAAAATACCGTTCTATTCTACCTGTGAGTAGACGAAAAAAAGAACCAAATTATACAACTTCCGCTGGCACACATATTGCCAAGAAAATAAAAGTGATATTTAGTGCAAATAGTGTTTTTGATTGTGTTATTGTAAATATTGAAAATAAAATTAACAATATTCACAATATTTGTTTTTATTCAATTAATAACAAAAAGTGATTGTAATTTTAGCAGCATATTTTGCAGATTGCAGCTGACCCACTTTCATTTCTATTAAACGAACATTCTTCTAAATTTTTGAATGTTAACTGAATGGCCCAAATACAGGCACTATTTTCTGTTATTTTAGCAGAATTTTTAACTATTTGTACGGGCTTTTTATGAGTGTACAAATTTGAGTTTTTAAAGAGTTATGACTTTCAGGTTATATTGTAAAATTTTCCGTAGTAAATTGCTTTTATTGAAATTGAAATTATTTTCTTGTAGACAACAACTGACCGATTTTTATTAAAAAAAGTGTATTATTTTTTCCTGTGTTGGGCCGTTTTACGTGGAATTGCACAATATCAAAAGAAATAACTGTAAAAATACAGTAGTTTTTACTTCTGTTGTCAGTTGTTTAAAAATTTTTGTAGTAAAAATTTGTTAGTTAATTTTACGACATTGTTAGTTATTTTTAATGCGTTTATTAGTTATTTTTAAAAGTTTAAAATAAAAAAAATTTATTTCAGTTAAGTGTTCGTAACCTTCGCATGGGACAATCGTAATTAATATTAGAATTAATTACTAAAGAATTTTTTCTAGAGTTGATTTATAGGAAGAAGAAGAAAACATTTTTATTGTCAAATTTTAGTTATTTTAAAGGTAAATAATACGGTATTCAATTAATCGACTTTTTATTTTGATCGATAATCGTGCAAATAATTGTTCGGGTTTTTTCCTTAACCGATTAATCGAAAAAAATTAAAAATTAATCGATTAAAAAATAGTGTCATAAAGCATTTATTGCATGTTTCTGACGGTGGGTCTCATACTGTAGGTTTAACTTTAACTTAACTAAAAACAAAATAAAATGTCAAAAAGATGTACACAAAACAACAACAAATTTTTGGGTTAACTATTAACCTTAGTTTTAACCTGCAGTATGAGACCCACCGTGAAAATTTTGGAGATAAAAAAATTAACAAATAATATTAAACTTGAAGAATTAAGTGCTTATGCATAATAATTTGAAAACCTTATTAACCGTTTATAAAATGAATTTTATATGAAAATTTAATTTAAAAAGTGATTATGCATATGAGCCGTATTCTTTCTTTAATGATAAAAATTGTGAAAGAACATAGTTTCGTTTAACAAAATATCAAACAATATGCTTAAAAACGTGCAGTTTTAGCAAAATATGGAAAAATATATATTTGTAAAAAAATTCAATAAATAACGTCAAATATATGCCATTTCGTGTTAAATTTGTTAATTCACAAAGATAATCGGTTATCGTTGTTTTCCAGCTAGCGACAAGTATATATTGACATGAACTTCCTAGCCCTAATAAGCATATACAAAATATACTGTGTTTAGCTCTCCAAATAAAAAGCATTAAAAAATAGGTTGAAAATTGGAATTAGTTTGGTGATCATCGTAGTTGCTTGATTGGCTCCGTATCGTACGACAGTGTTTTTGTGCAAAACTGTTAAGTTGACTGGCTGGCTGACTGTTACAAAAACAAAATTTATGATCGCGTTATAAATAATGATAATCGATCGAAAAAATTAAAAAAAACAACTCAGTGTAAGAAATTTTATTTTAACAAAAAAAAATATATGTAAATAAAAAATAATATGTAATTTTTATGTTGTGATAACCTTAACCGTGAATTTTTTTTGGGGAAACAGCTTCTAAGTTTTAATAAAAAAAGTTCACGTATTACGGAAAATTTAGTTACTTCATGACTGCAAGAGTATTTCCATGAAAGTCAAGTCTCTCTTCTATTTAATTAAATTCAATGCATATTTTTGTACGTATGCAAATATTTACGAAATTGTAAAACCAGAAATGTATTGAATTTCATCGATGCAAATTTAATTCATTTATATGTTTAAAATAAAAAAATACTTAGTTTGCCATTTCTTCTTGTTATATAATAAAATAATCTATTGAAATAAAAGTAAAAAAAATTTAAATTTTATGACATAATTTGTACTGCAATATTCGTACAAATAGCAAAAGAAAACTTTTAACATCAAATATCGGTTTCTAAATGTGTATTTTATACTTTACTTTGAATAGCTCTTTATCAGTTTAGAGATTAGTTTAGAGTACAGAGGATTTCATACACATTAACCAAGGTTGGTTACCGAAACGAATAACGGTAAGGACAACGGTAACGGTATCGAATTTCGTTTGTTTCGGTAACGGTAAAGGTAACGGTATATAAGACTGATTCGGTAACGGTATACCGTTATCGAAACAGCAATACCGGTACGTACCGGTATTAAAAATTACGTTATAAACATATAAAAACAAGTAAAAACATAGCATATTCTCATTTTGAAGTTTTAAAAAATACAGATTATTACCTATAAATTCAATGCTGGTAGTTTTTATAATTAAAATTATTATCTATACATTTTTTTGTAAAAATAACTCAAGATTATAAAATAAAAAAGTAAAAAAATTGCATTTTTTATATAAACTAAATAATACCGGTAAAATACCAGTAACTACCCATGAAAATAACGGTATCGGTAACGATAACTGTATTGGGAAATTTTTTTAGAGGTATTGGTAACGGTAACGGTATTCAATTTGAAACGGTATTTTAGCGATAACGGTATTATAACGATAACGGTAACCAACCTTGATATTAACTTACTAAATATTTGAACAATACAAATATCTGCAATAATTATTAAACTAACTAAAAGTAGAGCAAATAATGAAACATATACATGGAAAACTTATATCGCTTGATCCTTTGGAATCCACCTTTTTTTAAATAACACAGTGCAACAAACATTTTACTATATGGTATTTTCAAAATGGCAATTAAGCCATTTCAAAAATTTTCTAAATGATTTTAGTGTTTTTTGGAACGCATATGTTTGAATTAAGTTGAAAATTTAGACATTGGAATTTCACATTCCGATGTGCTGATTTGTTGTGATTTGTTCGCGATGTTGTGATTTGTTCGCGAATATGTATTTAAAAAACATATTTTCATTTTTTTTTAATTTGTGGTGGTAGTCTATACTGCCTTGTATATCATATCAAAATTTCAGAGTGGAATATCCATGGGATCAAAAAATAATCTTAGTTTTGCTACGAAATTCTCATATTTTCCAAAAAAATTTTAATTTGTAATTTTGTTTTATACACAGTTATTAAAAATTTAACAAAACTTAAGACCACAATCAAGTCTTTGGCGCTCGGAATCCGAATCTGATATTCCAATATAAAAGCATAAAACACGTTTTTCTCATACTTTACTACACTGCGAATATTTTTTTTTTATTATTAAAACTCGTTACGTAAAATAGTACTTACTAATCATCTTAAAAATGCTTTTTGAATTTAATAGTTATCTTTATTTTTCTTGTAGAAATCGTCTGTTTTAGGTAATAACCAGTACGACATCATAAAATTATATGAAACGAAACATTTATTTCCAACGGGTGATTTATTTTAGACTGGATCTTTATATCTGATAAGATAAAAAGTATTTTAAAGAAGTGTAGTAATATTTTAGATAACATAACAAATTTTATAGAAAAAAATTTATTCGCAGTGTAGTAAAATAGAATATGTAAAAAACGTGTTTTGAGCTTTTTTTACCTTTAAAAATTATTGTTTTTTTTTTAATTTAAGCAATCCAATTTCAGAAAAAATTAATATTTTGATTTTTTTTTTTTTTGTAAAATAAAATTTAAACCATGATCCGGATTATAATGGGTTAATAAGTTCAGACATGTATAACTTGGAAACTATGAGCCACCAACAAAATAGAAAAACAAGGTGGCGCAAAAGTTGTCATCCGATGCTCTTTGACTGTAATTTTTTTTAATAAAGGTACTTTCATAATGGTAGAGTGACTCTACTCTGCAGCACAGATTAAAATTTTAACTGTTCAAAATGCAGACTAGATTTACTTCAAAACTTATTTGACATTTTAGTACTTACTCCATATTTTGCGACTCTTTTGCCATAATTTTTGTCGTTTTTAATTTAAATATTTTTATTTTAAATTATACCGAAAACACCACAAATTTTATATTTATTTAATATATTCTGTTATTAGCTGTGTTCGCGTAGTCAACATTGGGATCCCGGGGGATCCAAAAGCATTCGCGAACTCCACAATTGGGTAAATGAGAGCTGTCATGAGAGAGTAATATTTTTCTTCTTCTTGCCCGAAGAAGCCCAGACTTTTTATTCGTGTAAATTTGCGTAAATTGTTTTTAGTTCAAATGAACTATTCAGTAATTTGAACCAAAGACCTAGTTCACAACTAATAGCTCTTTTAGTTCAATCGCTCATTTCATTAATTCTGAAAAATATGTGTATCATTTACAAAAATTAGTGTAAAAGTTGCAAAGCTTATCGGTAATGTTACAACTACATAAAATTACCGAACATTTTTTTAAAGACGCTTTTTTAAATGTGTTAGAGATAAATATGTAAATAAATCGAAGCTTTTGTTTAATATTAAAATCTTTTCCAGATTTTATAAACTATGTATTCCTTTTCGTAAATAAAAATGCTTTATTAAAAATTTTGATTTAAAAAGGGGTTGAAATAGAAAAGCTATCTAGATTTTTACAACAAATTGAACAAGAACTAGAAAGAGCAAAACCAACTATAATCCATAAGTCTATTGACGTTTGTTTTTGGGGCTTCAAATATGGTTTTGCGCGTTCTTTCACTTTTGCACATCTCTTGGATTACGCTAACTTTCTCCCAGGTATGACCAAAGATGGGTTTTTTTTTTGTAAATTTTCAAAATCCTAATTTTGAGTTTTTTTTTTTAATTTTGTTCAATAAAATATAAAAAAGTGGTCAACGCATCGTTTTTTTTAACTACGCCCCAGAGAATAATTCTATTAAAAATTACACATATCCCTCTCTTAACTTAGTAGTGACGGCCTTTTTAAATTTCAAAGTTTTAGATAAAAGTGTTAAAAGAGGGATGTGTGTAAACTATGCGTCGACTCAAAATAAGAGTTTTGAAAATTTACAACAGAAATCCCATCTTTGGTCATACTTGGGAGAAAGTTAGCGTAATCCAAGAGAGACAAAAATTGATATCTGCATATTTGTAGTTCTTAGAAATGAAAATAGAGTATAACAGTTCTTGAAAAACTATTTACATTTTTTCACGATTTTCATCATTTATCCCATTTTAAATCTACAATGGTCTGGGTGAATTGCAATTACTTAAATATTTTCCAAACAATTTTCGGTGTTTAAAAAAAGTCAGCAAAAAATGTTGCTTGCAGAAAAATTGGTAATTTCAGCAAAAGGGGTTTACCGAAAATCAGCTAGCTGATTTATTTTTTTGAGTGCACGGACTCTTGACAATTTTACAAAATTCATTTACTTAAAATAACAGATCAACTAAAAACATTTCCCCCATTTAATTTTACAAATTTTTATAGCTTGCGTTATCAAACAAAAATAGAAAATTGTTTTCCACTTGTGTGTATAGGATGCAGAAATATGAGGACCAAACAGAAATATGTGCATTCCAAAGTTTCATTGACTACAAAAATCTTGAAAGTTTTTCTAATTAGACTTAAGTGCTTTTTTCAAAAGTCCACAGGTATACAACATATGGTCATAAGTTGACACTACTTAACTGATGTGCATTTACAGTTTAACTACTCTTTCCATCATATATACAAATTTGGCATTTTTTTGTCAAGCTTTAAGAGAGATTACATTTAAAATACATCAGCTTATGACCACCAATATATGTTTCTAACGGTGGGTCTCATACTATAGGTTTAACTTTAACTTAACTAAAAACAAAATAAAATGTCAAAAAAATGTACACAAAACAACAACAAATTTTTGGGTTAACTATTAACCTAACTTTAAACCTGCAGTATGAGACCCACCGTAAGTGTTGATTAATGGATTTCTTCCAGATATTTTTTGTTTTGTTTTATTAATTCAGAATGTAAAGCAATTGTGTATTAATTAATTTTTCTGTCCACCCTATTAAAAAAAATT
This sequence comes from Leucophora obtusa, assembly GCA_949987735.1. Lineage (NCBI taxonomy): Eukaryota > Metazoa > Arthropoda > Insecta > Diptera > Anthomyiidae > Leucophora > Leucophora obtusa. Next base: position 370,718,288 of record OX465295.1, read on the forward strand.
AATATGGAGCTTTATATGATAATATATAACATAATGTGATCCATATACCATTTCATCCGAAAAATGGCCCGATATAATTGTGTCAGTTGGTTATCACATTTTATCTAATTGTATCAGTTTAGATCTTAACTGATTAGATCATATATTAAGCAGATGAAATTTTATCTGATTTTTGACCTGATACAATTTTATGGGTTTATGTCGCATGGTATTAGTTTAGATCCAAATAGATACATTACTATACAAACTTATATAGTTATATCTGAATTTTGACCTGATGCAATTATATCTGCTTTAAAACTTTGATACAATTATATCAGGCAAATGTCGGATACAAATATATTTTATTTATATAAAATTGTACCAACTACGATGTAAACAGATACCATTAGATATAAACCGGTAAAATTGTATCAGGTCAAAAATTGGATATAATTTCATCTGAATAATGTATAATTTCATTAGTTGAGATCTAAACTAATACAATTAGATAAAAACTGATAAACAACTGATACAATTACATCGGGCCATTTTTCGGATGAAAGAGTATATTTATACAGATATAACCTCATCGCATTTTATACGACTATATGTAACTGTTTTTACTCGGGCATCCAGCTTCCATACTTCTGTACATATATATATATATATATATTCGTCAGAAATATATAAAATTTCTTTGATTTTAGGATATCATTTTTTTTTAAGTTTTTGTATCAAAAAAAGAAAGGCGTTTTTTCTGCAGAGCAAAACCGGCTGCGTTTCTGGGAAATCTGACTTTACCATTCGATTCTACAGCAAAAATTAATATAAAAAACATTTTTTTTGCGTTTTCTGAATACAGCAGATAGTGGTCCAAAAATCCACTTTTTTCAAAAATTTCGAAAAAAAAAGTTGCTTTTTTATTACACACAATGAAAATGTATTCCCTGCTGAGAACATTGGTACAAACATTGTTGATATACCGCAAACCGTTAAAAAGTTATTTAGTAATCAAATACGTTTAATAAAAAAAATCTTTGTAATAAATATTACAAAACTTACAAATTATTTTGTCTTTACTAAAAAATAAATTTATAATGTGGCAGCGAGTACTGAAAGTTGCATTTTAATTAGCTCAAATACTTTTTCATTGAATTAAAAAAAAAAACCAAATTTGATTAGCTCAGTTCGCCGTGAGTCGCCGAAGAAGAAGGTTATCTCGTGACCTGTATTAAATTTTAATAAGGAATATCGGTTAATTGTTTTTGTTTTGCGATACTCTAAAGCGTGTCTCAGCATGCCGTTAGACTTTTGAGTCTAACCATATGCAAACCTTTTCTGGCGTATTGGAACTTCATCACGATTAGCCTCCATTGTGAAGGCAATGGTTGTATATGTGTTACTGTGGTTCCTGTGCGTATGATTTGTAAATCACGTGGACGGAACTTTCTCGAAAGTTCGCCACATTGTTTTTTTATCTATTGCGTATTAAAACGCATTGTGGAATACCCTGGCAATATCCGTTTTTATAACGGGGCCATATAACTGTACAGTTAACTGTACTTAAAGTTCGAAAAAAAAAAATTTGATTAGCTAATAACTTTTTAACGGTTCGCGGTATATCGAAACTGGCGCAAGCCATGTACTCAGCCGGAAATACATTTTCATTGTGTGTAATAGAAGTTTTTGAAAAAAGTGGATTTTCGAACCACTCAAATGACTATCTGGTGTATTTTGAAAATGGAAAAAAAAATGGTTTGTATATGAAATTTTCTTGTAGAATCGAATGGTAAAGTCAGATTTCCTATAAATGCAGCTGTTTTTGCTCTGGAGGAAAAGGGTCTTAAAATCAGCGTTTTTGGCCGACTTGCGCTAGTGGAAGGAGTTGAAATAAAAAAGAAAAAAACGCCATTCTTTTTTCTATGCAAAAACTTTTAAAAAAGTGATGATATCACAAAATCAAATTTTTATGACGAACTCTAATATACATATATAGTAGTAGTTATTTATTTGTAAATAGACATTTAACATTTACCTTATAATGGATCGTCCTATTGGTGCTTTCGTCAATCCATTCGGTCAGCGTCCATGGATGGCACAGACTGGTGCTGCCGCCCCCGCTGGTGGTGGTAAAGGTGTAAAAGGTATTATTGCTGGTGGTATTACCGGCGGCATTGAAATTTGCATTACTTATCCTACCGAATATGTCAAGACACAATTGCAATTGGATGAGAAAGGCGCCAACAAACAATATAATGGTATTGCGGACTGCGTTAAAAAGACCGTTAAACAAAAAGGATTCTTTGGTCTCTATAGAGGTCTGAGTGTGTTGTTGTACGGCAGTATTCCGAAGTCGGCTGCGAGGTAAAATTAAATTACATTTGCTTTTACGAAAGTCGACGATACTTATTCGAAGAAAATACATTGATAATTGTTCTCATAAACACAGGTTTGGTGCATTTGAAACTTTACGTGGTAAGATGGCCGATTCCAATGGTCAGTTAAGCAATTCCGGAAAGCTATTGGCTGGTTTGGGTGCAGGTGTTTGTGAAGCAGTCCTGGCTGTTACTCCTATGGAAACGATTAAAGTCAAATTTATAAATGATCAGCGTAGTGCCAATCCACGATACAAGGGTTTTGCTCATGGTGTTGGCTGTATTATTAAGGCTGAAGGTATGTTTTACTATTATCACCCTCGTTATGCCGTGATCATTTAAATATTTTTGATAAATACCTTCCTGTTCTTCCATAGGTATCAGCGGTGTATATAAAGGTCTAACACCCACCATCTTGAAACAAGGTTCGAATCAAGCGATTCGATTCTTTGTGATGGAATCTCTTAAGGATTTGTACAAGGGTGATGATAAAAATAAACCTGTTCCTAAACTACTGGTGGGTGCATTTGGTGCTTTTGCCGGTGCTGCGTCTGTATTTGGTAATACCCCACTGGATGTAGTCAAAACCCGTATGCAAGGTTTAGAAGCAGCCAAGTATAAAAACACCGCCGACTGTGCTATGAAAATTTGGAGGAATGAAGGCGTTACCGCCTTCTACAAGGGTACTGTGCCACGACTGGGTCGTGTCTGCTTAGATGTTGCCATAACATTCATGATTTATGATTCCTTCATGGATTTGTTCAACAAAGTTTGGAAAGACTAAATGAGAAAATCCAATTAATCTTAATTATTTCGTAATCTATTATTGTACGATATGCTGGTTTTTTCTTTCTTGGCTATACTAGTCAACGACCAGTCTTAGTAGCTAGTTAACATTCTTACATTATTAAGGTGTATGGATTTGTAGAAATTAAAAGATTCCAATCGAAAAAACGTCTAACAACGAAAATCATTCTTTTGAAAATTGCATTTAATTAAAAAATTCTATAATTCATACATATTTACGTATGTATGTATGTAATATTACTTAATTTATTTGTTTGCTTATAATTTATACATACGAAAACAATTTTATAATATCTATAATAAATTTAGCTCAAAGATAATAAAACTTGTACGGAACGTAAATCAAATAAATTTTGTTTAAATTAAAGCTTGATTATCTGCACTAAAACCAATTTTGAATATTCTATTATTCAATGTATTGTCTGTAGCTAAAATGAAAGTAGGTATATAAAGTTTATATAAAGTAAAAATATTTACAAATGTTTTGCCAGACGTAAAACTAACATAAATTATATTCATTATCGTATAACATTTAATGGTATTGTTGAATATTTGCTCGATAGTATTCGTCCAAGTTTTTCTTCCAGTGTTTTACTTAATTCATGCCAAGCGCATTTACCTATTAGAGCAACTTCTTCTAATGGTGGCCTAAATACAACTAAAACATTCAAGCAGATGCCATCTGTGGTATGTGGCGGTGGTGATGGACAATGTTCTACACTTAAGATGCCATGGGGACGATGTTGCGGCAGTTCAGCACCAAACAATTCAATCATAAATTTACGTAAAGTAGAATGTAAACTACGTTGTGGATGAACTTCGACTGTTGGAAAATGATGAACGTTCTTCTCACTTACCAAGACATTCAGAGCATTTGTAGCACGTTTACGTATCACGGCTACCACACGTAAATAATTTTTATGATGTGAATATTTCGTAGGAATAATTTCATTATGCCAAAGAGTTAGTTGTGGAGATTGATGACGACTTGTGTACGCCTTGCCAATATCTATGATATTCAATATGTCATTAGCTCTTAGTGGTAATTCTTTGATGTCTGGCACCCATCGAGCTTGTAGAGATTCACTGTCGGCTTGGGCAGGTGTTTTCAAAGAGCCTCCGGTTATACGGCCAGTTAAAACAAAACGAAACCAGGATCCACCCGCTGCCTCAATAGCTAAAAGTGTAGATATTTCGCAGTTAAGGCCAGTTTCTTCATATACCTCTCTTATAGCGGCTTCACAAATAGATTCGTTTTTTTCCATACGACCAGCTGGAAGATACCATTTGCCTGAAATTTAAAATACAATGAAATAGGGTTATAACGAGCTCCAAGGGACGGACCTTTATAGTTCACTGACTGGACAACAGAAGTGTTACCGTTATAAACGTGATTCGCTGTATATCAATTGTCATAAAAGTATCTCGTTCTGACGCCGAATTATAGCACCGTGAGACAAATTTCAAATTATGCACTGAAGGAAAAATTTTGTTTAAAACTTCCCATTCCATCCATTCTACATATATTGCCGTTATGCAGTAACAATTTTTTGTTTTTTTATCAAGTTCTTTTTGTTTTCAAGAGAATTAAATTTCTTATTTTCGAAAGGAAAGTTTTGATATAATTTTGAAACATTTTTCTCGATAAGCAAAGACTTCCATTAGTGCACCTTTTATTCCTTAAACGTTCTTTTAAAATGATAAAAGAACAGAAAATTAAAACATGTAAGCGCCGCAGAGTATGTCCAAAAGCATTTTTTTTAGCAAATAACATTTCAGTCCACAATTCTTAACCGATTTTCAAAATTCTTTTATTGTATTTGACTTTAGAAAATTCCGTACAAAAATGTAACGGCCGATTTTTAAATTTCAGTTTCTAAATTTTTTATTTTTTTTTAAATGTCGAAAAAAACTATTTTTTTATCTCAGAAAACCCGATAAGAATTAGGTGGATTTAACCTTCCTATACCCGCGCTAATTTTTGTAACACCTATAAACGCGCTCGGTATCAAAGACCGAAGGTTTGAAACCCTGTTTCTGTTTCTGATAAAACAATACTTTTTTTTAACTTTATTTTCAGTAATTTTATCGATTTTCAGTCTTTTACAAAACAGCCTTAAATTAAATATATTTGAAAAAGCGTGTTTCGTCGGTCTCACAGACCAACGCGCGGGTACAGGAAGGTTAAATGATATGTACCTTTAATTATACCCTACACCACTATGTGGTCAGGGTATTATAAGTTTGTGCTGATGTTTGTAACACCAAAAAATATTGGTCCTAGACCCACCTTCCGATCGGCTCAGAATTTTTTTTATTTCGATTTAACGATGTCCGTCTGTCCGTCCGTCCGTCTGTCTGTCCATGCATTCTTGTGCGCACTCTACAGGTCGCAAATATTAAGATATTTTGATGAAACTTGGTATACCGACTTATATCGGCCCAAGGACGCCGCCTATTGATTTTGGTTCAAATCGGTCCATGTTTAGACCTAGTGCCCATATAAGGGTCCTACCAAAATTATATTGTTTATACGCTGCAGGTCGTAAATATTAAGATATTTTGATGAAATTTGGTACACAGACCTATGTTAGCCCAATTACGCAGCCTATTGATTTTGGTGAACATCGGTCCATATTTAGACCTAGTGCCCATATAAGGGTCCTACCAAAATTATACTGTTTATACGCTGCAGGTCGCAAATATTAAGATATTTTGATGAATTTTGGTACACCGACCTATGTCAGCCCAAGGATGAAGCCTATTGATTTTGGTTAACACCGGTCCATGTTTAGACCTAGTGCCCATATAAGGGTCCCCCCAAAATTATATTGTTTATACGCTGTAGCTCGCTAATATTAAGATATTTTGATGAAATTTGGTACACAGACCTATGTTGGTCCAAGGACTAAGCCTATTGATTTCGGTGAACATCGGTCCATGTTTAGACCTAGTGCCCATATAAGGGTCCCCCCAAAATTGGCTTGGTTACAAACTGCAGGTCGCAAGCCCCATTTTAACCTATTCCAATTTCGGATCCAAACATTAGTTGGCTTTTAACCAGACTGGTGTAGGGTATTGTATAGTCGGCATGCCCGACTTTAATCTTTTTACTCGTTAAAGGTATTTTAGGCCTCTATAGGTACCGCGAACAATATATATAAATATCAATGCGTTATATTTCAGGATCGAGATCCGGGGATAAAATAGGCCATTTCAAAGCACAATTTTAAGTATTAGATTGTGGCCACTTGTTCATAGCTTAAAATTGTGTTTTTGGTCATTGTCCTCAGACCAGAGGTTTGATTTCGTCCAAATATGCATACATTTTGCACTGAATATTTCAGTTAGGATATGTTTGTATCGTATTTTGGTTACGTTATCCTTTATTAAAAAAATGTTGCCCCAGGAAACCGTCCCACATCAATATGTGGACATCGCCGCACTTAACTCTTTTAATTGTTCATTTGGGGTCTAGTATTTTCTACTTGTTTGTCTCGCAAATATTAGTCCAGTTTGGATTTTTAAATTGATCTGGGACACATGAAATAAAAAAACAATATACTGAATTTTCTATACCACATTTGATGTTCTTTAGAGCCATTTAAAAATGCAACATGATTTTTTCTCAGATGCCGGTGATTTCTTACCAGCACAAAGCCAGAACCGGTCTCATTCAGCCTCATTTACTTATGAACTTATATGTTAGTTTAAATATGAAAATGACGTTTTGTAAACCTGCTATAACTTTACAAAGCATTTATGAATTTAGGGGTATGTCTTTTTAAGACATTATTTTCAGATATTTTTAAAACCTCATTGCTATTAAAATTTCTCAGTGCAAAGCTACTGCCAAAAGCAGAACTTTCAAATTAATTTTGTTATTTAACAATTTAAATATTTCTTTTTTTTTTTTGGTTTTAAATCGGATTTTTTTTTTTTTTGCAATACCTCTAATATTTTTAGGGGTGGGTCTCATACTTCAGGTTTAAACTTTAGTTAATACCCAGTGTAGAAACGTTATTTTTTGGACTACCAGTAATGACACCCAGTTGCCTTCTGCATTATTTTAAAACATATAATAATGAGTTACTGATAATGACTTATTTTTATTATTATTTTAAATAGAAAATAATTTTCTGGATTTTTTTTAAATTTTTTTAAACCTATTTTTAGACTCAATATTTTTTAAACACTGGTAAGGATATATGTAACCACATATTTTTTGATTTTTTGTATGTTGGCGAGTAAGCTTACTTGTGTGCAGTAGGTCAATTATGTTTTTATCTATTAAATTTTACATGTCGATATAGCTCAGATGGTAGAGCTATTGACTGGCAATCTGTAGACCCAAGTTCGATTCCCGCATCAGCAAATTTTATTAAAAAAAAAAAAAATACAATAAAAAATATTTTTTTTTATATATTTTATTTTTTTGAACATCCATTTTTAGACTTATTATTTTTGTCAGTACTTGTAAGCACATAGGTAACGATATATTTTTTGATTTTTCGTATGCTGGTGTGTAAGCAAAACTCATTATTTTTCGCGACATCGCCATATAAAGGTAATAAGAAATGTAATAACAAAAGTAACTACCCAGGTAGAAAATTACACAGGGGCCAGCACTGGCAAAGCACCGAAATGGGTGGTATAACTGCTTGTTAACAGTGCTTTCCCAACGCCCAAATGATAACACCGTTCCACGGTGGTGCCAATGCTTTAAAAAACACTGGGAAAGCACCCAGAAATACAAAAATCAAATGCTTTCCCAACGCCCAAATAAAAATATTAAAGTGCTTTCCTGGCACCCAAATGATATCATCGATCTATTTAATGCTTTGAGATAGCACCAAGAAACACAAAAATCAAACGTTTCCCAGGCACCAAATTATGAGCCCTCATCACTGAAGAATATTAATCTCAAAATATATGATTCTTGGAGTTATTATATTTTGGGGTCAAAAATTATTAAAATGTCTACTCTTTTTTTTTTAGCTTCTTTTTCAAAAACAAAATAATGTTTTTGGAAAACAAACCCTGGGAAGTCACCCTTTTCAAGCATTGGTAAAGCGTCCAAGTTTAGTGGTTCGCCAGTACTTATTTTGGTAAGACCGCGGTCTTCTTGTGCTTTGCCAGTGCTTCTTTTTTGTTACCACACATATTTTCTACCTGGGTAGTTAACCCAATATCTGGTAATGATTTTCTACACTGGGAAGTTAACCCAAAAATTTGTTGTTGTTTTATGTACATTTTGTTGACATTTTCTTTTGTTTATAGTTAAGTTAAAGTAAAACCTACAGCAGTGATGCGCAAAATTGATTTGCAATTGTATTAGTGAGCAAGAGAGAGAACTGCACTGGGAAAAAAATTGGACGAATTAAAAAATATGTCTTTTTACATATTTATCAATCTCCATATTTTTATATAATCTTAATGAAATTTTCTGCAACATATTTTTATAGATTTTAAACAAAATCTTCTACATTAATACTTTTATGGCAATTTGTTTATATTTTGTTTTTTATTTTTATTTCTATTAAAGATCTACTATGAAAGATATTACCATGAAAATAATCATAATGTCTTTATAACATAGTTCCAAGATTCCTTAAATGTTTTATAACGTAAAAGACATTGCATGATATCAAAAACATTTTTCATCATATATTTTCCGAATATCATAAATAATTGTTTTTAGTGCACTTGAAAAAAATATCAAAACACCCGCTAAGCATGTGCACTCGTCGCTGTCTCAGTGACAACTAAATTAAAGCGCATAAGAATATGTGTGAGGTAGTAAATTCACAATTGTGCTTTGAAACGCGCACCACAGTATATACAGTAGTATACAGTATGAGACCCACCGTAAGTATTTTTATTTGTAGAATTATAATCCCAAGTAAAAAAGTTTTGATATAGATTTATATGACTTTATAATGACTTGTGGTAATATATTGCAAAATATGTATTCATACAAACTTATATTACATTGTATAACGTTGTATATTAAATATATAAATATATATTTTTTCATATTATACTTCATATAGTGCAATATATAGTAATATCCAATTATATATATTTATCTATATGTCACAACATATGCCGCATATAATTACATATTTTTATATAAGAGTGTATCTAATTGGATATATTTATATTACATTATATATAATTTGATACATTTGAGTGGGGACAAAATTCGGATCAAATTGTATAAAACTATATCTTAATCAATCAAATTGTATCTACACTCAAAAAAATAAGTTAGTAGAAAAATTAGTAAAACGTCTTGTATATCAAGTTTACTAGTTTTCAGCAATTTTTTTGCTGAAATTCCTTTTTCAGCAAAACTTTTAGTTATATTTTTTTGGCACTAAACTAATTTTGAACTAATGTTTTACTAATTTATTTTGCAACAAAAATTGTGCTGATAACCGCAATTATAGCGTGGACGACAACCGGATAGACAAGATGTAGATATCGCAGCTTGCCTGGATGTATTATAACGGAAATGATAATTAAAAAACCAACTCTACACAATTTCTATATTTAAATTTTCAACAAATAAATTAACTAAAGTAAAATTTCTCTACAAATTTTTTGAGTTTTTTCAGTCTACTAATATTCAGTCTACTAATATTTTAGCAAGGATTTTTTTTCATTTGCAATGGACTAAGTGTTAGCAAAACTTTTGCTGAGATTACTATTTTTGTGGTAAAAATCAGCTCGCTTTTGCTGGAATTACCAACTTTTTTGCAAGCACGCTCCTGACTAAAAATTTGCTGACACAGCAACATTTTTTGCTGACTTTACTGACTTTTTTTGAGTGTAGTTGTATAAAATAATTATCTAATTGTATATATTCAGATCTTATTAAACTAATTTAGATATAATATGATACAGTAAGATGTTCTCATTTTTCGGATAAAATCATGTATAATTCGATAAGGCACAAAATACTTTTTTTGCATGGTATGTTAATTTTTCTAAAAAAAAAAAGTCAGATAATCGTAAATATTGGAAATTATAACATAACGACCAATATTTCACACATATTCCATCACATTTGCGTACATTTATGGCATAAATCCCTAAAGGTATATCCATTGTTTTGCCATGCCATAAAATTAACGACAATTTTTTAGTTTGATTTTTCTTCAAATTTTATTGTGCATTATGTAACAAATTTGTTTTATTTTTATGGAAAACATGCCAAGGAGTGATTTTACAAAAAAAAAAAAAAATTTTTTTAACTTAATTTAAAATCATCAAATTCTTAAATCACAAAAATCAAAACTTTGTAAAAGTTTCCAATGTATTGTCACCCACTGTATATTGGAGGCTCTAATTCCGGCTAAGAGATAGCCCGATTAATAAATGTCCCATAAAAAAATTAGCCAACAGTAAAATTTTAGTCTTATGTGAGAAACAACAACAACGAACGTCAGTTAATGGCGTACCAGTCCCAATTGGTACGCCATTGGCTCTTGCTAAAATTTATGCAGGACTTATAGTAAGGGGTTGACCAAAAATAATTTTCTTACATAATATATTTAACAACTTTTATGTTAGGGTACATACCAGCACATGATTGTTTAGCTTCTTGCATAGCCAACACTTCATTGTCATCATTGAATAAAACACAGGCCACTATGTAGGTTACAGTTTTTCCCAAAACGGGTGTGAAATCTGATGCTGCACTTGGTTGTATACCTTGGGCTTCAGCTGTAGCATTTTGTTCTTCCAAGGAAAAATCACACAATTCTTGCGTTATATCTCCAAGATCCTGGCCAGCTATTACGTGCAGTAATTTTTGTTCAATAGAAGGAAGGGAGTTTGTCTGGGGCATTTTATGAAGATATCTGAAATATTGAGATACATATAAACCGAGAAAGGTGTGAGAAAGGGTATAAATGTACACTAAAAAAAATAAGTTAGTAGAAAAATTAGTAAAACGTCTTGTATAGCAAGTGTACTAGTTTTCAGTAATTTTTTTCCTGAAATTCCGTTTTCAGCAAAAAAATTTCAGCGTTTTAGTTAAATTTTTTTTAGCACTAAACTAATTTTGAACTAATGTTTTACTAATTTATTTTGCACAAAAAATGTGATGATAACCGCATTTATAGCGTGGACGACAACCAGATAGACAAGATGTAGATGTCGCAGCTTGTCTGCATGTAGTACAGACAACGGAAATGATAATTTAAAAAAAAAACTACTCTACACAATTTCTTAATTTAAATTTTCAGCAAATAAATTAAATAAAGTAAAATTTCGCTACAAGTTTTTTGTGTTTTTTTCAGTCTACTAATATTCAGCAAAAACTTTAGTGATTTTAACAAGGATTTTTTTCATTTTCAATCGAATAAGTGTTAGCAAAACTTTTGCTGCGATTACTATTTTTTTGGTAAAAATCAGCTCGCTGATTTTCAGCAAACCTTTTGCTGAAATTACCAACTTTTTTGCAAGCACGCTCCTGACTAAAAATTTTCAGACACAGCAATATTTTTTTCTGACTTTACTGACTTTTTTTAGTGTAGATTCCAGCAAAACACACTCAAAAAATGAGTTAGTTAAAAAATTTGTAAAACGTCTTGTATATACAGTATACCAGTTTTAAGCAATTTTTTTTGCTGAAATTGTGTTTTCAACAAAATTTATTAATTATATTTTTTTAGCACTAATCTAATTTTGAACTAATGTATTACTAATTGACACACTGGGAATTTTTTGTGTTTCCTTTAGTTTTTTAAGGAAAAGGTTTTAGTGATATAAAAGCGATGTTTTATTTCCTTTTTTGTTTTTTTAGAATTATTTGCAGCATGCCAATAAAAAAAATTTGTAAAGTCAGCAAAAAATTTTGCTGTCTCAACAAGCTTTTTGGCAAGAAGGGTGCTTGCAGAAAAGTTTTAGTAAAATTCGCTAAAAATAAATCAGCTGATTTTTAGCAGAAAAATTAAAAAATTCAGCAAGTTTCACTAACACCTGATCGATTGAAAATGAAAAATTTGCAAATGATCCTTGCTAAAATCCATGGAAGGTAACCGAAGCGATGTGGTTATCGGTAAGGGTAACGCTATTTTAGATTATTTCGGTAACGGTATTTTAAGGATTTTATTTAGTTTGCTAACGGTATTTTAAGGATAACGGTTTTTTGATTATTTCGGTAACGGTATTTTAAGAATAACGGTAGTCAGTTTTTTCGATGCATTTACGAAAACAAATTTTTTTACGAAAACAAACGAGAATAAAAACAGAACCAATTTACCAATTTAATATACGAAAAATACTCAATAATCCAGTGCAATTGCCAAAAACAGAAAATTAAAAATATCGGTAACGGTATTTTAGGGGTAACGGTATTTCATTTATATCGGTAAGGGTATTTTAAGGGTATCGATATTTAATTTATTTCGGTATCGGTATTTTAAGGGTAACGGTATTTCAGTTATTTCGGTAACGGTATTTTAAAGATAGCGGTATTTCGGTTATTTCGGTAACGGTATTTTAGGTGTAAAGGTAGTCAGTTGAAAGGGTTTTGAATCGATAACGGTATTTTAGCGGTATTGCCTGCCAACCCTGCTAAAATCAATAAATTCTAATTTAGACCTGTTAACTTATCTCAAAATAAACTGAGTTTAGTGCTTAACCATAGCTATGAATGTCAAATTTATATGGAAATATCTATGGTTAACGTTTAACTATGGTTATGTTAGAAATAAGGTACTCGCCTTTAGTCAATTTATTTGTTGAAAATTTAACCCCTCAATTCATAAATGCTTTGTAAAGTTATAGCAGGTTTACAAAACGTCATTTTCATACAAAATTTGTTCAATAAACCTCCTATAATTTTACAAAGCGTTTATGAATTTACGGGTAAATCTTAGTGTTTCCAATTCGGTTAATCGATTAACCGATTCCTCGATTGATCGCCTCCATTTTGGTTAATGTCGAAACAAATAATTTAAAACTCAAATAATTATTCGACCCGAATAATCGGTTAAAATTCGTCGATTAACCGGTTACATTTTTAATATGGAATTTTTCCTTAATTTTTTTCACAAAACTTCACAATTCTCTTAATCTTAGAAAAAAAAAACAAATACTAACTAAAATAGCATCAAATTCTTTAAAAATCGTGTGAAATAGGTTCTTAGACCTTTAGATACCTTTTTCGAGCAACCGCAAGCAAGTCGACATTGCACCATCGAGACACGTCATATGTTTTGAGAGAATCCCAATTTTTAATAAAATTTTGCGCAAATGTTTAAAAAAAAATATCAAAGTTTCTATTTGTAAAAAAGCCTTAAGAACATAGCAAAAGGCCAAAATTAAGGTGTTTTTTAAAACTTCTCAAAACACGCAATAGACAATTTTGCATTACTGTTTCAATTCTTTTAAAAATTAAAACTAATGTAAATTATATCTCCATGTCCTTAAAGACAAGGCTGCATTTGTTTTAAAACTCTGTCACACAATTAACATGTTAATTCTGTAAGAACTCTAACTTTTCTTATTTTTCCTAAGAAAGTGTGTATAATCGGTTCAAAACCACATCAATTCTAAAACATGTTCCACCAGAGCAACATGGAACCCGAACCCGTTTCAATGAATTTAAATTCGAATTAAAACAAATAACCTAAAGTTAACAAAAAATTATAATTAAAAAATTTTAATTTATATAAAATTTGACTTCTGTATCTGCACACTCCGAGAATTGTCTATATGCTATTGATGAATTTATACACTGATTCAATTAAGTTTCACTGGAATTCGTCTATTGAAACTTAATAGAATTGACCCAATTTTTCATAAAATTTAATGAAACTTTCATATTATTTATTAAAAATGGCATACACGCAAAAAAGTTTTATTAAAAAGAGATTCATAAAAATTATGAAGTTTTTTCATAAAATTTAATAAATTTGGCATATACATTGTGAAGAAAACTTCATTAGCTTATTGAAAATTTTGTTTAAAATATGGTCCGATAAAATTCTCTCAGAGTAAGTTCGCTCAAATTATTTTTTACTGTTAATGTCCCTTAGTAACGAAAAAGATAGGTACAACAAAGTAAACTGGTATTCTCAATTAACTGAAATTAATCTCAAAGAGAACTCAAATCTTATTAAAATTTAAAAACTTTAGGTATAGCATTTCTTTAAATGCAATATTAAATTTTATTGTGTCAGTATTGATTAAAAATTTTTTTCTGAACAAAAAATCTACGTTAAGTAATCGATATGTAACAGTTTTAGGTTTCCTGTTCTTAACTTACTAATATTTTGCTAGTTTCAGCAGTTCTTTCTGCCATCTTCAACGAAATTTTAGTAGATTTAGCAACATTTTTACAGACCTTTTTTAAAAAATCCCAGATTCCGAGACTTTTCAACCTTAGAATATGAAAACTTTTTTATTAAATACATCGTGTTTATATGTATGTAACGTTAATATTTAATGAAAAGTGTGTTTTAATTGATAAAAATTTAAGGAAATACATTAATTTTGCATTAAACGATTAATCGATTAACAATTTTCCAATTTTCTCGATTAACCGACCCGAATAACCGGTTAATCAATTTTAGTGATTTTTCGAATAATGCATTAACCGGTTAACCGCCTATGTCGAATAATTGGAAACACTAGTAAATCTATAAATTGTGTTTTTTTGAGTCTTATACTACATTTATACCTGAGAAAAAACTGCCTCAAGTATAAATGTAGTATCCCTACGGGAAATTTTAACAAACTGTCACCGAACTGGCCCCTTTATATGAAATAGACTGGTCACTTTTACATGGCGTTGTCATAGGAGGTGGAAATTGACCCCTTGTGACATGTCACAAGACAAATCCTAGGACAGTTTACTGAACTCTCATAAAAAACAAAGTTCAGGGAATGAATTGAGAAATAAATTCAAATATTTTTACTAGTTATTTATGTAATACAACGAAAATCACATGTTTTTTTACAAAGCTATTACTCTTCTCTTAAATATCATATAAAAGTTTAGGGAATATAGAGTTTCTGCAATTTATTTAAAACGGGTCTATTTAAATTATTATGTAACACTATTTTTAGTGTTTTTCTCAACAGCTCGGCTAGCAAATGAATTAGGTCAATATTCGGTATTTTAAAGCATAAGTAATATAAAAATTTAGCAAACGGAAAACTCCTCAAATTTAAAGGAAATTCTGAATTTAAGAAACGATTCCACTATTCGGTCAAATCGGAAAAAGCTCGACGGCTGAATACAATTAATCTTCCGCTTTAAATTTGAAACACAAGATTGTAATAAGTCTACTTCTAAATAATAAAAAATATCGTTTTTTTCGGATGCGATATACTATTCAAAAATAGCGCAATTTTGGTGCATAACTTATAGGACAATCTACTGCAATAATTGTCATTTTTTTTTTTTTTAATTTTAAAACTTCACATTTTAAACTGTTTGTCCCTCCAAAATTCTTAAAAGTCCGCCATTTTGATAAAAAATTCTGGCAACGCTAATAACTACAATAAATAAGGGAGATTTTTTTGTTTTTTTTCTATATTTCCGGGTTTTTTAAACCGGCTTTTGAAAAAGGGCGGTTTTCGAGTTATTTGAGAAACCGGTTTTTTCGTGTCGAATAATTCGACATTTTCGAATTTTTCTAAGGTGAAAATTTCTTATAAATTTTCTTCATTTGTTCAATAATTATTCAAAATATTTAAGTGCCTATGCATAGTAATTTGAAAACCTTATAACACATTTATAAAATGAATTTTGTATGGAAAATTTTTTTTATGATTCACTTATGGCGTTTTCTTTTCTAAAAAAAAAAAGTTGCCTTTTTTTGCACTTTGCATTTGAATTGCCTTTTTTGTTTTCTTTTCTAAATTAAGGGTAACATTCTAAGAGGGCTAGGTGTTCTTTTCTAAAAATGTTGCCTAAATAAAGGGCAAAAGTGCAACATTTTTCGCCCCCAAAAAATTTGCGGGGTAGAGTGTTGCCCTGTTTTTTTCTTTATGTCAACGCCATCTGTATATACTGTAATGTTTTTTGCTAGCTAACTCGCAACTTGGTGACCTAGGGGGTACTATCATGGCTTCTGATGCAGTAGGTCGCAGGTTCAAACCCCGGTTGGAGCACAATATTTTTTTTCGTTTTTTTTTTGTTTTTATAAAATTTTAATTAGATTTTTATTATTTTGCTGTTATTTAGTATTTAGGCCAAAAATAAATAAAAAATTATACAATTTGTTTTAAATATGAAAAAAAATTTTTAATTGGAAAAAGAATATACATAAAAAAATTTATTTTTTACTTTGGCTGGAATTTGAACCCGTCCAGCCCATGTCAAAGGCAGGCACCACAACCACTAAGCTACAATTAGTAATACATAGTTTGCGTAAACAATATTGCATACGAGTATACAATACACATACATATGTTTAGAAAAATGCAACAGTGATTTTATTGTGTTCTATTCTGATTGGAAAAATGTAACATTTTAATGGGGTGAGGGCAACATTTTTAAAATGTTGCCTTTTAACAAGGTAACATTTTTTTCCAGAAAAGAAAACGGAATTAGTGATTCATAGTGCATAATCACAAAGTGATTATGCATATGACCCTTAATGTTTGATTCCCTCTTTTAGGAAGGGTTTATTCACTTTCTCGTTGCTACCCAGCAAAAACATGGTAATGATAGGTCACTACCACACGGATTACCAAGTAATGATTACCTTTTGCATTACTTTAAAATACAAAATAACGACTTACTGGTAATAAGTTATAGAAGTACTTATATATTGATTAAATAAGTACTGATTTAGTCTTTTTAATATTAATATTTTATGTATTAAATTCTTTCGAACATTTTTCCAACTGAATAGAAAATTTTCGGGATAAAAAGTTTATTTTTTCCAATATGACCAACTATGTATGGTAACCACTTATTTCCTAACTTCTGAGTAACCACTTATTCTATCGTTGTGAGTAACTACTTATTCTTTTACTATGGGTAACTCGTTATTCGCACCTTTTTTGTAAGCGAGAGGGTAATGACCACCCATGAATTTTTGGACATCGCGAACAAAAGTAATGTTGCGAGTAAATAGCCTGGTAAGTAGTGAAATCCTATGTGTGCTACTTACTCGCTTAATTACTCGGTAATGTCTGTTTTTGCTGGTAATGGCGTACATTAGTGGACTATTATCAAAATAATTTAGTTTTTCCAAGCAAAAATGTTGAAATTCTTTCAAGAGACTGTTTTTTTTTTGCAGAATTCTACATTTTCTCTCTATCTTAAAAAAGTTCTCATTTGTTGACAATAAGTTAAGTAGAAAAGATCTAAAAAATTATCCTTAAATGCATATATGCTCAATTATTCCATTTCCTCAGTAAATAAAAGGAGTTTTCCTCATTTTTTTAGCTTTTTTTCTCCCGTGATAAAACATTTAGCGATTAAAATCGTAAAATTGTAATAAAAATTTTAAAAGTCACAAATTGTTTCACATTAATTGGAAAACTACATAAGGCCAAAGTTATTTTTTGCGACATTTTCAAATCGTCCTGTCTATTAAATTAATGCAAAAAAAACTTCCACCGCAATTTTGTAGCAATTCCCTAGAGGAAGTGAAAAATCATTCTTGTTTGCGAAAATTACGAACAAAATACTGAGCTTTTAGGTCTGCCCGAAAGTGTTTTTATTTAGAAACAAAAAAAAAAAAACACAACCAGCGCCTTTAAAAATAATAACTTTTAGTTTTAAAGGCGGATTCGTACTAATGGAATAATTTACGCTGCGAATTACTTTCAAGAAAGGAAAAAATAGTAAGTTTTTTCAAGATTTTTAGCAATTCTTTGCAAGTTTTATAAGAAAATTTGTATACTCGTATATAGCGATACAAAATGATTTGTATATATAGCGATACAAAATCCGGTTTTTTAAAAAGGCGGTTTTTAGAAGTACATATTCGAAAACCGATTTTTCAAATAGGTCGAATACTTGACAACTCTAGTGATGATGATGGTTTTCTAACCGAATTGTTTTCTGCGTGCGCCAACGTTTTTTTTTATTGGTTGGGCGCTTAAGCTTTATATAAATAAGTACCGTCAGCTTCGAAAAAGTACTATTTTGGTTAAGTTTTAGTACCATTTCAAATTTCCAATTTTTGAACCCTGATACAAAAGTATCTTAATGATTCCAATGATTCAACACTATGAAGAGATGGATCATCTTCAGTTTTGTCATCAAATCAACTTGTTTTAGAACTCTAGTTGTAACTTTTAAAACCATACACTCAAGAAGCCTAGTATAACGTAAGAGTATTTTCCATTCAAACATAACGGTACCATTCGAGTTTTCCATATATTTTTATTTTATAATGATAATGATGTGGAGAGAACTCTTTAATTACAAAATATATACATAAGTACCTTTGAAAATTTTTATGCAAATTATACAAATTTCAGCTCACAAATATTATGTCGTCGTTTAGGAATGTTGTTTGGTAGTATAGAATTAATTATTAATGAATTCATTCTCTGCAAAGAGAGATTTTATTAATTTTTATTATTGTTGTTGTTAGAACTGAAACAATAAAAGCCAATATTATTGCGAATTTCATTAAGTGTTTCTTGATTTTTTATTTAGGATTTTTTTGGAATTTGCCAATAGTAAATTTATTTTGTCAGAGTTTCACGAGACATGGTTGAATGTTAAAGTAAAACTGTTTCGTATTGAGCTGTGTTAACTATGCTAAAGTCTACTTTTAGACCTGTTGGAGCATTGTTGTTGTTTGGTTTGTTGGATGGTTGGATAGGTATGTATATACAATAATATTTAGACAGAGCTTCAAAAATATAATTCTTTTTGAATCAACTCATTAAAAATTTTAGTTATTTTGTGAATCAATGAAGGAGTTCACAGTTTAAGTGCTAACGTGCTATCGTTGTAAAATATCATGATTTTAAACACCATAGGAAATTGTAATCGCGAACCGCGAATTGCATCAATAATATAATATTGTATATACACATCTAGCTAATATAGCTTAATATGAGGTTTGTTCTTTTTCGAATTTTATATCTATATTTATTAGAGTTCGTCATACAAATTTAATTTTCCGATATCATCACTTTTTTAAAAATTTTTGCATAGAAAAATAGAAAACTCCTTCCACTGGCGCAAGTCGGCCAAAAACGCTGATTTTAAGACCCTTTTCCTCCAGAGCAAAAACAGCTGCATTTATAGGAAATCTGACTTTAAAAAACTTTTTTTTTGCTTTTTCAAAATACACCAGATAGCCATTAGAGTGGTTCAAAAATCCAATTTTTTCAAAAACTTCTAAAAAAGTTACTTTCTTATTATACACAATGAAAATGTATTTCCCGCTGAGTACATGGTTACAAAAACTTTGGATATACCGCGAACCGTTAAAAAGTTATAATCAAATTACGATTTTTTTTTAATTCAATGAAAAAGTATTTGAGCTAATTAAAATGCAGCTTTCAATACTCGCTGCCGCATTATAAATTTATTTTTTAGTAAAGACAAAATAATTAGTAATTTTTGTAATGTTTATTACAAAAATTTTTTTATTAAACATAATTGAGTACTAAATAACTTTTTAACGGGTCGCGGTATATCAACAATTTTTGTACCAATGTTCTCAGCAGGGAATACATTTTCATTGTGTGTAATAAATAACTTTCTTAAAAATTTTGAAAAAAGTGGATTTTTGGACCACTCTAATGACGATCTGCTGTATTCAGAAAACGCAAAAAAAATGTTTTTTATATTAATTTTTGCTGTGGAATCGAATGGTAAAGTTGGACTTCCCAGAAATGCAGCCGTTTTTGCTCTGCAGAAAATGGGTCTCCAAATCAGCGTTTTTGGCCGACTTGCGCCAGTGGAAGGAGTTGAAATAAAAAAATAAAAAAACGAAATTCTGTTTGTTGATGCAAAAACTAAAAAAATGATGATATCCCAAAATCAAAGAAATTTTATATATTTCTGACGAACTCTAATATTTATAACTACTTGTAAGAACTTGTACTTCCCAGACTTTTCTTTTATTTTTTGTAAACAAATAAAATTTAAACATTTGTGGTCGCCTTTATACAAAAGTTGTTCTCGTACAAGGACGTCGCCGGAATGCGAAATAGAGCAATTATCTTGTGTGCCCTGCTCTACATTTACTAACGAACGCATAATTCCTTTGTCAGCTTTTGTTGTTTTTAATATTTTAGAAAATTATAAATTCTAAAATTTTAAATATTTTAATGAAAAATATTTTTGTTTACATTTGAAAGAGAAAAGTCAAGAATTTTCAAGACTTGGTAGCATTTCATAACTACCCAGTGTAGAAACGGTAATGACATATCATTATTTTTTGGAGTACCAGTAATGACACCCACTTACCTTCTGCATTATTTTAAAACATATAATAATGAGTTACTTATAACGACTTATTTTTATCATTATTTCAAATAGAAAATAATTTTCTAGATTTTTTTGAACATTTTTTGAATTCTATTTTTAGACTCAATATTTTTTAAACACTGGTAAGGATATATGTAACCACATATTTTTTGATTTTTCGTATGTTGGCGAGTAAGCTTACTTGTGTGCAGCAGGTCAATTATGTTTTTATCTATCAAATATTACATGTCGATATAGCTCAGATGGTAGAGCTATTGACTGGCAATCTGTAGACCCAGGTTCGATTCCCGCACCAGCAAATTTTATTTAAAAAAAAATACAATAAAAAATACTTTTTTTTATATAATTTATTTTTTTGAAAATCCATTTTTAGACTCATTATTTTTGTCAGTACTGGTAAGCACATAGGTAACGATATATTTTTTGATTTATCGTATGCTGGTGTGTAACCATAACTCATTATTTTTCGCGACATCGCCATATAAAGGTAATAAGAAATGTAATAACAAAAGTAACTAGTTACCATTACCAATTATGTAGTTACATAACCACATATCTGGTAATGATTTTCTACACTGGGTACTTAAATTTTAAGAAGCTAAATTTATACCTACTTAAAAGTTTTAAAATACTTAAATTTGTATGGAACATTTATATAAAATTCGAAAAAACAAACCTGATATATGATATGGCACACATTTTTCTTAATAACTATTTCCACCTTTAATTAAAATAATTTTTCTTGATCAAAATATATTTGACAAATATGTCAGATTTTAAAATGCATCGGTTTGTCAAATTCTTAGTTTACAATGGAGAATCAATAAGAAAAAAAAAGAAAAAATATTTTTTGTCTACTAATATACTAACTCATTTTTTTGAGTGTAGGCTTTGAAATGAATGTAAGAAAGTTTCATATTTTAAATTTTTTTGCTAGAAGCTTTTATTCGATTCAAATGACAAGCGAATTGGAAGTGCGAAAAAACATTGCGAAAACTTTTCAAAACTACCCAGCAAAAAAAAATTGCAAGTAGTGCTTTACAAACTACTTCTTTCAATGCTTCACAAGTATCCGTTAGTGTATTTTTACTGCTTTTTTAGAAGGTATTCTGAACAACTTCAAAAAATCACTTCTTTCACTGCTTCCCAAGTATCCGTTATTACATTTTTACAGCTTTTTTAGAATTACTTCTGAACAACTTCAAAAAATCACTTCTTTCATTGCTTCCCAAGTATCCGTTGTTACATTTTTACAGCTTTTTTAGAATAACTTCTGAACCACATCCAAAAAATCACTTAAGTATTGCTTCTAAAGAGTAATTGCTCTAAAAGTGATCGTAAAAAGTGATTTTGGTATCATTTGGCATTTCCAAACAGAGGGTCCCGGGTTCGATTCCCGGCGGGACCAATATTTTTTTATTTTTTTTAAAGTTTTTTTTATTCTATTAATTTTTTTTTAATATTAATAATTAATTTGTTTAAATTCAATATTTTTTAATTTTTAAGTTTTTAAAAATATGTATATATAAAAAAAATGGTGAGAAATTTATTTTTATGTACCTGTAAAAATAAAGGGTTCTTCAACAGGGTCGCTACAAAAGTAGAAAGACAGGGACAGCAAACGACGCCATATTTCTTGCCGCTCTTTTGACATTTCTCTTCAGTAAGGTTTGCCATTTTATGATGGAAAGATATACGAGCCAACAGCGAGTCGAAATTATTAAAATTCACTACCGAAATTCGGAGTCAGTGGCCTCAACGTTAAGAGCGCTACGTCCAATTTATGTTCGTCATAATGAATGGCTTCGTCAATAAACAAAATATGCGTTATTGGTCAGACAGCAATCCACACGTACTCCATGAGTCATCATTGCATCCCGAAAAAAATTACGGTTTGGTGCGGTTTATGGGCCGGCGGCGTCATTGGGCCGTACTTCTTCCGTGATGATCAAGACCGGCACGTTACTGTGAATGGGAATCGCTACCGTTCAATGATAACCGAATATTTTTGGCCCCAATTGGATGATATTGACTTGTAGGACATGTGGTTCCAACAGGACGGCGCCACAAGCCACACAGCGAATGTCACAATCAATTTATTGCAAACCAAGTTTGGAGAACGTGTTATCTCACGAAATGGTCCAGTCGATTGGCCGCCTCGGTCGTGCGATTTGACACTGTTGGACTATTTCCTGTGGGGCTACGTCAAATCTATGGTCTATGCTAACAAGCCAGCGACGATTGATGAACTTCCTACGAATATCCGCCGATTTATGCTTGAAAACCGTCGAAAATTGGGTTCAACGTCTGGACTTCTGCAAGCGTGCCCGTGGTGGCCATACAAAAGAGATCGATTTCCATACATAATGGCATCGAACGTACTTTCTAGGAATAAAGAATTTCATTGATATCCAAAACCGTTTTTGTTTTATTTAAAAAAACTTTTGTAGCGCTCTTATTAAAAAACCCTTTAGTACTGAAACCAATATTGAATTGGAGTGCACCTTTTACACTTGTTTAATAAGAACTTTTATTGAAGAGAATAAGGAACAATAGCTCGCATTATCAAAGTGGTGTTTTTATGCCACTCAACTTTCAAATCAAAGAATAGCTCAGCGGTAGAGCGCTAGACTACCAATCGTGAGGTCGCAAGTTCGATTCCCGGTGGCGGCAATAAAAAACTTTTGTAAAATAAAAAAAGTATAATTTTTTTTTGTAAATAATTTTTTTTTAATTGGTGAAAAAGAGCTTCCTTTGCACTCGTTCAAGAAGTACTGAAAAAATGTTAAAGTGGGAGTACTCCTCTCCTATGACAACTCAATGTTAAAATTATTAGTGTTTACGTTAAAAAAGAAGTACATATAGATTATCAATTGTAGTGCTTTTTCTACTGCTTCGGCATCTCTTTTCTTGCTGGGTACCCTCAGTGGACAATAGGGTAGCCCAAAAAAATTTTTTTTTGTGTTATACCCCCTGGAAATATTTATTTGGGTGTAAAAATACCACCCCTAAAAATTTTTTTTTTCCCTCCCTACATGTTGAACTATAGAAGCTGTTGAAAACAAACAAGAAACATATGTTATTTATATATCAAATCCTATATAGACCATTTTAGATCCTTATATATTAAATTAGATATAATCATATGTTTTAACGTAAAATTAGATAAATTTGGATGAGGATTAATTCGGATAAAACTGTTTCAAATCACTTCCAATTGTATCAAAATAAATCTAATATGATAAAATTATATGTGATTTGATACAATTTAATCCGGCCATTTTTCGGATGAAATTTTATATTTTCATATATGAAGTCATATTAAATTGGATAAAACTGTTTTTAATCGGGATATAAAACATTTAAACCTATATTGGTTAAATTTCGATTCGGCTAAATTATTCGTTTTATGATTTCTTTCGCAAACTACCGATCAAGGCAACCATTTTTGGTTAAACTGATTTGTTAAAAATTAATCAATTCGTTTCAATCTGTGAAAAGAATCAATAAAAATCAAATTGATTCTTTGAATAAGACATTGATTGAATAAAGTGGGAAATAATGAATAAATAGCGTTTTGCGAATCGATTTATTCAAATTGAAACAGATTTAAAAATTGAATTAAGGAATTGTGTTTTTAAAGGTCTGTATATCATATATCGTAGATGGCTGTGGCTGACTGGGGGAGCGAGTTTAGTCGTGCTGGATGTTTCGGTTTTTGTTTTACAAAAGATAATAGAGTATTAGAAGAAAAAAATGTGTGATCTACTACAACAGATAGACAAATGCATGCGCATTTGTTTATACATACATATGGTACCAGCAACAAATCCAAAAAGTCTTTAGCCATGTAATGGACTAGCAACCATTTATACGACAGGTAGTTCACCATCACTGGTTTGACTTGTTTACTTTGGCGCTTTTAAAAGAGACAGTTATTTTCCTAAGCAACTTTGTTTTCATATACAACATGTCTGTTCCCGTACTTTACCCAGGCCGCTCCAAAAATGCTCCCTGAAAATTGTGTGTAAATTGTTTTTGTTTGGGGTGTTTGAGAAACAAGCCTACAATAATCGCCGGCGGCGATTCGCGTTGAGCCGGAAAAAATCAGCGGCGCAAACATGTAATCGACAGCGGACGGTTTTTCGGCTTCGCCAGGGTAAGTAAAATGTGCCCACATCTGGGCAAAACTGCACATCCACATATGACATGTGCCAATAGTCGAAGCACATTTCACATATGCCATGTGCTAATAGTCGAAGCACATTTCACATTTAAATGTGCTATGTGAAATTAAAGTCAGCACAACACATTTTAATGTGCTGCCACATTTTACATTCACAAGTGAACACCATTATATATCATTATTCAAAAAAAAAATTTTAAAGAAGTAGAAGTTTTCAAAACAAAACCCTGCCAGCAAATTTTGGATACTTTTTTCAGGGTTATTATTTTGTGAATCAAAACTTACTCAAATAAAACACATTAGGGGCTTTCATATAAACTCGTAAATGCCTTGTAAACCATGTATAAATACAAACCATATTTTTTATGTATGGAGTTTGACATTAAACTCATAAACATACCAGGTTTACACCGTTTACGAGTACAATACGAGTTTATATGAAAACCTCTATTATTTTGAAATTTTAAAATTTTTTGTCAAAAATTGCTCATAAATGAATCATAAAATAAAATAAATGAATCTAAAAATACACAAAAATTGTAGCCAAATTACTGAATCCAAATTACTAATCCAAAATATGGTTCAGAAATGTAAACAAATTTGGATATTTTGTGAACAATTCAAAAAAGACTCAAAAAAAGATTAATTTTTGAGCCTTTCGAATTTTTTTAAACCCACCCAGCAAAATTTGTATACTTTTTGTGGGTTCCCAGCAAAATATTGGTAATGACACCTCATTACTATCTGCATTACCAAAAATGATATATCATTACCTTTTGCATTATTTTATAATATAAAATAATGACTTCCTAATAACGGCCTATTGTATTCATTGTTTGTAAATATAAAATGATGACTTACTCGTATTAGTTTAAATAAGTACTTTTTACTAAGTTAAATTTTTTTATAATATGTAAATTATGTTTTATGTTTAAATTTTTATGACGAGTCCTAAAATTACACACTAGAGAAAACTTAAATTTTTCTGAATGTATTTCCTTAGGCTAATAGTATTTGCCTAACTCCTTATTTTTAAGAATCAAGTAAGCAATCGGATAACCACTTATAATTAAACTTTTTGTAAGCATGTGTGTAACCACTTATTATTCAAAATCTCATAACTACTTATTTCTCATTTTTTCGTAAGCGAGCGGGTAAGCGTGACTACTTATAAAAACGACCACGCCAAACAAAAATAATGAGTTTAGACGCCAAAAAATAAGTTGTGCGGAGCTATGAATTTCTATTATATAACCACTTATTTGGTAATGAAAGATTTTGCTGGGTTCTTATTCTATGAGTCAAAACTTACCCAAATAAAACATATTTTTTTGAAATTTTAAAATTTTTTTCCGAAAATTGCTCATATTTTGGACGAAAATATGAGCCTTCTAAATTGAATCATAAAAGACAAAAAAATTTGAATATTTTGTGAACAATTCGAATTTTTTTAAATCTTTTTTTTGAGTCATTTTAAATCAAAAAAGAAGGCTCTTTTGGATGAACCACTTTCATACAAAAATTTAAACTTTTAATAATATTTTTTAAGCTTTTTATGATTCATTTTTGGGCTTGTTTGCTGGCTGGGAAGTCTATTTTAAATAAAAAATACCATTTTTTAATTTTATAGAATTTTTTTACAAAATAAATCACTATTTTTCAAAAAAGTGTAATATTCTGAAAAGTACTATTTTTTAGAATTTTTATTTTTTTTTTAAGAACAGTTTCAAAATAACGTCCTTTTCCATTATCTCGCTTGGAATTCAAGATATTCACAATAATCAATAAGCTAGGTTAGAATTCTAAGCGGGATGTTGGGAAAAGTACAATAAAGTGTTAAAATAAACCATGGATGGTAACCGAAACGATGCGGTTATCGGTAAGGGTAACGCTATTTTAGATTATTTCGGTATCGGTATTTTAAGGATAACGGTGTTTTAGTTATTTCGGTAACGGCATTTTAAGGATAACGGTATTTTGATTATTTCGGTAACGGTATTTTAAGGTTAGCGATATTTCAGTTATTTCGGTAACGGTATTTTAAGGATAACGGTAGTCAGTTATTTCGATGCATCCCGCAATTTTTTTACAAAAAACTAACGAGATTAAAAATAAAACCAATTTACCAACTTAAAGTACGAAAAATACTCAATACCCACGTGCAATTACCAAAAGCAGGAAATTAAAAATAACGGTAACGGGATTTTAGGGGTAACGGTATTTCATTTATTTCGGTAACGATATTTTAAGGGTATCGATATTTCGTTTATTTCGGTATCGGTATTTTAAGGATAACGGTATTTCAGTTATTTCGGTAACGGTATTTTAAGGATAACGGTATTTCGGTTATTTCGGTGACGGTATTTTATGGGTAACGGTAGTCAGTTAAAAGGTTTTGAATCGATAACGGTATTTTATTAATAAGATTAATACACTAAGACCGAGTTTTTGGCATGTCAGTTAAACTTGGTTTACACTCAACCAAAAAGTCTGTCATGGCTACCGAAAATTTTACTGTTATTACGGGAAATTTAACTGTTTTGAGGTCAGCGGAATTTTTTGCTAATTTTCGCAACACATGTCTACTGATCTGTAGTACAATGAAATTAGTAGAAAAAATTAGTAGCCGCTACTAAATTTTAGTAAAATTTATGTAAAATGTAATTCAAAATCGATTTGCTAAAATCAGTTAAAAAACCTACTAAATATCATAATTTTAGTACAATGAAATTAGTATAAATAATTAGTTGCAGTTACTAAATTTCAGTAAATTGCTGTAAACTGTAATTTAAAATCAATCTGCTGAAATTAGCAAAAAATTGTACTAAAAAATAAAAAAAACTGTAAAATCTAAAAAAAAAATTAATAAAAAAGTTTTTTTTTTTTCGATTGTAACAAGCGTATAATTACTTCATCGTAATTTAAATTTAGAGGCAAAATTGCAAACGGTTATCCAGTTATTGCCGTTTTATGCATTGAAGATGCAATACAATTTTCTGGGTGTTATTTCTAAACTAAGAATATATCAATAGTAACAAATATAAACTAAACAAGAATTGTAAAAAATCAAAAAAAATATTTTTAAATTAGTATATTTTTCTGCTAAATTTAGCACTCGGTTTTGAAAAATTAGTAAAATGTTGTTCTGAAATCAGCAGCGAAAATTAGTAAAAAAAATCCGTAATTTGTAATAAGAGAATAGCAAAAATGATTACTAAAAATAAAAATTGTACTTATAATCAGTATAAAAATAGTATAGTGCGATTGGAAACTGTTTACAAATTTTTTTACAAACTTTTTTATCTGAGTGTAACCCGCTCTGATTAATTTTTTTAAAAACATTACTCAAAGAATTTTCAGAATATTAAAGCGTACTAAGAAACTATTTTTTCATATATATAACTCATTATTATATGTTTTAAAATAATGCAGAAGTTAAGTGGGTGTCATTACTGGTAGTCAAAAAAATAATGATATGTCATTACCGTTTCTACACTGGGTATCTCCTCGCATTTTTGGGCGAATCTATCCACTATTTTGATCTTTAAAAATAAAGGCAACGAGAATGGCTTTTCAAAAATTTTTTGTTTAATTTTTCCGGTTTGTTTTTTTGCTTACTGGGGAAGCTTATAAAACTTTAAAAAACTCGTTATTTTAAGTTAAGTGTGCTCCTTTACTTTTTCTGTAAAGTTCAATAAAATGAGAGTAAGCACAAAATCCTCTATCTAAATGACAAAATTACCCAAAAGTACGGGAACGCACAAAATCACTTTTCTAACCCAAAACTGTTTAAAAGAAAAAAATTAAAATGCGTATAGTTTTAGTCTCAAAAATCGCACAGACACACATATTTTTTGCATTTAAGTTTTTTTGACTTCGTTCAGTTAATTTTTATATATAGAAATTTTATTTTGTGTATTTCTTTGCTTAATTAAAATTTAGAATTTTTACAATGGTGTTATTTGTTTATCATTGCACCAGCTGTCCCTTTTACAATTTTTTTAATAGTAAAAAGAGAAGTTAATAGTAGACAGAGGCAGAAAATTTTATAAAAATATCTGTAAGAACGCAAAAATATCTGTTAGGGCCTAAAGGTTTTTAAAACTTGTTTAATATTACAACTAAAAGTGGCTAATAACCATAAAGGCGCTTTCACAATGGTAGAGTGACTCTACTCTGCAGCACTGATTGAAATGTTAACTTTTCACAATGTAGAGTATATATTTCAAAAAATATTTGACACTTAAATACTTACATTTTGTTTCGCGAATTTCCAGGCTTTATTACGACAGCTTATATTTTGAAATAATTTTTTATTTTATATTAAAATTCCCAACACAAATATTTTGTGTTGGTTTTACGTTTCTAAATATTTTTTTTTTTCTAATTTGTTGACAATTAGGGATGTGAACAAATTAGTGATGTGTTTTTTAAACTGTATTTGTCATGTTAAACAGTTACAGATCAATGTTAACTCTAGAGTGAAACAAATCCGCACTCCAGAGTAGAACAAGTTTGACTCTGGAGTGGAATAAAAAAAGATAGCAAAATACAAAAATGTATTAGTAAGAAAGAGAAAAGAACTAAATTTGCTACAGATTGGAGTACTCCATCATTGTAAATGCACCATAAAGGAAAATTTCATTTCTAAAGCATTTTCTAAGTTCTAAACTAAATTATATAATTCTAGTGTAATTTGATTTGTAGGTGATTTCAATTCATAAAAATTTCAGTTTTTTGTCAATATTTAAAATTTTCTGTTATCCGTTTGTGATATGGAGTATATTGTTTTACCCATTTCCTGCCAAGCATGGATTCCGTGCGAATTTTCTGACAAAACTTCGTAGAAGGATAGGTAGACATGTCTTTAGAGATATGTTGGTAAAAAATGGGTTAAACAATTTAAATACTGTATCTCATAGTTTTCTTACTTGATTTTAACAGTGAAATTATATTTTGATACTTTTTGGACAAACTTTTAATTTATTTGTGCGGTTTCCTTGTTCGATATTAGTTTTAAAAGGTCCAGCAAAAAAATTGGATGTAATGATTTACAAACTACTTATTTCACTACTTTACAAGTAT
The DNA here is from genome assembly GCA_949987735.1 of Leucophora obtusa. Classification (NCBI taxonomy): domain Eukaryota; kingdom Metazoa; phylum Arthropoda; class Insecta; order Diptera; family Anthomyiidae; genus Leucophora; species Leucophora obtusa. Next base: position 370,748,160 of record OX465295.1, read on the forward strand.
CCGTTAGCGTATTTTTACTGCTTTTTTAAAAGTTATTGTGAACAACTTCAAAAAATCACTTCTTTCATAGCTTCCAAAGTATCCGTTGCATAGAATAAAAAAAAATATAAGTACTGAAAAAAATTTGAATTTGGGGTACTCCTCTCCTATGACAACTCAATGTTAAAATCATTAGTGTTTATGTTAAAAATGAAGTAAATACATCTAGATCTTCAATTATAGTGATTTTTCTACTGCATCGGAATCTGTTTTTTTGCTGGGGTTTTATTACAATTTGATAGATTATCGGAAAGGTTAAATGTTAAAAGTAAATTAAAACATTATTATTTTGATTTCTAATGGAGGTTGCCATTCCAATATGATCTTAGACTAATTTCAAAGCGCAACAATAATTTCAAGCCCGATGGTTCCATCGCGAAATGAAAGTAAAATTCCAGAGGATTTTGCAAAGTTAGCTCGGTTTTTTATTTTGTGACCTCTTGAAACATCTGTGTGGAGCGAAAGCCCAAAAAAGTTGCACATTTTTAGAGTTAGGAACTCTCTAGCGTTCACGAATAAGTTAAGTTTCAACTGTTCTTTTCGGTTCTTTTATTTTATTCGGAATTATCAAACAAACCACTGACATAATATAATCTTATATACTGATAGAAAAATTCTGAAAAAATAGCAAAAAAAAAGGTACTCAAAATTATTTAAAAGGGGCCTTGAAATTAGTAAAGCCATTTTTCTAAATATTAGTAAGATAAGTATAGCAAAAATGCAACTATTAAAATATTAAATACGAGTATTTGAGTTAAATTTCGTTTAATTGAACTGCAATTTACCTTGCTAATATTGGCTAAAAATGTTGCGGAATATTAGTAGACAAAAAACAGGAAAAAAATTGTTATATTCAAAAGTTAATTTATGTTTAAATTTAATTGAGTTGAATACAAATAATGAACTCCCCTGCTACAATAAACAGAAATATTTTCTAGAAAATAGTAGACTGCTTTCTGCAGTGCAGATTTTATTCGCATTAAGAAAATCAAAAAAAAAAAAACAAAAATTTTAAATTCTTTGTGATGGTTTAGTCGACTAATTTCCAGGAAATTTTTTGCTTATTTTAGCAGGGTAAATTGTCATTTTCGATTTTGCTGTATTCAGCTGTTTTTTCATAAAAATTTTTTAAAGATTTTTATATTAGTGTATCAACAACTGAAAAATTTTCTCGAATGAACGAGTGAACTAGAAGAACACACTAGTTCAAAAATAAAATTGATTGAAATGAACTGTGCACTGTAATACCAAATTCTAGTCGTTTTTATTCCGATTATTTGTTTGTACGAAATGTTTTATTTTGTGTGAAAATTTCCGGGTGTTCTCACATTTTTACTCACTATTTATAATTTTTTTTTACGATAGACTAACACTCAGGCGATGCCCACTACTTATGCTAGTGCATTGTGTTAGAATTAGGAAAATAGAATAGATTTCGACAATTTTTAACACAAAACTGCTAATAACAAATAATAGGAATAAAAAGCAACTGAGGTGCGTCTTTGTGACGAGAACGTGATTAAAATAGACGTATGTTTCAAGAGGCCATCAAATTAAAAACCGAGCTAGATTTGCAAAACACTTTGAGGGTTTTATTTTAGCAACAGTGTACTTTCATTTCGCGTTTGAAACATTGATTCTGACCGCGATGATAATTTTGCAGGATCTTCTTTAACCGCAGAATCTAGTTTTGTTAAATATACTGCAAGAAGCTTCTTGGGACAAATCCAGTATATGTATTTAATTTACAGTCACTTCCAGAATAAATTTCTTGTTTCTCCTAAAGTACGCTTTTTCATGGACAGTTAATAATTTTAATTTAAAAAAAAAATTATGAAAAGCTAACATTATAATGCTTAACTTAGGGTGGAAAATTATTTTTAAGGAAAATTATTTTTAAGGAAAACCAAAGCTTAATTTATCAATTTTATGTTTATCTTATAATAAATATGACGAAAACAAAAAAAAATAGCCACTTATCAATTAAAAGTTCCGAAAAAAAATTTATGTTTTCTTTTTGCAGTCACCCCAAGCCCACCCCCTAGCTTCGTGCCTGGTTGGAGGACAGTTTTTCCCCAGACATATTTCGAATGCGAATACCATGTCGTCATTTGAATTTTGCAAGTCAACCATCGTTAGCTTAAAATTAACGTTTTCATTAAACGATGCATTAAGTTCTAATGCTATAATTTGCAATCGTGATTAGTTAAATTCTTATGTTGAAGAAGTTCATTTAGCAAAATTTTAACTTTAATTAAAATTTCGACTAATTAATGGACATTTTAAAGTTGACGGCAGTTATTTTTTTAAATCTATTTTTCAGTTGCAGAAATAATATATTTTTTAGCACTATAGAATTATTTATTTAGTTTGATTTTACGACTTTTAAAGCCTAAACCACATAAACGCAGTGTCGACCGCAGTGCGACGTTTTGTCGATAAAACAGTTTTTGTATCTCCTATATTTGTAACTGCCGAGAAATTAGAAAAGTTTCTAAATAAACAAGGGCTGTTTTTAAACAAAACGCAATAAGAAATTTCTAAAAATATTAAATCGTTTTTGCCAAATTCAAGAACAAAGTTTGACAGCACTACCACTGTCCACTGGCACTTTTTGTGTATAAGCAAAGGTAAGGGACCAACCTCTGTTAACGAACGAACCTCTTGATTGGTCTGTTTTAAACGATAAAATATGTTAACATTGCAACAAATTTTATTAACATATTTCTTTGGTGCACGGTGCAAAAGCACGCGAGCGACTACATAGAGCCTTAACAATACATTTTAATTGTTAACTTTTATATATTTGCATTTAGTGAAAATAATTCATATTTGGGTCATAGTCCAGGAGATTCAATGGGATCCAATTATTTATTTATGTCCCTTTTTCAATGGGAACTGTAATTGAAGTATTTTTTAAAATATTGTACGAATAATTAAAAAATATGTAAATAATCGTAAATTAATAAAGTACGTCAATAAAATTAAGTACTTTGTTGTTTAGAGATAAAAAACGAAATCTCTAATAAATTCGTAATTTACAAAGAAAAAAACAACATTATATATACATTTTTGAAAGTTGTTTTAAAGCACATACATTGGAAACAGAAAAAGAGCACTTATCGCTCCATTGTAACCAATTTAAAAGTTGTTTGTATGACTTACACATATTTTTGCTGCACTCAGATAAAAAAAGTCAGCAAAAAAATTTGTAAACAGTTTCCAATCGAACTTTACTATTTTTATACTGATTATTAAAACAATTTTTATTTTTAGTAATCATTTTTGCTATTATCTTATTACAAATTACGGATTTTTATACTAATTTTCAATGCTGATTTCAGCAAAACATTTTACTAATTTTTCAAAACCGAAAAATATACTAATTTAAATTTTTTTTTGATTTTTTACAATTCTTATTTAGTTTATATTTGTTACTATTGATATATTCTTAGTTTGGAAATAACACTCAGAAAATTTTATTGTATCTCCAATGCATAAAAAGGTCATAACTGGAGAACCGTTTGCAATTTTGACTCCAAATTTCAAGTGCGAAAGAAAAAAAATTTTGTTTTAGATTTTACAGTTTTTGTTTTTTTAGTACAATTTTTTAGCTAATTTCAGCATATTGATTTTAAATTACAGTTAACAACAATTTACCAAAAAAGTCTGTAATGGCTACTGAAAATTTTGCTGTTATTACGGGGAATTTAACTGTTTTGAGGCCAGCGGTATTTTTTGCTAATTTTCGCAACACATGTCTGCTGATCTGTAGTACAATAAAATTAGTAGAAAAAATTAGTAGCCGCTACTAAGTTTTAGTAAAATTTATGTAAAATGCAATTCAAAATCGATTTGCTAAAATCAGTTAAAAAACTTACTAAATATCATAATTTTAGTACAATGAAATTAGTATAAATAATTAGTTGCAGTTACTAAATTTCAGTAAATTGCTGTAAACTGTAATTTAAAATCAATCTGCTGAAATTAGCAAAAAATTGTACTAAAAAATAAAAAAACTGTAAAATCTAAAAAAAAATGTTTTCTTTTGATTGTAACAAGCGTATAATTACTTCATCGTACTTGAAATTTGGAGTCAAAATTGCAAACGGTTCTCCAGTTATTGCCGTTTTATGCATTGGAGATGCAATACAATTTTCTGGGTGTTATTTCTAAACTAAGAATATATCAATAGTAACAAATATACTAAATAACAATTGTAAAAAATAAAAAAAATAAAAATATATATTTTTAAATTAGCCCAGGTGAAAATGTTCATATATGTTCATATATTGTCATATATTGTTTCATGTATGAGCATTAGGGCGGGTCGATTTATTTTTCATCAATTTCCCTACGATTTCCGTATTCTATGGGTTATTCCATGAAAATTTGCCAAAGGAACCATACGTCTATCGTTAAAATCGAGTCCCCTACTTTTTGTTGGTAGATTTTTTCCCAAATTGACGTTCGTATGAAATATTACCTACACGTTCACATCCATAACTATCGATCGGGTTTAATCGCCAGTAGGCGCGTTGGAAAGGTGAGCTCATTTTGATCAATTTACAAAAAAAATCTCCAACATTGGTCCAACGGTTCAAAAGTTACGGGCATTTTTGTCCAAATTTTGGAGCATAAGGGACATAAGAAATAACTTTTTCCTATAACACTGTTTCTATAATGATGTAACCAGCACCATCTAGACACTTCTGGCAACACTACTTAATTGTGTTTACTTTAATAAATTTTGTGTTTAAATAAAGTTAAAGTAAATCAATTTCAAGGACTTATTAAATCAAGGACTTATTATTTTAACAATATTTTAACAGCGATTATAAAAGGATAATCGTAACAATATTTAATTCTTTTAGTGACGGTTTAAAAAATGGATTCAGAGCCTGGTTCATCGCAAAATCCAACAGATACCCAACGCAGTAGTTTGCAACATTTGGTCTCTCATGATGTTTTTTCTTTTGGCGTGGCCTGTGAATTACCTGATATTAATCTGTCAACTAAACGAGATATATTGAAGTTCTATTTTTTCTTGGCCGAACGTTCAAAAGCCCAAAGCAAAATGTTTTCGTATAAAAGATTTACTCCCCAAGTAGCAGACAGATTGTTAGAAATTTGGAATCAACTTAATATTGAACTTATACTCAAAGGTAGCATCATTAGAAAATTGAATAATATGCTTGACGCATATAGTAATGCAGATAAACAACGAGTAAAACGCGCAACAGAATTCAAAAAATTCGTAGAATCAACAAACCAATTATTCAACATTGGAAAATGTAAATGCAACTTGAAAGAAAACGACTGCTCATGTGGATCTATCCCAGAAAACTTAAAAGATTTCATGCGCGATCAATATAATGACAGAATACAAACGATACCGGAACACGATAATGGAAGTGAAGAGACGATACCAACGGCTATACCAACAATCTCAGTGAGCAACGATCCTACATACGAACCACATTATGACGAAATGGAAGTTGATGTGAGAGGAGGTTCAGAATTAGTTCTACCACCACAAACATACACTCCCAGATACAATACTAAAAACTATGCAATGATGTGTGACAGATTTGGTGTGCATGATAGGATGGGATCAGCATTGGCAACAGCTCTGATGGAAGACCTGGGCGTAAAAGATGGTCATGACAATCTTGTCATCATGGATAAAAGTAAACTTCGTAGAGAAAGAGAAAAATGGAGACAAGACGCACTTCGTAAGCGGTATGATGGCTCGAATTTGATATCATTTTCATTCGACGGCAGGAAAAATGATGCTCTAACTGTAGAAAAAATTGATGAGAAATTGCATCCAAGGATGGTTGAAGAACCTCATCTAGTTGTTTTGAGGGAACCAAAATCTCAATTGATAGGCTACACAAAACTAGAAAGTGAAACTGCGGCAAGCAAAGTCAACAAATTGATCGAATTCTTCCAAGAAAAACAATTGTCTCTAGATTCATTAATTGCCATATGCGCTGATGGTGAACCAACAAATACTGGCGTACACGGTGGAATTTTGGGACTATTCGAAAAACAGTTAAAGAGACCACTGCACTGGTTTGTGTGTCTTCTGCACTTTAACGAGCTGCCGTTTAGACATTTGTTTGACACTTTAGACAAATCAACCACCACTGGACCACGATCAACTACCGGAAAGTTGAGCTCAAAAATTGCTGATTGTGAAAATCTTCCGGTATGTAATTTTTATAGCTGATTCTTTACCATTTTTTATTCTATTTTTTAGCTTTTATGTTTTCTTTTCAGGTGGTAACCGATTTTGAGGAAATCGCTTTGGAAAATATGCCTCCTGGTGATTTAAATCCAGAAGAATTATCTACTGATTCGAGGTACTTGATGTTAATGGCCAATGCAATTTCTAATGGTGTGGTTCCTGCGGATTTGTCTCACATAAAACCAGGGCCAATTGCACATTCTCGTTGGCTCACCAAAGCCAATAGATTATTACGGTTGTATGTGACAACTAATAATCCAACTGAAAATTTAAAAATTCTGGCTAACTATATAATAAAAGTATACACGCCAATGTATTTCAATGTTAAGTATTATAGCTCTGCCGCATACGGTAGTACATTACTTTTTAAATTTATTACTTGGACACGATTTTTACCACCGAATTTACTTGGAGTTGTAAATACAGTAATTCAAGATAATCCATATTTAGCACACTCAGAAAAAATCTTGCTATCTATGTTATTTGATGATAGAATGAAAAACGAAACATTGCTATAAAGAAGATTTTACATTACCGAAGAGATATTGTCGACCCAACGGAACTTAGAGTTTATAAAAAATCTCTTATAAACGTTAATTGTACGGAATATACAAATATGATTGATTTAAATGACGATACCATTTTATTCGAACCACCGTTTACGCAAAGTTATTCGTATGAACATTTGGAGGGATATTTAAATTACGAAGTGCCACCGTTCGATGATCCACAAATTCCTTTACACATTCAAGGAACGGAAAGACATGTCCAATTGCTGGCTGCCACTGCTAAACGAGTTGCAGGAAAGAATGTAGAAGGCGCTATGGCGACGACATTAGAGAGCCGTACGAAAACACCCAGACTTGAAAGCAAACAAGACTTTCAGAAAAAATAATGGTTTTTTTCACATTTTGTCTTTTACTACACTCAAACTGAATATTTTTTTTGATAATAGGTTGATAGATACTTTATTATCTCTTAATTTGAATTTTTGTACAAAAAAAAAGTAAAAAGGGAAAAAAAACAAAAATTTGGTTTTATGTGTTATTTTGTTTTAGCAATATCGCATGAATTAATCAACCGAATTCGATAAATTTGGGCTTAAACTCTTCGCTTTGAATTGTAAATTGAATAAAATAATGGATTGAGCCAAAAAATGGCCATGAAAGTAATATTCTTGGACAAAATCATGAAAAAAATGGAAAAATGCTCCAAAATTTGGACAAAAATGCCCGTAACTTTTGAACCGTTGGACCAATGTTGGAGATTTTTTTTTGTAAATTGATCAAAATGAGCTCACCTTTCCAACGCGCCTACTGGCGATTAAACCCGATCGATAGTTTTTGAGTTATGGATGTGAACGTGTAGGTAATATTTCATACGAACGTCAATTTGGGAAAAAATCTACCAACAAAAAGTAGGGGACTCGATTTTAACGATAGAGGTATGCTTCCTTCGGCAAATTTTCATGGAATAACCCATAGAATACGCAAATCATAGGGAAATTGGTGAATTTTTTCACTCCCTACAAATCGACCCGCTCTAATGAGCATATATGGTTTAATGTATGATCATATATGTTATGTTTGGAAGCATATATGGGTAAATACATTCAAATGTATGAATCCATATATGATAGTATACTGCATTTATTGGTCCATATATTGGTTCATATATTCCATATATCTTCATATATGAATTCATATATTATTCCATATATGGGTAATGTTATAAGTTTTTTTTATCATGGGGGTAATTACGTGAGCGGATTCAAAAAATATTAAATTACAATACATTTGATAATTTCTTAAATACAATTGGCAATTTCTAAAATACAATTGCCAGTTTCTGAAAAACAATTGATTATTTGTAAAATACATTTGATAATTTCTGAAATGCAATTGCGAATTTCTGAAATACAATTAATAAATTTCTGAAATACAATTTTCAGTTTGATAAATCTGAAAAACAATTGATAACTTCTGAAATAAAATGATAAATTTTGAAATACAATTGGAAATGTTGCAGTAAGATAAAAACAGCAAAAATAAAACTGCTAAATTTAGAAAATCTGCAGAAAATTTTGCAAAATATTAGTAAACTAAAAATGGCTAAAACAAATATTCTAACTAAATATATGACAAACTGTTGTATCTAAAAAAATGTTTGTTAAATTTTGTTCAATGCAAATAGCAGTTTATAAAACCAACAGAAATATTTGCCAAAAATATTAAACTGTTGATTTCAGAAGGCTAGATTTGTATTTCCGTTAAAAACAAAAAACGAAAAAGGAACTTTGAAAATTTAAAATTTTATGTGATGTTTTTTTGTCTACTACTACAATTTAATTTTATTTTCTAATCACTGAAATTTAGCTCAATTATAACTCAAATTTTGTAAATATATTAAACAGTTTTATTTTATATTTAGCAAAAATACTCTGCTAATGCAGCAGTTTTTCATTTTGAACTAATTTTTAGTAGCTTTAACTAAAAATGTACAAATTCATCAGTAACGTATGAATAGAATTATAATATTTACACTTAATTTGAATAAAAAAAGCAATATTTAAAAAAAAACATTTTATATGAACATTCATATATCTCCATATATGGCCATATACCCTCAAATTTCGGATCCGAACCCATATATGAACCCATATACGTTGCCATATATGACCATATATGAACATTTTCACCTGGGAGTATATTTTTCTGCTAAATTTAGCACTCGGTTTTGAAAAATTAGTAAAATGTTTTGCTGAAATCAGCATTGAAAATTAGTATAAAAATCCGTAATTTGTAATAAGATAATAACAAAAATGATTACTAAAAATAAAAATTGTACTAATAATCAGTATAAAAATAGTATAGTGCGATTGGAAACTGTTTACAAATTTTTTTACAAACTTTTTTATCTGAGTGTACGATGGCAACCCTATGATTCCAAAATAGGCAATATGGGTATCATAATCAAAAGAGATATTTGGGAAAAACTCCAATTTTCATACTTTTTTATATGGCGACGTGTCTAAAATTTATGAAATTTAAAATTATTTTTATAGAACAGGAATGTGCTCTCAAAAAGAAAAGGTTTGATACCCATATTGCCTAATTTGGAATCATAGGGTTGCCACCGTAAGGTAAAATATAGCGTTTCGGGAAAAACACAATAAAACGCGAAGTAGCCGGAATATCGAAAAACAAAAAAATGCCCGAGATGGCCGATAATCTCAGACACCCCAACCTTAGAATTTTTTTTTTCTACACAATGTCCGAATTTCATTAAGATAGAAGACTGTCACATGAGATTCTTTCCTTGTTAGTATTAATTTCATTATAAAACAGCCATTAGAGGGTTAAGTGTGAATTAGCCAGACGTAAACGTAATGGAATTTTTCATTAAATGTTGTGAAAATTTTCATTTTACTTATTAAAATTTCATACACTCAATGAAAAAGTTTCATTAACACAAGATTCATAAAATGTATTTTTAAGAAATTTTGCATTTCTTTGTGAAAAAAACTTCATTAGTTTACCGAAAATTTTCATTAAAACTTGTTCAGCTGAATTCTCTCTGTGTAGAAGTTCTATTATATGAGTAGATCATTTCGCAATTTGCTTTTTTGCCTTAAGCACTGAACGCATAGTAGGTAAGCGAAAACGTATTATGAAATTCTGTTGTGAATAAAATTTCTATACACATTTACTCATTTAACTTATGTTGGGCTAGTCAAAACATATTAGGCGTGTTCGTTTACTTACTACAAGTTACTACTTTTACTACAGCTGGAAAAATTCAATACAAAAATTAAACAAAACTTTCCAATTGTAGCAAAAGTAGTAAGAATTTCGAGTAAACGAACACACAGTTTATATTGAATTTACATGTAAAATTGAATTACATATTTTCTATGAACATTTTTAAATTTTCTTCTAAAAATGCAACTTATAGATGGACAATCTGAATCAACAGCTCTTGAAATAAAAACAATTTAAAAGACAAATTACTCACACGTGCGTATTTGACTTTAACTTTTAAAATTAATTTAAAAAATTGAGCTAAAAATTTACCAATAAATAGCTTTAATGAATTTTATGATATCGATTTTGTATTCAACTTTCTCAATCTTATTAAAATATTTTAGTACTTTTTTTTTATTAAAAAGTAAAAAAACACTTTTTCATTGAATAAAAAAGTAATTAAATTACACTTCAGCCGAAATAAGCAAAAAAAAAAAAAAAATCGGAAGCAGCCGCAGGAAAAACAAACCATTTGTGACGTAGGCTTAGGGTGCGTACAGAGTGGCCGCTTGTTGCTGAGCCGAGCCGACTGACGCTTATTGCGAGAACCAATGCGAGAAAACTGGTACTATACAAATTAGTACAAATAAGCGCGAACAGGTCATAGTGGGCGCCAAGCTGGTCAGAGCGCAAAGCTGATTGAATGCGAGAAAACAGTTCCAAAGCGTATTTCAGCGCCGAAAACATTGCCTATGTTATGTTAATAAAATAAAAAATTAAGCAAAAAAATAAAAATTCAAATAAACAATAAAAATTAAATAAAATTATAACAATTATAAAAAAAATAAAAAAAAACTTATTAACAAAATTAAAAAAAAAATGTAATAAAAATTTCAAGAATAATTGAAGAATACGTTAATAAGTAAAATTTTTTTTTCACAAACACGAATGAACAACAAATCTAAATGTATACAAACAAACATAAATCACAAATAATAGATAAAATATCAGCGCTGATTCTCGTACCACTATGCACACCCAAACTTGTGTCTCGCATGAAAAAGTTCTCGCAATAAGCGTCAGTCGGCTCGGCAACAAGCGGCCACTCTGTACGCACCCTTAAACGGTTCAAGCCGGCTGGCGGTGTCTCTGCCCGTGGGTAGCCACGGAAAATACGGGAACATACCTAATAATTTAATCAGTGTTGCCATAACGGCGATTTTCCCGTCAGATCTTTTTATTTCGCCCCTAGAGGTAAAAATTGTCCTGTAGCTATTAGCCAAAATCTGGCGATTTTTTATCAGCCGAAATGTAATTTATAAAAATCAGTTTTATGTTGAAAAATATTGTAAAATTCGCATATTGATATTATTATTATAAAGAAAACAACTTCTTAAACGATTTTAGTAAAAAAAACTTTCTAAAAAATACACATTTCGATAAAATATGGGTATGTAGTTTTTCACCGTAGAATGAACTCTTTTGAATATTTTCAATACTAATATTAATTCAATGAAAATCAGGATTCATTATTTGCAGCATAATCGTAAAAATTTTTATTATTAACAAGTTTATAACACTTTTTATGAACATATTAAAGAAATTTTTGGGTAAAAAACTCCTTTAAGTACCATTTTTCGACAATCTAGCGATAAAATCGCTAAATTCTTGCACTGTTTATAAATCTAGTGATTTTCTAGCGATTTTTGTGTCTGATCTAGACATTTATTTTGAAAATTTGTTGGCAACACTGTATGTAATATATGAATTGAAATGGTCGTAGAAAGTAATATCAACAATCTCTTTTCGATTGAGAAATATCTTACACATTGGAAGAGACCATTGAAGAGATGGATTTGGAGGAAGAGAGCTTAAAAATAAGTTGTTTTGGGTTCACTTTTTAACATACATATTTTAAACTAGATTTTCTTTGACTGTAACAAAAAACATATTTTGATTATAAATAATACGTTATAACAAACATGAACTTAATTGTTGTTGTCACTGTAATAGTGTATTTTGGCCTATAATCTACATAGGAGAAAGTGATATTGAAATAAAATTATCCTTATGTAAAAGCTTTTTTGTTAAATATAATCTAAAATTTAAAATGTTTTGTTTTGAATTTCTAACGGCCAAGGTCGTTTGTATTCACCAACACTGAGCGGATTCATGTAAAGGTCTTCTATAGTCTATACTGTGTAAACTGTGTAAAGTCTATATTATCAACTTTGCATCCTAAACACGGTATACGAGGTCTCATACGAATCCCCCACCATTTTTGTTTTACCATCATTGCTCGAGTAAAAAAATTGACCGAAGTATTAAAATATCATATCAAAATATTAAAGCATATCCAATGATATTAGGAATTTTTTTTAGTCACTGGTTTTATTTTATATTGTTATCTATTAGATTAATTTCGCTCTCTAAACGTACTAAAAATCTACTTTACTATTTCATAATTTTTTTTCTAAAAACATCAAATTTCCTTTACTATTTACTTTTTTGCGAAATTATTGCGATTTGCAAAGTTAATATTTAATTCACAATATTTCCGTACACATTCGAAATGAGTTCGTCGAGAAATAATTGTAGAAAGAGTCCGAAGGCATTATTTAAATATAAACTTGGAAAATCGCGATAATTTCGCAAAAAACCAATAGTGAATGAAATCTGATGTTTCTAGAAAAAAATTCTGTAATAGTACAGTACATTATTAGTACAGTAAAATATTTTTTTGTTCATTTCAGGTCTAAATTTAATTACAAAAGGCTTTAAAAGTGCACATATGTACATAATTTGTTAATGCAATATGACATATGGGCATTTCCATCATGTCGAACGGGACCGTCGTACACCTTTAAAGTGAAATAATAGGCTTTACTTATATCTTTTTATTAGCCCTACAATTGGTGCTGACCCGTGTAAAAAAGATCAGATCTGGCCAGATCTCAGCACATCTTACCAGATCTAATTAGATCTCAAAATTGGGGACAAATTTGAGATCTAATTAGATCTGATCAGATCTAGGCATATCTGGCCAGATCTTCGTAGATCTTACCAGATCTAATCAGATCTCAAAATTGGGGACAAATTTGAGATCTAATTAGATCTGATCAGATCTAGGCATATCTTGCGCATTTGTCCAGATCACTTTAGATTCGAACAAATTTGGCACTAGATCTTATCAGATCTTGCCATAAGGTATTATCACAGGTCATATCTGATCATATTTGATGTGATCTGGTACAGAATCTAATTAGATTGAATCATATCTATTGAGAACCAAAAAGATCTGGTCAGATCTAAACTTTTTTATACGGGGAGGTTGATTTTTAGCAATTTTTCGTTTTCAAGATAATTGTAAAAAAACAAGGCATTCGCACGGGACAAAAACAGAAGTGGTTTTCGCGGCTAACAATTAAAATGCCGATTTCAGCGAAACCTGAAGCAATATTTCAATGTGCCTAATTTTACACTGTTGTGCATTGATGTCCTTTAAAAATGGTTGTAATTTTACCCAAAAACGATTCATATTATTTTTTTAATTTAATTTTATTCACTGTCGCACGTGACATGTCGCACGGGACATTTTTTTCCATCATGAGATTTATGTTGTTTCTGTTGCTGTTTTTACGAAATTATATATAAACAAGCTTAGTAAAAATGTTTTTAAATCGACAGAAGTATTCAAGGTATTTATTTTAATATAATAACCAAAAACAAACTTAAAAGAAATATGTAGTATGAATTAACCCAGCAAAATTGTCGGATGGAAAGAACCCATTGTAGAACAACTTGTACGTGCATGCAACCTGTTATAATTTATGTTCTATCATCGGTGATTTTTGTTTGAGTTTGTCCCAAAAGCAACAGGTTCTTTTCCTCCAAACTAGAACAGGTTACTTTGGAACCGGTTCTAGAACCAGTTATAGAACTGGTTCCGCGACAGTGAAACCTTCCATTTTGACTCCCAGGAATCAGTTCTAGAACCTGTTCCACGTAACCGGTGGTAAAAACACCTGTTCTAGAACAGATTCAGAGGAAGCCAGTTCAAAAAACTTTTGCTGGGAAGTATTTATTTATATGAAAATATAAAACACAGTGTTTTTTTTGCTTTTACTTCTTGACCATGGTGCATGCCAATTTTAAAAAAATTTAAAAGTATGTATTTCAAATTTTTAAATTTCACACTTACGATGTTGCACGTGACCAACTGTGTATAAGTACCAAGATCACAATTCTTCTTATTTTTCGGGTAGGTTTTTTTTATTTTAATTGTATAAAAAATCTCTGTTTGTAATCAATATTTGATGAGCTTTCTGCGTGTACTTTCGACGCACTGATAACAAATGTTGTTTTTCAATGTCGCACGGGACATCGAAATATGCGACAATGCAAATCAAAAACTTACAGTTATTTTCAATCGCATTGTTTATTATGCATTCTTTTATGACTCTTTGTACCTTTAGAAATATTTTAGAAAGCAAAAGTCAATGCATAACGTCTCTGTTTAAAAACTTTTATCAAAACAAAATGTGCAATAGAAATATCCAAATAAGAAAAGATGCGCTTGTGCGACTTTGCATTCGAATACCTCGAAATGGGTTATGAATAAATACGAAATCTTTTTACGTTATTTAAATTTGATTGTTTCCCTATGAAAATATGATAAAACAAAGTGTTTTCAAGAACTTTTAATATTTTAGTCTCGGTGGACCTTTCGGTGGAAATGCCCATATATATAAATTTTGGACCTTTTTCTTTCTAAATTGGCTTTGATATTTAGAATGGGACTTCGTCTTATATTTAATTTTTTTTTTCAAAACCTTAAAAAATGTTTAAATTTTGATTTTGAGCGACTATATTTACAAAACTTTTTGAGATACTGATACACACTTAAGTTTGAAAAATAGGGCACGTAGTTAAGCTTAAACTGTGTAAAGCTTTTTCTTTTCGAAGCTATAGTTACTAAATTATAAATTTTATATTAAAAAATCAACTGAAAAATTGAAAAAATTTAAATCGCGAACTGTGCAAAACCTAGACCAAATTTGAACAAACTGGTTGCAGATTCCAAATCAGCACCCCCTAATTATCATATAACCACCGCAAAGTTTTGCAACTTATAAATATTGTCACATTTTGTAGAGCTGTGTTAAATATTTAAGCATTTTATGAGATGTTTTATTCCATATAAGATAGAAAAATTTAAAAACTAAGTAGTCAACTTTGGCACTCTCTAATTCACGCTGTATTATAACAGGGTCAATCCAAATGTGCTTTTTTGGAAGCCTATATCATTGAGTACACACAAAAAAATATTAGCTAAACAAATCTTTAGATGTATTGTAACAGGGTCACTCCAAATGTGGTTTTTTGGAAGCCTATATCATTGAGTACACACAAAAAAATATTAGCTAAAATCATCTAAAGATTTGTTTAAAATAAAATTTATTTTTAAATAAATATTTAACTGAATTAATTAAATCTTGTGAATTCTGTAATTGATTCAATTAATCGCACAAATTTTTAGTAATTGATAGTATCATTTGCGTGGTAGGTGCAAAAATAGAGAAAATAGTAATTGTCTGGAACAATTTTAGTAATTAAACCCGGTTTTTTACTTTTTTGTGTGTATAATCGCCCATACATAATATTTCAATCCGATAAATATTTTAAAAGTTACATATATATTACCATTTTTTTTTGTTTGGAACTACTATTTACAGTGTTGCCATTTCAGTGCTTTTCGGGTATTTCTTGGTGCTTTTTTTCTTCCGGTACCCGGTGATTTTTTACAAATACTCGTTTAAAAAAAGCGGGTATTTACGGTGCTTTTTCATATTTCAAGCAGTGCTTTTAGTGCTTTTTGTACAGTTAATATTTTGGTATTTGTTCTCGTTTTTTTAAATTTTTATTGAATTTTCTGTCAAAATTTAAAAAATAAAACGAACTTTACAAGAAATTCATTATTGCACAATGTTTGTAGTACAATTTTAAATAGTAACTTAGTTACATTTAAATTTCAAAATTTTGAAATATTAGTTTGGTGACTTTTTACCCCTTTTTTGGTTATTTTTTGAACCATTTTTAACGATTTTTCAAAGTTAAAATATGTTTTTAAATTCTTGATTTAAATTTTTCAAAAAATTGATATCGTACTTTTTTATCCCATTTTCGGTAAATTTTTACCCTTTTTACCCGTTTTCATAATGCTCACGGTGCTTTCCTGCCTTCAAGAGTTGGCAACACTGACTATTTATTAATATGATAAAAATTACCATATTTTTTTTTTCTTTTTTTTTATAAAGAGAAGCAACACTCAGAAAATTCTTCCTATTAATTAACGTGTTGCTTCCTTTGGAAAGGGGATAGAGAAGAATGAAAGGTGGTGAAATATGAAGGGCTTTAAATATGGCAACACTGTAATTGCACGAGATTTTGAATTTTAGAACAGTTGTTGTGCGCCATCTGATGGTGAGTTGGCGAACTTTGTTGAAGCTTTTTAGTTCATAGCCCTGTTATATTATTTTACTTCAGTGGGGTTAAGTGCTATGGGAACACCGAACACTGAGATATGTATGAGGGATAGAAAAAACTCATACATATTACTATTTTTCATAAACTGATGTTGCCTTGGTTGGGGCTCAAACCCGCAACCTCACGTGTAACAGTCCAACGCGCTAACCATTATACCACAGCGCCCACATATCTCGAAAACAAGCCATTGGATATCAAAATCTTTTCCAGGTTCGTATTCAGCATGCCAAATGCAATTAGATGTGAGGTAGATTTATAATAAATAAATTTTTTTTTCAAAAGTTAGAAATTTACTATGGGAGTTAAGCCCAACTTAGTTTGGAAGTATCGTAAAAAAAGTAACGTATCATTCTCATAATGAATAAAAAGAGTATAAAAAATAAAAATATTGTATTTTTTTCTTTTTCTTGTGCATAGAATTAAATGTCAAGTAATAAAATAGAAAATTTCTATTTTCAACAGAACTTTTTTACGATTTTACTTGACAACAGTTTCAATGCATAGAAAAAAGATAAAAATATATTTCTATATTATTTTAACACATTGAATTGATTACAGATACGTTTTTTTACTTCACGATTAGACTAATGAAGCCTTTAGCATTTATTTTCAACAAAAAAAATGTAATTTGAGATAGCATAATAACAAAAATTGATATTAATCGAGAACTAATTATCTTTTTGCTTTGAAATTTATATCACAGATGGGTATTGCATAGGGGAGCTCTTTGCCATCGGAAACTCATTTTGACCAAATTTAAGTTGACATATTTTGAATATAGGCTCTCGATATATTTTTTTACAAATGAAAATATGCTACTAAAAATTAAAAATATGCACAAATATGCATTAAAAAACACAAAAATATGCACTAAAAAGGCACAATTTATGCATTTAAGTCGCATAATGCAAAAACATGCATTTTTGTCAAAATATGCAAAAATATGCTACTACAAATCGAAGATACGAATAAATACTTAGTCCATATTAGTTTTGGACTATCGAGGAAAAACATTCAATTGCATGGAATTCCTAGCCCTAATGATCATTTACGATATGATATGTTCATATACGATCCCATTTTCACCTGGGCGGGTAATTAATTTTTTTTTAATTCAATTTTAATTTTTTTTAAACTCTTTTCATTGTTTTGAAATTAATGAAGGGGCACACCAAATTCGTTGGCGGGCCGCATTTGCCTATGTATGGCATATAGCATTCATGGCCGAATACGGCCCGTCAACCAATTTCGTGCGGCTCATCATTAATTTTAAAACAAACAAAAAATTTTAAGTTAAATTAAAAAAATATAATTATAAAATCCCGAGTAAAAAAGTTCATATATAACAATATATTTTTTAATACAAAAATACACATTAACATATAGTAATATAAAATGGCTGTACGATAAGGAGGGCCTAAGTAAAAAAAAATTATATGGAGCCATATGAAGTTATATTTAATTATATATAATCTTTTATGTTATTAGATATAATTATATCTGAAAAATGAGAACATCTTATTGTATCGAATTGTATACAATTTGGTACAATTTGATACAATTTTATGCAATTCGATACAATTGTATCCGAATTTTGTCCTCATCCAATTACATTAAATTATACCTTTTTGTATAAAATTTTATAAAATGTTATAAAAGTGGACATAGTTTGATACAATATGACCTTATACTTTTGATCATATTATATATGACCACATCTAACAATATACAAAAATTATTTTTTTAAATAAAAAAGATATGCAATATCTGGAGATCCGACCTGGGGGATTTCAGTTACAATTGCAAATAAATGTAATTCAAATTAAAAAAATCTCAATTAAATTTCATCTAACTGTAATTGCAAATTTTCAATTACAAGTAATTGTAATTGAAAGTGATTTCAATTACAAATTTTAATTACATTTAGAATTAAAGTGTTTTTTGTTAAAATTTTGTAGAAAAAACTGACTGGGATAGGTTGGATAGGCGTAGATAAGTATAAAAAGAATACGTCTTATTGGGCTGACCCCTCAATTGTGCTTTTTGTCATTATTTCTTTTCCGAAAAAATGTAATTGTATTGACATTTTTTTCAATTACAATTATTTGTAATATATAATTAAAAATTTTCAATTACAAATTACTTGTAATTGTTTTTTTAATTACAATTACAAATAATATGTAATTGTAATTGAATTTTTTTCAATTACAATTACATGTAATTGTGTAATTGCATGTGTAATTAATTACCAAATATAATGATTAACCCACAGGTCTGCTGGAGATTCTATAATTTCGATAAATCTTTCATTACTTTTATCCAGATTCACCATGACAGTGCATTAAACATGAACAAAATTTTCTTTATTTTTAGTATATTTAAAATAAAGTTAACAAGACTGAAATTTTTAAGTTAATAGGATTGTCTTATACAACCAAGATACAAGAAAAATAGTAAAAAACGAGTAAAGAGGTTAAAGTCGGGCATGCCGACTATACAATACCCTACACCAATCTGGTTAAGAGCCAACTAATGTTTGGATCCGAAATTCGTATGGGTTAAAATGGGACTTGTGTCAAAATTTTCTATAAAATTTTAAAAGAAGAGAAAATCGTAAATATAGCCCATATGGGCGATAGGTCCAAATATGGACCGATTCTATCTAGAATCTATCGGCTCTGGACCATGTGAGTCAGCAAACCAAATTTCGTTAAAATATCTTAATATTTGCGACCTGCAGCGTGTAACCAAGCC
This sequence comes from Leucophora obtusa, assembly GCA_949987735.1. Taxonomy (NCBI): domain Eukaryota; kingdom Metazoa; phylum Arthropoda; class Insecta; order Diptera; family Anthomyiidae; genus Leucophora; species Leucophora obtusa. Next base: position 370,767,495 of record OX465295.1, read on the forward strand.
AATTTTAGGGGGACCCTTATATGGGCACTAGGTCTAAATATGGACCGATTTCAACCAAAATCAATAGGCGTCGTCCTTGGGCCGACATAAGTCGGTGTACCAAATTTCATCAAAATATGGACAGACAGGCAGACGAACGGACAGACGGACATGGTTAATTCTGAGCCGATCGGTATACTATAAGGTGGGACTAGGACCATTATTTTTTAGTGTTACAAACATCAGCACAAACTTATAATACCCTCTCCACGTAGTGGTGTAGGGTATAAATAGTAAGATATTACAAAATAGTAAAAATTACTAAAAAAATATGATGCAAAAAATAAACTCACACACGAATCATGCACGGGTTATATATTCTTATTCACGCTCACGCACAAATCAAGTACGAATTATATATTCTCAGACTCACGCACGAATCACTTGAGTATAGTAATTATTACTCACGATCATGTGTGAATAACGTGACTCACGAACATTTCTAGTCACGCTCCAATCCCTAGTAATTACTAAATCTAAAACTAGTACAAAATCATTGTTAACATAGAACCACATATAATATAATACGGTTTTATATGGATCTTATATATTTTTATATAAAATCGCTTTGAAATAATTGCTTATGTGGGATGATATATAATTATAGTTAATTTTTAAAGAACGTTATATTGTTATATATTAAAGAAATCATGAAATATTGTAGATATGGAACCATATTAAGTTATATATGGGTTCTTATTCGTCAATATATAATCATATCTAACACAAATTATGAAATATTTCTTATATGGCTCCACATATAGTTTTATATTATTATGTATAGTGTCACACTTAATTATATATTAACGTATATGTAATTATATCTGTAATATGTTACTTTATGTACTTATATATAGCCCATGCAATTATATGTAGGCCAGTATGTAATAATATAAAATCACATATGTCTCCATATTAAAACCTTTGAGGAAAAAATATCTAACATACGACTATATAAAAGTATATCTGCTTGAATTTAAAAGCATATGTGGCCATTGTGTAACTATAAGTTACTATATGCAATTACATAAGATAATATATGATTATATCAAAACTTTTTTACTCGGGGATACAAAAACTTTAACTTTTTTATAATTTAAATAAAAACCAAACGCACGAATATTTATTTTTTTTAATGTGGTTTTATTGAATATTTTAACTAAACTAATTTGAAAACAAAGTACAATCCCAGCAAAATATTAGTAATGACACCTCATTACCATCTGCATTACTAAAAATGATATATCATTAACTTTTGCATTATTTTATAATATAAAATAATGACTTCCTAATAACGGCCTATTGTAGTAATTGTTTTTAAATATAAAATAATGACTTACTCGTAATAGTTTAAATAAGTACTGTTTACACAGTTAAATTTTATACATTTTTATTTATTATATGTAAATATGTTTTATGTTCAAATTTTTATGACGAGTCCCAAAATTACACACTAGAGAAAACTTAAATTTTTCTGAATGTATTTCCTTAAGCTAAAGTATTTGCTTAACTCCTTATTTTTAAGAATCAAGTAAGCAATCGGATAACCACTTATAATTCAACTTTTTGTAAGCATGTGTGTAACCACTTATTATTCAAAATCTCATAACTACTTATTTCTCATTTTGTCGTAAGCAAGCGGGTAAGCGTGACTACTTATAAAAACGACCACGCCAAACAAAAATAATGAGTATAGACGCCAAAAAATAAGTTGTTGTAAGAGCTACCCAGCAAAATCTTTCATTACCAAATAAGTGGTTATATAATAGAAATTCATAGCTCCGCACAACTTATTTTTTGGCGTCTAAGCTCATTATTTTTGTTTGGCGTGGTCGTTTTTATAAGTAGTCACGCTTACCCGCTCGCTTACGAAAAAATGAGAAATAAGTAGTTATGAGATTTTGAATAATAAGTGGTTACACACATGCTTACAAAAAGTTGAATTATAAGTGAATATCCGATTGCTTACTTGATTCTTAAAAATAAGGAGTTAACCAAATACTATTAGCTTAAGAAAATACATTCAGAAAAATTTAAGTTTTTTCTAATGTGTAATTTTAGGACTCATCATAAAAATTTAAACATAAAACATATTTACATATAATAAATAAAAATGTATAAAATTTAACTGTGTAAAAAGTATTTATTTAAAATATTACGAGTAGGTCATTATTTTATATTTAGAAACAATGAATACAATATGCCGTTATTAGGAAGTCATTATTTTATATTATAAAATAATGCAGAAGGTAATGATATAACATTTTTGTTAATGCTGATAGTAATGAGGTGTCATTACCAATATTTTGCTGGGTATGAATTCCTATTATATAACCACTTATTTGCTAATGAAAGATTTTGCTGGGATGTAGTTGAACCACAAAAATAGTATAAACGAGTAAAAAGGTTAAAGTCGGGCATGCCGACTATACAATACCCTACACCAGTCTGGTGTATTGTTTGGATCCGAAATTCGAATGGGTTAAAATGGGGCTTATGTCAAAATTTTCTATAATGTGAGTCAGCGCACCAAATTTCATTAGAATATCTTAATATTTGCGACCTGCAGTTTGTAACCAAGCCAATTTTGGGGGGACCCTTATATGGGCACTAGTTCTAAACATGGACCGATGTTCACCAAAATCAATAGGCTTCGTCCTTGGGCCAACATAGGTCTATGTACCAAATTTCATCAAAATATCTTAATATTTGCGACCTGCAGCGTATAAACAGTATAATTTTGGTAGGACCCTTATATGGGCACTAGGTCTAAACATAGACCGATGTTCACCAAAATCAACAGGCTGCGTTATTGGGGCAATATAGCTCTGTGTATTAAATTTCATCAAAATATCTTAATATTTGCGACCTGCAGCGTATAAACATTATAATTTTGGTAGGACCCTTATATGGGCACTAGGTCTAAACATGGACCGCTGTTCACCAAAATCAATAGGCTGCGTTATTGGCCCAATGTAGGTCTGTGTACCAAATTTCATCAAAATATCTTAATATTTACGACCTGCAGCGTATAAAGAGTATAATTTTGATAGGACCCTTATATGGGCACTAGGTCTAAACATGGACCGATGTTCACCAAAATCAATAGGCTGCATTATTGGGGCAATATAGGTCTGTGTACCAAATTTCATCAAAATATCTTAATATTTACGACCTGCAGCATATAAACAGTATAATTTTGGTAGGACCCTTATATGGGCACTAGGTCTAAACATGGACCGATGTTCAAAAAAATCAAACTTGTTCGTCCTTGGGTCAACATAGGTCTGCGTACCAAATTTCATCAAAATATCTTAATAGTTGCGACCTGTAGAGTGCGCACAAGATTGCATGGACAGACAGACAGACGGACGGACGGACGGACGGACGGACATCGTTAAATCGAAATAAAAAAAAATTCTGAACCGATCGGTATACTATAAGGTGGGTCTACGACCAATATTTTTTGGTGTTACAAACATCAGCACAAACTTATAATACCCTGACCACATAGTGGTGTAGGGTATAAAAACGAGTAAAAAGGTTAAAGTCGGGCATGCCGACTATACAATACCGTACACCAGTCTGGTTAAAAGCCAACTAATGTTTGCATCCGAAATTCGAATGGGTTAAAATGGGGCTTGTGTCAAAATTTTCTATAATGTGAGTCAGCGCACCAAATTTCATTAAACCAAGCCAATTTTGGGGGGACCCTTATATGGGCACTAGGTCTAAACATGTTCACCAAAATCAATAGGCTTCGTCCTTGGGCCAACATAGGTCTGTGTACCAAATTTCATCAAAATATCTTAATATTTGCGACCTGCAGCGTATAAAAAATATAATTTTGGGGGGTCCCTTATATGGGCACTATGTCTAAACATGGACCGGTGTTAAGCAAAATCAATAGGCTTCATCATTGGGCTGACATAGGTCGGTGTACCAAATTTCATCAAAATATCTTAATATTTGCGACCTGCAGCGTATAAACAGTATAATTTTGGTAGGACCCTTATATGGCACTAGGTCTAAACATGGCCCGATATTAAGCAAAATCAATAGGCTTCTTATTGGGGTGACATAGGTCGGTGTACCAAATTTCATCAAAATATCTTAATATTTGCGACCTGCAGAGTATAAACAGTAAAATTTTAAAAAGCCCCCCCCCCCCCCCCCCGAAATAAATTCCTACGTGCCTGTTCATTAGAAACCATAGATGCAACATAACATATTCCGGAAAGCATTTGGAAAATATCTTCCAAGAAGATATTAAAGCGATATCTTCTATTTTTCATTTGAATGAAAATAATCAATTAGTATTTTGAAATTGTCTTCCTTTTATCATTTGGAAGATAATTCGGTGATATTTGGAACAACAATGCATATTAGGCGCTGAAGCATTGAAATTGTAATGAATTGTTTGATAAATAAAATAATAAATATTAAAAAAAAAAAAAAAAAAACTAATTCAAAAATTGAATTTTTTATCATAATTTTTTATGATAATATGTCTGTTCCCGTACTTTACCGCGGTTACCCAAACTAGCCCAAAAGCGTTCCCGTACTCAAAATTGCGTGCAAATTGTTGTTGTTTGGACTGTTTTGGGATCCCGCGGGTACCCGCGGTAACGTACGGGAACGCACATAATATTGCGGCAACATTACGTTTTTATAATCCGGAAGATACAGAAAATTTGTTTGAAATTTTTTGAAAACAAAATTTGTACAAAAACAACCACAGATACATAGGAAACAAATTCCTTGAAAAAATCAAGATTTAATACGCGGAACAAATCGGCAGCGATGAAATCAAGATAATTAATATGTTGGTCAATGGATTATGTATGCAGATATTCTTTTTCAGGCTTAAATTTAATAATGAAAAAAATCGTTTATTTTGTACCGTGGAGTTTATTTGGCGATATCACCTCTTTATCTTCCAGGTGATAAATTATTTATAAAAATTTATTATATTATAAAATTTCGGGTAACAGTTGTTCCCGACGGGGGAAACTTCCGCAATACGAAATTGATATTGCAGGTAATAAATGTTTTCTTCCTGGCAATATGATCGGGGTATCTTCTTCGTATTGCCATGCTTGCTGGGATAAGCTCAGCTTTTTAATTTTGTATTGAATTATTAAAGTGCCTATGCATAATAGCTTATAACACATCTATAAACTGAATTTTGTATTATAAGACACTTATAAATTTTAAAAGATGTTATGCATATGACCCTAAGTATATATGTAACTGTATTTAAATCAACATACATTTTGTTCGATTCAAGATAGCAAATAATTTTATCTAAAATATTTTTGGGCTTGGGTCACATTTAGTTTTATAAAGTGTTGCTCGAAGCTGTATACAAATTTATCTTCAACGAAATATAATTGGAACAATATAAAATGATATAAGGAAAAAGATATTTTCGGATATGACTATATAAGGCAACAAATAAGAAAATTTTGAAAATCGGAATCGCAGATAAACACATATTTAATTTTATAGCGCCCTATGCTCCAGTGGGAGTTAGAGGAATATATATATATAATTTTATACGTTGTTATTCACTCTCTAATATGAATAGATATGTAGTTGTATATAAAAGTTTTAATTGCTGTGAAAACAATCCACCGCAACTCCGCGCAGGATCATTTTTTTTATACTTTTGCAAAAGTACGAACAAAATACTATATACTTAAAAAAACGTATATCTTACCAAAACTCTATCTAAGGTTTCCAAAATGTTCAATCAATTTATTTTTTAAATATTTGTTATCACTTAAATTTACATTTCAATAATTACACCACACCAAAAAAACAAAACAAAAACTGTTGATGGACAATAGAGTTGTAAATATATTGAGTACTCAAACCAGTCTTTCTGAGTACTCAAGACTAAAGGGCTCGTTGTCTATACGTAGACGTAACGTACCCTAACGTAACGGGACGGGGCTGACAACATGCAGTTACCTAGTGTCTTCAAATGCAATGAAATGTGGAAAGAAATTTGAAAATAACACACACGTTATTTTCAAATTTCTTTGCACATTTCATTGCATTTGAAGACACTAGGTTATAGATAAACGAAAACAGACCATATGTTTTTAACAAAAACTTTTAATCTTCATTGTTATTCATTATTAGTTTTGCACAATTTTTAAATTTTATCTCTTAATATGGTTTGTATTTTCCAAAGGTTTAAAAGGCTTAATTATTTCATTCACTTTTTAAAAATTAATGAAATTTAGGTTAATTTTCATTCCTTAATAGCATTCTTATGGAATTAATTCGATAGCTTAATTCCCTATAGCTTTAAATTATATGAATTCATTCTATTTTGATTGAATTCTAACTGAATGAAACCCAATTTACTTGAATTCATTTAATAAAAGGGTGAATGAAAAATGACTTGTTTTCATTCACTTAATCAAATGAAAAATTTAAATTTGCATGTAATTGCTGAAATATTAGCATAATACAATGAAAAACGTTTAAAATTCATCTAACAGAAATAAATTGTATCGTATGCTTTGTTACAGCTTGTATGCTTTGGTTTTGATTATATGTTAGTTTCAAACTACACTGCACTAAGTGAATGGTAATAAAATTTCTTCATTCAATTAGTAAAATGGTGAATGAACATGCGATTTGAATGATTCAAGTTAGGAATTCATTCAATTCATATTAAAGCTTTGGGAATGAAGCTTATGAATGAATTCTTTACGAATGGTTTAAGGGAATGGTACATGAATATTTTTAAAATCTGAATTTAATTTTTCGTGAATTAAGCTTAAATTGAATTAAGTTTTTCGAAGCTCTGGTATTTTCCCTTTTGATTAGATTTTTTTTCTAATTTTGCTTAGTAAACATATTATGCAAATAGTTTCAATATAGAATAAAATATATAATAAAAATTTTTTTTATAATAACAGCACTAAAACCGTGGCAAGATATTCGCAAAATCTGCGTAAGTATTGAAACGTCAAATATTTTTTTTGAAGTAACTCTACTCTACATTTTGAACAGTTAACATTTCAATATGTGCTGCAGAGTAGAGTCACTCTAACATTGCGAAAGCACCTTCTAACTGAAAAAAAGCTACAACAATTGCGTAGCCAATGACCTCTTTCGAAAATATTTCCAAAAAAATGTAAAAATAAAATTAAAAAGAAAAACAAAATGTCAAAACATTATTCGAAATTCAATTACTTTTGTATGCTTCGAATAATATTTTCTAAAAAATTACTTTTTTACACACTTTTCCATTGATTTGCTTCATAAATAAATAAAAAATATTTTTAATGGCTTTTAAATTTATCTTAACACATCATTAGTTCTCTAATTTAAGAAAATACATTTTCTCGTCCGATTACCGAGTCAATCGTTTACTAAATTTGTACATCATTTACGACTTATTTGGGAGAAGAGAGAAAATAAACAATAGTGTTGCCAGTATCAAATCAAAAAATTAATTTATAGTTAAAATACGATTATGAATCAAGATTTCTAATAACTCTTTATTAAACGAAATATGTACTTTAGCTATAGAATTTAAATAAAAATCAGTTAAAATATATTTTTTTTTCTTAATAAAGTGATAGACGAAAAAACAATTAAATTTTGCTTCCTGTGAACGAAAAATCTAACAACAGACATGGAAGTTGTCCCTTAACTAGAATTTGAAAAATTCTTGTTTCCGACTGGGGCGGGGAATACACAAATGTGGGTCTCATACTGTAGGTTTAACTTTAACTTAACTAAAAACAAAAGAAAATGTCAAAAAATGTACACAAAACAACAACAAATTTTTGGGTTAACTATTAACTAAAGTTTAAACCAGAAGTATGAGTCCCACCGTGAAGCTGCCCACACACTAGGGAACATGCGTGACGGAACAAAAAATATCAAAAAATTTTGTAAACAGGAATTGCACGATCTCAACACGCACACACACACAAACGCACTCACACATTCACAAAAAAATCCTCTCTTTTTTAAGAATGTTCCCTAGTGTGTGGGCAGCTTAAGGAACATTCGTGAAAAAAGGCAATTTTTTTACGAATGTTGATTTGTGTATGTTAATGTTCGTGTTGACATTCGTGCAATTCGTATTTACAACATTTTTTGATATTTTTTGTTCCCTACTCAATGTTCCTATATGTTTAATTATACCCTACACCACTATGTGGTCAGGGTATTATAAGTTTGTGCTGATGTTTGTAACACCAAAAAATATTGGTCGTAGACCCACCTTATAGTATACCGATCGGTTCAGAATTTTTTTTTATTTCGATTTAACGATGTCCGTCTGTCCGTCCGTCCGTCCGTCCGTCTGTCTGTCTGTCCATGCAATCTTGTGCGCACTCTACAGGTCGCAACTATTAAGATATTTTGATGAAATTTGGTACGCAGACCTATGTTGACCCAAGGACGAACAAGTTTGATTTTTTTGAACATCGGTCCATGTTTAGACCTAGTGCCCATATAAGGGTCCTACCAAAATTATACTGTTTATATGCTGCAGGTCGTAAATATTAAGATATTTTGATGAAATTTGGTACACAGACCTATATTGGCTCAATAATGCAGCCTATTGATTTTGGTGCACATCGGTCCATGTTTAGACCTAGTGCCCATATAAGGGTCCTATCAAAATTATACTGTTTATACGCTGCAGGTCGTAAATATTAAGATATTGTGATGAAATTTGGTACACAGACCTACATTGGGCCAATAACGCAGCCCATTGATTTTGGTGAACATCGGTCCATGTTTAGACCTAGTGCCCATATAAGGGTCCTACCAAAATTATAATGTTTATACGCTGCAGGTCGCAAATATTAAGATATTTTGATGAAATTTGATACACAGACCTATATTGGCCCAATAACGCAGCCTATTGATTTTGGTGAACATCGGTCCATGTTTAGAACTAGTGCCCATATAAGGGTCCCCCCAAAGTTATATTGTTTATACGCTGCAGGTCGCAAATATTAAGCTATTTTGATGAAATTTGGTACATAGACCTATGTTGGCCCAAGGACGAAGCCTATTGATTTTGGTGAACATCGGTCCATGTTTAGAACTAGTGCCCATATAAGGGTCCCCCCAAAATTGGCTTGGTTACAAACTGCAGGTCGCAAATATTAAGATATTTTAATGAAATTTGGTGCGCTGACTCACATTATAGAAAATTTTGACATAAGCCCCATTTTAACCCATTCGAATTTCGGATCCAAACAATACACCAGACTGGTGTAGGGTATTGTATAGTCGGCATGCCCGACTTTAACCTTTTTACTCGTTTTTACATAAAAGTGTTTAAGAATCGTACTGTGAACCCAGCATTTAGGGAATGCATCCCCGGATTTCCCATCCCGGGATTCTCGGGAAATTAAGCATTTTTCAGTTCCCGCATTCCCGGGAATCCCGGGATTTCACAAAATACAATTTAAACTAAAAAGTTGATTATTTCAAATCTTCATAATATAAAAAATTTTGGAAATAGTAAAAATGTTACATTAATTTGTAATGAAATAGATTGCGAAACTTTGTCAAATCTAGTAAATTTATGTATATAATCCTCCACGTGAATTACGCCAAGCGCTTTGTAACATTTTATCTCCATTAATAAATTTTAATGTCAATAAATCTAAATTTAAATTAAATTTATTTGTTCTTTTTAATTGAAATAATTGTATTAAATAAATAATTTTTTTAATTATAATAGTCTGTAAGATAGTTATCAGTAGACTCAATAAATAAATAAATATTTGATCGAACTTTTTAAGTATCTTTTAGCGCCTGTTTTAAGCAAACGGAATTCGAGAAGTCGCTTAATTTTTTAAAGAAAAAAAATCAAATAGTTCATGTATGAAAAATTTTGTGCTATAGAGAAGTAAAGAAATATTCATCTAGAGCAGCGGTTCCCACTAAGTTTTGCTTCACGGACCCTTTGAGACATTTCTACTAGCTCACGGACCTCCAAACCAGTGTTGAGCGATAGGTATTTTATAAATTATGGGGCAAAATTAATAAAAGCACCTGCTTATTTTAAATGATGGCTAATTTTAAGCAGGAATAAGGAAAAAAACATTTTTCAAATCAATATTTTGTTAAATAATTTAAAAATTATAAAAAAAAATTGTTTTTTTTAATAACTTATTTTATGTTTTTTGCCGGAACTCTTCGCGGACCCCCTGGAATTCTGCTACGGACCCCAGGGAAAAGTTGATCTAGAGAGTTTTAAAAATTTTTCGAATTTGCTAAAATTAATTTCTATAATAAATTTATTTTTTACGGACAACTTTTTTAGTCTAAAATCTGTTTTTCTTTATACAATTTTTAAAAAATATATAATTGGATTTTTATAATTGCAATTATAAAAAAAATTAATTGTTTCCCATTGAAAAAACCATTTGCAATTTCAAGAAAAACTATCCACGGCCTGAGCTTTTCATTACAATGAAAATATTACATTTTCTTTTAGAAAGTTTTAAAATTATTATAAAAAAAATGTGTTATTTACTTCTCTAGCGGGATCCCGGGAATTCAAAATAAATTTCCCGCTTTCCCGGGAAATTAAAAAGAGCGGTATTTTGCATTCCCTAGCAGCATTAGATTGAAACATGATAAATTAAACGCTTTGTAAAATTATAGGAGGTTTATTGAACAAATTTTGTATGAAAATGACGTTCTGTAAACCTGCTATAACTTTAAAAAGAATTTATGAATTTACTGTAAAATATCTCACTTAAACAGTGTTTAATACTACTTTCACAGTACGATTGTTAAACACGTTTATGTAAAAGTTAAACATATCAGTTCACACTTAAAAATGAAGTGTTTAAGTTAAACATCTCGAACAGCTGTTCCTTAACAATTGTAAAAAAACCAAACATTTAACAAAATTTCCCAAAAAGTTATTTTTTTCTTCGGCCGGAGGCAATAATTAATAATTTTTGACATTATCCAACGTTATAATTGCTATAAAAGTGAAATAACATTATCCGCCCCAGTTGGAAACAAGATTTTTCAATTTTTAGTTAAGGGACAACTTCATGGCTGTTTTTGGATTTTTTGTTCACCGGAAGCAAAGTTAATTAATTGTTTTGTTCATCTATCACTTTAATTGGAAAAAATCGCATTTTAACTGGTTTTTATTTAAATTTAGTTTATTTTATTCAATTTTAATTTTTATATTTTTCTTGTGTCATCTTCTGCTTCAAACATGTCATTCAACATCAGTTGATATCAAATTTATCGTGTTTAACAACGTGTTTAAAAATTAAACACGATAATTTAGCGTGTTTAAGGGCAGAAAAATGTACTGTAAAACATCTCACTTAAACATGTTTAACGCTTAAACACGTAAAATCGAGTTAAACACGTAAGTGTGAATGCCGCATAAGAGATTAATCAGAACTGGGTCGACAACGACAACGACATGTGCTTTTTCATATATTTTGTATGTGAAGCAAAATACCGTCATGTCGTCCGGCGATTTGTCGTCGTAATAGAATCTATTCTATTTTCGTGGCGACACACTAATACACACTCAAAATATTTGTCAAATAGTTGCCATATTTTTAACTAATTAAGGGAACAGAGTTGCAGAAATTCGTATTAGAGTTGCAAAAATTCGTACTTTGCTTACAAAAAAATTACTTTTTTGACAGAAGAAATATAATTGAAAATAAAAATGCATAATTTACCACAAAAAAGCAAAATTAAATACAAAAAAATGTAAAACAACAAGAATTAATGGAAAACTAATTGAATTGGTGAAGAATTGTGGCGAAAAAATACAACCATATTCTTGTTTTGCTTAAATTTAATTTTAATTTTTTTCTAAATGTCAAAAAATGTCGACAATCGATTGTCGCTGAATTTAAATTATTCGCCACGACTTTTGCTGTCATCGGTCGACAATCGATACAGTTGTGATTATACTCTAACGCTTTAAGAACGATTTGAGGTGTTTAACACATAAATGTGAATCCCGCTTACCTAGTGTCTTCAAATGCAATGAAATGTGCAAAGAAATTTGAAATTAACACACAAAACAACAACAACGAAAATAACTTTGTTGTTGCTTTGTCTGTTATTTTCAAATTTCTTTGCACATTTCATTGCATTTGAAGACACTAGGTTAACCAAAGATATTCGCTATAATTTATTTGAACTTATTTATATGTATTCAATAGCCCGATGGTAAGGAAATTTGCAGCCCTAAAAATATTGAGCAATTATTCTGAGCTTTGAGTAATCGGTTCAAAAATGCTCAACATTTTTACAAATCTAATTTGCATTCTCTCTTTCACTGGGATTCGTGTCCAGTGTTGCCAGGTTAATTGGGCACAAAATCGTCAAATATTTTTGAAAAAATCGTCAAAACTTTAATAATCAAATATTTTTTGTTATTATAACCAGAGCTTTGAAGAATTAATTCCTTAATTCAATTTTTCAATTCTGAATTAAAAATTCGATGAATTAATTCACTAAGCACCATATCAGAGCTTTGAAGAATTAATTCCTTAATTCAATTTTTCAATTCTGAATAAAAAATTCGATGAATTAATTCACTAAGCAATATATATTGAATGGAATTAATTCATATTTGCTTTCGTTCGATTTATTTTGTTACGAATTAATTCAATTGCAATAGTTCTTTTTATTAAATCAAATGAATTAATTCACTGGTGAATTAATTCCTTATTGAATTAATTCACTACTGAATTCGTTCAATTTCATTTTCGTTCAGTGAATTAAAAAAAATAAAATTACGTTCAGTGAATTAAAAAAAAAATAAAATTACGTTCAGTGAATTAAAAAAAAAATAATAAGTTCACTGAATTGAAAAAAAAAATAAAATAAGTTCACTGAATTGAAAAAAAATAAAATAAGTTCACTGAATTCAAAGCCTGTTTTCTGCCGTTCAGTAGAAGAAAACAATAATCTACAAATAAATTTTTTAAATAAGCAATTTTACAGCGTGTGCTAGTAAAAATAAACAAAATAGAAACCGGATGCTGTTTATCAACCTACATGATTCAAAAATAAATCCTTTTACTATTAAAAATAAAAACTTTACAGATATAGATAAATTCGGAAAAAAATATAACTATTAATTTTTACAACTAGTTATATAGTTATATTTTTTTTCCAAATTTATCTATATCTGTAAAGATTTTATTTTTAATAGTAAAAGGCTTTATTTTTGAATCATGTAGGTTGGTAAACAGCATCCGGTTTCTAATTTGTTAATTTTTACTAGCACACGCTGTAAAATTGCTTATTTAAAAATTTTATTTGTACATTATTGTTTTCTTCTACTGAACGGCAGAAAACAGGCTTTGAATTCAGTGAACTTATTTTATTTTTTTTCAATTCAGTGAACTTATTTTATTTTTTTTCAATTCAGTGAACTTATTATTTTTTTTTTTTAATTCACTGAACGTAATTTTATTTTTTTTAATTCACTGAACGAAAATGAAATTGAACGAATTCAGTAGTGAATTAATTCAGTAAGGAATTAATTCACTTTTTTTCCGTTCGATTTATAAAATTGAACGCGTTCACCGGTGAATTAATTCATTTGATTTAATAAAAAGAACTATTGCAATTGAATTAATTCTTTGAATTTGTTGTTTGATGAACGCATTCAGTTGAACGAATTCAGTGAATTACTTAAGAAAAGGAATTCATTCAATTGTAGAGAAAATTGAATTCGATTGGTAGTGAATTCATTCAAAAAGGAATTAATTCTTCAAAGCTCTGCACCATATATTGAATGGAATTAATTCATATTTGCTTTCTTTCGATTTATTTTGTTACGAATTAATTCAATTGCAATAGTTCTTTTTATTAAATCAAATTAATTCCTTACTGAATTAATTCACCACTGAATTCATTCAATTTCATTTTCATTCAGTGAATTAAAATAAAATAAAATTACATTCGGTGAATTAAAAAAAAAATAATAAGTTCACTGAATTGAAAAAAAATAAAATAAGTTCACTGAATTTAAAAAAAATAAAATAAGTTCACTGAATTCAAAGCCTGTTTTCTGCCGTTCAGTAGAAGAAAACAATAATGTACAAATAAAAGTTTTAAATAAGCAATTTTACAGCGTGTGCTAGTAACAAATTAGAAACCGGATGCTGTTTATCAACCTAAAACTAAATAAAAACTTTACAGATATATATAAATTTGGAAAAAAATATAACTATATAACTAGTTTGAAAAATTAATAGTTATATTTTTTTTTCTAAATTTATCTATATCTGTAAAGTTTTTATTTTTAATAGTAAAAGGCTTTATTTTTGAATCATGTAGGTTGATAAACAGTATCCGGTTTCTAATTTGTTACTAGCACACGCTGTAAAATTGCTTATTTAAAACTTTTATTTGTACATTATTGTTTTCTTCTACTGAACGGCAGAAAACAGGCTTTGAATTCAGTGAACTTATTTTATTTTTTTTTAATTCAGTGAACTTATTTTATTTTTTTCCATTCACTGAATGTATTTTTATTTTTTTTTAATTCACTGAATGAAAATGAATGAATTCAGTGGTGATATAATTCAGTAAGGAATTAATTCACTTTTTTTTCCGTTCGATTTATAAAATTGAACGCGTTCACCGGTGAATTAATTCATTTGATTTAATAAAAAGAACTATTGCAATTGAATTAATTCTTTGAATTTGTTGTTTGATGAACGCATTCAGTTGAATGAATTCAGTGAATTACTTAAGAAAAGGAATTCATTCAATTCTAGAGAAAATTGAATTCGATTGGTAGTGAATTCATTCAAAAAGGAATTAATTCTTCAAAGCTCTGATTATAACCCTAAAATTATAATATAAAATTTAAAAAACCACCCGGTTTTCGGTGTCAGCTTTAATTTAAGAAAAATTCTAAAACTAATATTTTATTTGATTGGTTGAAGTGAAGGAAACTTTCACTAAATTGATTTTGCAACAAAAAGAATTTCTATAGAAATAATGCAACACTTCACCGAAGTGTTTTAGAAAATAAGCCTTTAATACTCGTATCTCCAAATTTCAAACAATTTTATGTATGTACGAAATTGTATTGAAAATTTAGCATATACTGAAATTAATTGTTCGAAAGAAAAACTTCACTTTAAAAAAAATACGTATCGAAAAAACTTTAGATTTTATTGTACTTAGTCTAGCCATATTTCACAGGTACCTACTAAAGAATTTACATTAAAAAAAGAATCCGATAAGAGATATACATCCCTTCGAAAAACATGTTACATTTATTAGAGATTTAGGAAAACCTATTTTAAATAAAAATAATTACCAGATTAAAAAAAACCATCAGATTCTAAAATGACCTTAAATAAAAATTTTATGATTAATATTTATAAATTACCTGAATAAATTTTCAGATTTATTGATTAAGATAATGGAAAACTAACGTATTTTTGAACAATTGTTGCTACTATTGAAAAAAATCGTCATTTTGAAGAGCAAAATCGTCATTTGGCTATTTTTGATAGTAAAAATCGTCAAAATGACGATAAATCGTCAAAACTGGCAACATTGTTCGTGTCGTGCAAAAAATCTGTTTTTCAATTTAAGCAGAATTCTGTATAAATATTTCGATTTTATGCACGAAAAGTGTAGAATTATTGAATTAGTTACGCACAATTTGTTGAAATCGATACGAATTTTGTGTGCTAGAGAAAAAGTGGGAGAATTTTGGTGTTGGATATTTACAAATTGAATCACTGACCGACAATTTTCCTGCCTATAACGCGGTAAAGCCACCTTAAACTCTTCATTTTCGTAGCCTCTTCCCCATCCCTAATTAGACAAGTTGTGCGTAGTAAGTATACTAAAAAGTAAAGTGGGAAAATTATGAAATAAATTAAGGAAAAACGGGAAACTAATTTGAAAGTGTAAACAAAAAATTGTTGGTATAGTTAGTAAAGGAATTACCAATAATAAAAGTTTCCAATCGATCAATTCAAATATACACAGTGTAAAACAAAACAACAAAATTACGAAAAGGAAAAACACCAAAGGCAAGAGATGTCCGAAATGAATATTGACAGCATTATATCAAGATTACTGGAAGGCAAGTTAGAAATACCTACCCATAATTGTCCAGTATTCCTCCTTCATATGCTAAAACTATATTTTTTTTCACATTAGTACGTGGTGCCAGACCTGGTAAAAATGTTCAACTATCAGAAAGTGAAATACGAGGCTTATGTTTGAAATCCAGAGAAATTTTTCTATCACAACCGATTTTATTAGAGCTCGAGGCACCTCTGAAAATATGCGGTAAGTAATATAGGCTCGTTCACTAATATCGAGCTAAATTCTGTGTTATTCAAAAACTTTTAAAATAGCCTAATTACAGATTTTTAAGCTAATTTGGCAAAAAGAATATTCACAAATGATTAATAACTAAAAATTTATTAAACGCTTAAAGCAGGGTATAGCTTAAAATATCTGTTTGATAAAGTTTGGAAAAAGAAAACTAAAAAAACCTGAATTTACAATGATTAAATGAATTGTTAAAGAGTCACCCACCCAAGAATAGATGTAATACAACATTTTGTATCCAACAGAAACAAAAAAACTGCAAAAATTCCAAGACTAAACTCTTTTTTCGATAATTTGCCCAAATTTGCATGAAAATGAAGTAAAATTAAATTCAATAAAATAGTGATGCATTTATTATTATAAATGCATCACAAACCTTACTCGATATTCGAATACTTTCAGTATTCGTAACATAAAAAATTCTTTAACACAATTTGTTCTCATTATTAAGCTGCCTACACACTAGGGAACATGGTTGAGGGAACAAAAAATATCAAAAAATTTTGTAAACACGAAATGCACGCTCTCAACACTCACACACACACAAACGCACTCACACATTCACAAAAAATGCTCTCTTTTTTTAAGTATGTTCCCTAGTGTGTAGGCAGCTTTACTTCTCAGTAATGTTTAAAAAATAGCTCTTTAATATGTTTTGATTTGTAAAAAAACATTTTAGTTTCCAAAATTTACAAAACAATATATCTACAATTACCGAGTCAATCGTTCACTAAATTCATGTATCACTAATAATAAAAAGAATATACAAAGTGTTGCCAGAATTAAAAACAAAATTAAATTAATAACCCTTTCACTACCGACTTTTTGTTTGCGGATGTATCGTTATTTTGACTTCAGATTCTTGTTAAGGGTCCTCAAATTAGAAAAAAATATGTTACATATTTTACCCCCTGCCCCTCCTACCCACCAAAAATGTCGTTCGAAAATCGATTTTTTCAAACTTCTGAGCCCTGTTTTACCCCTTAAGCATTCGAAGAGCCAAAAATCCTTTGGTTAGTTTTCTTCTCGTCATAAAACGAAGCTATATGCCAAATTTCAATTATCTATCTTCATTAGTTTAGGAGAAACACCAAAACCCCCTTTTCATGGTGATTATGATATCTTCAAAAAATTAGACTTCATTAACAAATATCGCGACCATATTTCCATGTTGAACTGCTTATACATAAAATGATTTTTATTTGAAGTCCAAGATCCTAATAAACTTATTTGTGAAAACTATAAAGTTTTTTTTGCACTATTAAATTTTAAATATTCTTTTAAAGATGTGTACACTAGACCGTACCTCAAAAAAAAAGTTCGCCGTACACCCTCCAATATGATGTATTTTTGAAAGGCGATTTCAAAAAAACAATTTTTTTTTTGCCGACCGTAGGGGTCGCTTTTTTTAATTTTTTGTTATAGCTTTGGCATTTAAAATCGGATTTTAAAGTGTGATATATCGATTTTTTTGCCTCGAGGAGACCAGTGTTTTTCTATATAGTAAAATTCCAACTAAAAAAATTTAAAAATGCGACCCCTACGTTCGGCAACCAATATATAAAAAAAATTTCTACTGGGTTTAGCGAAAAACTTCCTTAGCAAAAGTTTAATGATTTTTGGCGAGCTTTAATTTTCTGACATTAGGGTGGTACATTAGGGTTGTAGCAACTGAGATCTGGTGGGTAACTACTAGAACGGGATACTTGAGGTCAAAATGTCATTAGAGCAAAACACTGGTCTCCTCGAGAGAAAAACATCGATGTATCATACTTTCAGATCCGACTGTAAATACCAAAGATATAACGAAAAATGTAAAATGGCGACCCCTACGTTCGGCATAAAAAATAAAAATTTTTTTTTTTGAAACCTTGCAAAAATACTTCATATTGGAGGGTGTACGGCGCACTTTTTTTTGCCTGTAAGGTGGTACGCTCTAGTTTACAAGGGTAGTGAAAGAGTTAAGTAAATGAATTTTCTTTTTTTTTTTAGTTTGACTCTAGATCATAAATTAATATCAATTTCTGTTTAAATTATTTTCAAATCAAAGAAAGATACAATTTTTACAAGTAAATTACAAAGAATAAAAATATATTTGAAAGAATTCGATAAGACCAGCAATACAGAATACGTATTTTCGGCTTTCGCTACAAAGCCATCATAAGTGTATTTCGTTTTGAGTGGGTTAATATTTAATGATTGTCTACTTATGTGACCGCTGAAAGAAAATCGAATTTCTTATCAACAACTCAACTTAGACTAACATCAACGCAATTTAACAATGCTATTTTTATCCTTTGTTATTATTACTCTATTCTGCTTTGAACCTTTATTCTTAAGATATCTCAGCTGATTCTATTAAACTCTAT
This sequence comes from Leucophora obtusa, assembly GCA_949987735.1. NCBI lineage: Eukaryota > Metazoa > Arthropoda > Insecta > Diptera > Anthomyiidae > Leucophora > Leucophora obtusa. The sequence goes on from OX465295.1 coordinate 370,786,274, forward strand.
GTATGATAAACACAGATTTTTGAATTACAACGAACCGTTAAATTTAAATTTAAATGTATATTATTTAAATTACATTTTTGCACCGTGTCAATGTGTTTAAGATGAATGGGGGAATATTTAGTTGATCTCTTATTTTTAAGTAAATGAATGTCCTTTCAATTTATGTTCAATAATTTAAACAGAAAGTGATATTAATTTATGATCTAGAGTCAAACTAAAAAAGAACATTCATTTACTTAAAATTAATAAACTTTTACAGTGTTACGCTAGCTGTAATTTGTCCCATGCCTATCAACGTTAAGTATTTAAAGTAAATCTACGATAAACCGATTGTAGTATAAAAAATTTTAAACATGTTATGTTTATAATTTTTCCGTTATAATCGAACGTACCTTAGCAAAAGTTTTTAGGACGTAACGCGAATAAGTTCCGTTAGATGTGAAAATGGATAAACGTTGAGTTTTCAACGTTGATAATTATCCGTGTTGAAAGGTAACGTGCATACAAAAAGTATTGTGTTAGTTTTCGTCTGAAACCCATTTTTATGTACTTTGAGTTTTTTTATGAGTTAACGGATATAGTTAAGTCGAAAACACAGCCACTGTTATTCAAAAAAACTTCTTAAATTAGCTTTAAAACATGAATTTGCTAAAGCATTCATTATCTCTATTAAACCTTTATTAAAAAATTGTATTCAAAAACGTACAATAAAAGTTTATTAATTTTGTTTTTAATTCTGGCAACACTTTGTATATTCTCTCTTTTTATTGTTAGTGATACATGAATTTTGTGAACGATTGACTCGGTAATTGCGGGTAAATATATTGTTTTGTAAATTTTGGAAATTTAAATGTTTTATTACAAACCAAAACATATTTAAAAACGATTTTTAAACATTACTGTGAAGTAATAATGGGAATAGATTGTGTTAAAGAATTTTTTATATTACTAATACTGAGTTTTATTATAAAAGCATCACTATTTTATTGAATTTGTTTTTATTTTATTTTCATGCAAATTTGGGAAAATTTACGAAAAAATAGTTTAGTCTTGGAATTTTTACAGTTTTTTTGTTTTGGTTGGATACAAAATGTTGCATTTCATCTATTCTTGGGTGGATGAATCTTAAACAATTCATGTAATCATTGTAAATTCACGTTTTTTAGTTTTTTACACTGGTTTTCTTTTTCCAAACTTTATGAAACAGATATTTTAGGCTATACCCTGCTTTAAGCGTTTAATAGATTTTTCTTTATTAATCATTTGTGAATATTCTTTTTGCCAAATTAGCCTAAAAATCTGTAATTAGGCTATTTTAAAAGTTGTTGAATAACACAGTTATGCATAAAGTTTCTAAACAGTTTAATTGCACGTTTTTAAGCTAAGTTATCAAAAACAGTATGCATAATTCGTTTAATAACGAAGAATTTAACAATCTGTTAAAGTACGGTCGAGCCTAAAATAAGCGTTTCATAAAGTTTGGAAAATAGAAACCTCTATTAAAACCAAAAATATTGAGTTTTCATTAGTGTTTCCAATTCGGTTAATCGATTAACCGATTCCTCGATTAATTGCCTCTATTTCGGTTAATGTCGAAACAAATAATTTAAAACTCAAATAATTATTCGACCCGAATAATCGGTTAAAATTGGTCGATTAACCAGTTACATTTTTAATATGTAATTTTTTGCTTTATTTTTTCCCAAAACTTCATAATTTTCTTAACTTTCGCTAAAAAGTTGCAAGAAACGCTTAGAAAAAAACAAATACTAACTAAAATACGATCGAATTGTTTTAAATACGATCGAATTGTTTTAAAATCGATCCAAGCAAGTCGACATTGAACCAGCGAGACACGTCATGGGTTTTAAAAGACTTTTAAACGGATTTGTTTTACATTATCGCAATTAATTTTTAAAACAATTTTTTGGAATTTTTTTTCTTTAGCAAAATAACAAAGTTTTGATTTCTAAAAAAAAAATGACTTGAGCAGGCTTTATAAAATACAATAGGCAATTTTTGATTTCTATTTCAATTCTTTAAAATGTAAAATTAATTTTCAAAAGTGAGAGCAGTTTTTCAGCCTCAAGTCGATTTTATTTATATTTATTTTAACAATAAAAGTGCGTATTAATTTTTAAAATTTTATTATAGCAAACATAGAATGTTGAGAAGCTGAAAAACTGCTCTCACTTTTGAAAATCTGTGATAAAGTTCGAACAAACAAATCTGTTTGGCATTTGACATCTGTTACAGCACACTGAGGGAATTGTCTACATGTTTTTATGAATTTTTATATTGATTCAATGAAATTTCGCTGGAATACGTCTATTGAAACACGGAGGAGATGGAAGATAAACAAAAATCTAAAAACTGAATGATACTAAAGTGTCTTTAGTACGATACTACCCTTTATAAAAAATGTATTTCTTACGATAACTTAAGAGGTGACCCCATATTATACTAAAAGTTGGACTTTGGGGACATCTTGGAAAGCTATGCTACCATATAAAATATTTGAAAATTCGCGATTTTAACGTATATGATGAATACTATAGATGAATACATTTTTTATGGAAATATTTTCATTTCAATTGCTTCCTTACTAAGGCATTACATTTATTGAGGTCGATTGTACATTCGGCGACTAAAGTCGCTGAAATAGCAAAAACCCATAAAACCCTATATAAAACGGTAAGTAGTGGATTAAATATCAAGATTAGCACATCGCATTTATATCGTAAATATGGCCACAGGTCCTGTGCTTACATTTTAACGCAAAAAAATTTATATTAATTGCATTTGAAAAATTTTTTATATAAAAAACTGAATGGACAACCGCCAAACTTTAAAGACATTTCAGCAAAATTTTTTGCTGATTTTTGCAGAGTAAATTGGTATTTTCAAATAGAGCTTAAATTTTTTTATATTAATGGCTCAATGTAAAATGCTCTTCTAGTTTTTAATATTAAAAAATTGTTTTTATTGATAAAAAGTTAAGAAAGTACATTAACCGGTTAACCGCCTATGTCGAATAATTGGAAAGAATATGTGAAACATCTGATATCCAACAAATTAAAAAAATCTGGAACAATTGCACCATTTAAGTCTTTTTTCATTAAATTTTCTCAAATTCGTTTACAAATAAATTATAAAATAAACTAAACAAAATAGTGATATTGATTAAATCAAAACATAATCGTCATTCGAATACATTCAATATTCGTACTATTAAACCCTCTTTAAAATATTAGTTTTCCATTATTACTTCTTCGTTATGCATAAATATTTTTTTATCATGTTTTTATTTATTATAAATTATTTGTATTGTTTAAATCTTCAAAACAATATTATTCACCTACGATTAACGAGCCAATAGTTTACTAACTTTACTCTGAGTCTTGACGAGACATCGATTTGTTTGCACAAGAACTAATCGTCGGCACAATAACGGGAAAAAATTTGTTCATTTGTTTTGGGTGGAGAATACGTAATGTCAGACAATTCTTTATTTTTTGTTTTTTTGTTGGAGTAGGTCACAATCGAAACTATTTATTTTCATGTTTTCAATGCGTTTTCCACTAATTTTTTAACAATAATAAAAAGCAAATTGCTTTAAATTTAATAATAATACAAATTCTTTACTTTTTTTTTAGCATTTTATTAATTTTCTAATATTTTCTTTTGTTAATAGTAATGCCACTAAGTAAAAATTAGATCTGGCATGGTGGTTGATGTTGCACATAGTTGTGAGAACAATTATGCTGACAACGTTGTCTGAACAAGAACAAAACATGAACAAGAGTGGTCCACACGAGACAAATTCATGGGCGAACAAGATATTGTTCGTTGGTTGAACAAATCGATGTCTCGTCAAGACGCTAAGTTATGAATCCCTAACAATTTATTTGAAAATGGAGACAGATTAAATTAGGGTGTTGCCAGAATAAAACGAGAAATTAACAACTGTTATTTAACGATTATGAATGACATTTTTTAATAAACGTTTCATAAGGAAAATGAATACATTAGCAATTGTACACCTTAACGCAAAATTAAGAAAATTTTATGCATTAGAGCCTAGTGTTTCCAATTATTCGACATAGGCGGTTAACCGGTTAATGCATTATTCGAAAAATCACTAAAATGGATTAACCGGTTATTCGGGTCGGTTATTCGAGAAAATTGGCGGTTAATCGATTAATCGTTTAATGCTAAATTAATGTATTTCATTAACTTTTTATTAATTAAAACACAGAAAGCTGACTCTTTTCATTAAAAATTAACGTATTTAATGAATACGATGTATTTAATAAAAAAGTTTTCATATTCGAAGGTTGAAAAGTTTCGGGATCTGAGATTTTTTTAAAAAAAGGTCTGTAAAATTTCGTTGAAGATGGCAGAAAGAACTGCTGAAACTAACAAAATATTAGTAAGTTAAGAACAGCAAACCTAAAACTGTTACATATCGATTACTTAACGTAGATTTTTTATTTATAAAAAAATTTAAAAATCTGAAAAGCTTAGATACAAAATTTCTTTTGATTTTTAATCTCAGTATTGACTATAAAATTTAATATTACATATAACTTTTTCAGACCCAACTAGCTTGCAAAAATGTATTCATTTTATAACTTTAAGGTAAAATGCAGTGTTGCCAACTCTTGAAGGCAGGAAAGCACCGTGAGCATTATGAAAACGGGTAAAAAGGGTAAAAATTTACCGAAAATGGGGTAAAAAAGCACGGTATCAATTTTTTGAAAAATGTAAATCAAGAATTTAAAAACAAATTTTAACTTTGAAAAATTGTGTTAAAAAGGTTCAAAAAATTACCCCCTTTTTTGGTTATTTTTTGAACCTTTTTAAGCACCAAACTAATATTTCAAAATTTTGAAGTTTAAATGTAACGAAGTTACTATTTAAAATTGTACTACAAACATTGTGCAATAATGTATTTCTTGTATAGTTCGTTTTATTTTTTAAATTTTTGACAGAAAATTCAAGAAAAATTTTAAAAAACGAGAACAAATACCAAAAATATAAACTGTACAAAAAGCACTAAAAGCACTGCTTGAAATATGAAAAAGCACCGTAAATACCCGCTTTTTTTAAACGGGTATTTGTAAAAAATCACCGGGTACGGGAAGGAAAAAAGCACCAAAAAATACCCGAAAAGCACTGAAATGGCAACTCTGGTAAAATGGTACTAAAACTATTGTTGCTGTTGTAGTAACGGCTTTAAAATGAGAATTTGTAGTTAATAATTCTCATTTAAAGCCGGAGTGGCAATCCTTGCTCGGATAAATTCGAAGATTCGAATACATCCAAATCGTTCCGGCACATAGTCCGATTGACGTGGGAACTGGGTTATACCGTCCATACTCGGTCGTCAGCGTTAACAGGGGACACCATGTCCAAGGTGGACTGTGGGTGAGGTTGGCATTTGGAAATAATTTCCCTTGACCTATTAAAATTTCCTGGTGTCAATTCATATTTTATGAAATATAATTTAGCTAAAAGTATAACTGAAATTTTTTATCTAAATAAACCTATTAGTATTGAAAATATTTGTAATTTTAAGAGAAAACATCACATCTCACAATCGTGTATGCTGGGTCTGAAAGGGGTAAAGAAATGCTATATCTAAAGTTTTTTAAATTTTAATAAAATTCTTCCTACAGCTACGAAATTTTCATTAAAGGCATCGATAAAATAATTTGAGTTCTCTTTGAGAATAATTTCAGTTAATTGAGAATACCAATTTACTTTGTTTCTCGGTAAAGGCCATTAACAGTAAAAAAATAACCTAAAGTTTGAGCGTACTTAATCTGACAGAATTTTATCGGACGAGCTGTAAACAAAATTTTCAATAAGCTAATGAAGTTTTTTCAAAAAGTAAAAGCCAAGTTTATTAAATTTTATGAAAAAGCTTCACAATTTTTATGAATCTCTTTCTAAAAAAACTTTTTTGGGTGTATGATATTTTTATTAAATAATATGAAATTTTTCATAAAATTTTATGAAAAATTGCATCAATTCAATTAAAAGTTTCAATAGACGAATTCCAGCGAAACTTAGTGTATAAATTCATCAATAGCATATAGACAATTCACTGAGTGTGCAGTTACAGAAGTCAAATTCTATATAAATTAAAATTTTTTAACTTTATGTTATTTGTTTTAATTCGAATTTAAATTCATTGAAACGGGTTCGGGTTCAATGTTGCTCTAGTGGAACATGTTTTAGAATTGATGTGGTTTTGAACCGATGTGTATGTACACTTTCTTAGGAAATTAAGAAAAGTTAAAGTTCTTACAGAATTAACATGTTAATTGTGTAACAGTTTTAAAACAAATGCAGACTTGTCTTAAAGGACATGGAGATATAATTTATATTAGTTTAAATTTTTAAAAGAATTGAAACAGTAATGCAAAATTGTCTATTTTATTTCATAAAGCATCCTCCAGCCAGTCGTGTATTTCGTGTGTTTTGTGAAGTTTTAAAAAACACCTTCATTTTGGCCTTTTGCTATGTTCTTAAGGCTTTTTTACAAATAGAAACTTTGATACATATTTTTTTTAAAACATTTGCGCAAAATTTTATTAAAAATTGGGAGTCTGATGGTACAATAGGTCCATTCGATTACTTTTCTCAGTCAAGTCCAGTAAGAATTACTCAGTACAAACTTACAGAGTGTAAGACAAGATTTAATCTCAAAATTAAATTTTCTCAAACATGTACGCGAACAGAAAATTTGCAACAATTTGCAAGTTTGTAGACACAGCTGATTACAACACCAAATATACAAATAAATTTTAACTGTTCGCTATGAAAAAAGAGAATTTTTGATGTTAAACCTTAAGCAGAACATTTTTAGAAGGTTTTTTATCTTTCCCATAATTTATTTTGAAAGTTTCACTGCTTTGCATTTCCATAAAATAACATAATTGGAAAATAATTTTTTTTTATTTACAATAAACAAACATATGTTTTCGAAACATATGTTTTTTCTGCTTGCAAATTCTTACTGGCAAAAATTTTTCCAGTAAAAATTTGCAAGAAAAAAAAGAAGACTTACTCTCAGCATAGAACTGTCACTTTATTCTCTCTTTTTTCTTTCTGTTTACTGAGTATTTGTGTAAACGAACGCCATCCAGTAAAAATTTGTACAAATTTGTACAAATTATCCAGTAATCGAATGGACCTAATGTCGACTTGTTTGCGGTTGCTCGAAAAAGTATTTAAAGGCTTAAGGACCTATTTCACACGATTTTTAAAGAATTTGATGCTATTTTAGTTAGTATTTGTTTTTTCTAAGCTTTTCTGGTAATTTTGTAGCCCAGATTAAGAAAATTGTGAAGTTTTGGGAAAAAATTAAGGAAAAATTCCATATTAAAAATGTAACCGGTTAATCGACCAATTTTAACCGATTATTCGGGTCGAATAATTATTTGAGTTTCAAATTATTTGTTTCGACATTAACCGAAATAGAGGCGATTAATCGAGGAATCGGTTAATCCATTAACCGAATTGGAAACACTATTAGAGCCTTACGGTGGGTCTCATACTGTAGGTTTAACTTTAACTTAACTAAAAACAAAATAAAATGTCAAAAAAATGTACACAAAACAACAAATTTTTGGGTTAACTATTAACCTAAGTTTAAACCTGCAGTATGAGACCCACCGTTAAAGTTTAGAACGTTCCAGAAGGAAAGGCTAAGAAGAACGTTGATGCCAAAAAACGAGTAAAACTTCTCGGTTTTACTTTTTTTAATGGCAGACTCTTTATTTCTTTTTTTAACTCAGTGCTGTATTCAAAATAGAATTGTGTAAAAATGTTTTGCATTCAAATAATGAACTACAATTTGCAGTTTAATAATGAACTTTTATTTTGAGTATGCATAAATAAATGTTAATTTCTTCCTTTTAAAACTAAATTTAAAAATTTTTATGATTAAAAATTTTATTTTGAAATTGTTTTCTTTGTTTTTAGGTGACATCCACGGCCAATATTATGATTTATTGCGTCTGTTTGAATATGGCGGTTTCCCACCAGAATCAAACTATTTATTTTTGGGTGATTATGTAGATCGTGGTAAACAGTCTTTGGAAACAATATGTTTACTATTGGCCTATAAAATTAAATATTCAGAAAATTTCTTTTTGCTGCGTGGCAATCATGAATGTGCCAGCATCAATAGAATTTACGGGTAACCAACAATCACAACAGAATCATGTTTTCCTTATGTATTTAAGTAATTTATTTATTTTTAAAATTCTTTTAGCTTTTATGACGAGTGCAAACGACGTTACACTATTAAGTTGTGGAAAACATTTACAGATTGTTTTAATTGTTTACCCGTCGCAGCTATAGGCAAGTAATATTATATATGTATGTAATTGTTAATTAAATTAATATTCTTATAAAATTAATGCAACAATTTTAGTCGATGAAAAAATCTTTTGTTGTCATGGTGGTCTAAGTCCTGATCTGACAACAATGGAACAGATTAGACGTATTATGCGACCAACTGATGTACCCGATCAAGGATTACTGTGTGATCTCTTATGGTCTGATCCTGACAAAGACACCATGGGTTGGGGTGAAAACGATCGTGGAGTTAGTTTTACATTCGGTGCCGAGGTATGTTGAAACAAAATTTGGTCAGAAATATCTGCATTTTTTTTAGAAAAACTATGAAACGATTGACAGTTCTATAAAGCCATTATTAAAATGTGCTTGACAGATTAATAACACTGCCCATCAAAAAAAAAAAAAAAAAAGAGATGCCGAAGCAGTAAAAAAAGCACTACCAACGAGGTTAAAGGCTAAAGAGTTTCCATACGAAAAAAGTACACACTTTGGTTACCTTAAAGTTTATATGGATTGTGATTCTGTTAATTCCCGTGAAGAATGAGAGAAACAAAAGGAAAAGCGAAAAAGTTAACAGTGCACTGTTTTTATTGTTTCTTATGATTATTGATTAAAGCGGTAACAAAAACAACTTTAAGAACGAAATAAATAATAAATAATAAATTTTAATTATATTTTTATTGTTTTTAATGTTGTTTTTTGCTTATAAAATCGTTTTTATTAAATTTATTGTTTTCGCGACGTCCTTCATTTCTCGTTCGCTGTTAAATTTCATCAAATTCTTTGTGTTTTTCTTCTCATTCGTATGTGAAATTTTTTGGCAAACTACGAACTCTTAAAACACCTTAATGGATACCCCCTGGCACTACAATTGATCTAGATGTACTTCTTTTTAACATAAACACTAATGATTTTAACATTGAATTGCCGCAGGAGAGGAGTACTCCAACTTCAACATTTTGTCAGTAATTTTTGAACGAGTGCAAAGGAAGCTCTTTTCACCAATTAAAAGTTAAAACAAATTTCTTCGCAAGGCTATCGCACTGCGACCTCATGATTACTAGTCTAGCTCTCTACCGCCGAGCTATTCTTTGATACGAAAGTTGACTGGCATAAAAACATCACCTTGTTACTGCAAGATAATGTTCCTTATTCTCTTCAATAAAAGTACTTAGTAAACAAGTGTAAAAGGTGCACTCCAATTCAATATTGTTTTCAGCACTATTTTCACAGGTGCACAAAAAGCAATTTCTCATCATTTTTCATATATGGGTGATATAAAAAATGTGATAAGACCCATGTAACCAGCTAATTTCTAATGCATGAATTACATTTTAGTTATATATTTCGATATATATCAACGCATTGTCACCTGTTTTACAAAATTTATAACAATAGGTCTATTCGATTACTGGATAATTTGTACAAATTTGTACAAATTTTTACTGGATGGCGTTCGTTAACACAAATACTCAGTAAACAGAAAGAAAAAAGAGAGAATAAAGTGACAGTTCTATGTTGAGAGTTTCTAAGTCTTCTTCTTTTTCTTGCAAATTTTTACTGGATAAATTTTTGCCAGTAAGAATTTGCAAGCAGAAAAAACATATGTTACGAAAACATATGATTGTTTATGGTAAATAAAAAAAATTATTTTCCAATTATAATATTTTATGGAAATGCAAAGCAGTAAAACTTTCAAAATAAATTATGGAAAAGATATGAAAACCTTCTAAAAATGTTCTGCTTAAGGTTTTACATAAAAAATTTTCTTCTTTCATAGCGACCAGTTAAAATTTATTTGTATATTTGGTGTTGTAATCAGCTGTGTGTACAAACTTGCAAATTGTTGCAAATTTTCTGTTCGCGTACATGTTTGGGAAAATTTTATTTTGAGAGTAAATCTTGTCTTACTCTCTGAAAGTTTGTACTGAGTAATTCTTACTGGACTTGACTGAGAAAAGTAATCGAATGGACCTAATCTGACCAATTTTTGGTTAATACATAAAATTTGTGACCAATTTTATAGGCCAAATGTAAACTCTGTAACCAGTAACTCATAAAGTTTTTCAACTTTAATAGCATATATTTTAATAACCAATGAAGCTAAACACTAACTGTATGAACTTATATGAAGAGGAGAAGTAACGCTTTTAACGAAATTCCCTTATTGCTTTTTTTGTATTTTGTTTGGTATGATAATGTGCTGATTTGGGTTATAGTTATGCACTGCTGTGGTTATTTTCTTTTTTGTAATGAAATTTTTAAGGATTTATTTAATCATTTGGTAACTTATTCTCGTTTTTTATTATTTTATTTTTTTTTCTTAATAGCATTTTTGTGGTACTTATTACATTTTGGCGCTTTTTGTTTTTTTTGTTGTTGTGTTCGAAATGAATTTAAGACATAATCTAGGGAATGTTGTTATTGATAATAGTTTCTTACAATCCGAGTTATTTAATTTGAAACAATTCTAAATTTAGTGAAATTAGGAGCATATTGGAGGGTGGTTTATTGCAAGTAGTTGTTTTCAGTGAAACATGTTTAAAGGATACCATCTCTGCCAATGCCACAAATATTTCTGGCTGTGCTTGTCACAAGAACGATCGACCGTGTGCCAAAGGTGGTGGTGTGGCTCTTTTTATTTCTGGAAATATAAAAAAGAAGGTTGTACATATTGGCGTTAATTATAGAGTAGCTGAATGCTTGTTTGTGGAATTGCTTCTTAATGATTTTGGTACGAGTTGCATATTTGCCTCATGGTGATTTTGATTCTTTTGAGCGAGAGATTTCTGATTTACTTGTTTAGTATTTGAATATTGTAATTATGGGTTATTTCAACAACAATCTTTTCGATCCGTCGAAGTCCATGAGGGTTAGAAACATTTGTAGTAGATTGAATCTATCGCTTGTTCACAATTCTATGCCCACACATATTGCTGGTGATTCTACCTCCTTGCTAGACTATTTTTTGGTCTCATCCTCTGAGTTAGTAAATTGTTCTAATTAATTTCAATGCCCAGGCATTCTTCGTCATTCATTTATATTTATGTCGCTTAAAATTTTAAAACCGGTTTTTAGAAAATTTTATGAGTTTCATGATTATGATGCAGTTAATATTTCCTCTTTAGAAACTGCCGTACTGGAATGTAATTTTAATAATATGTTATTAACTAATAATGTAGACGAACAGTTGAATAATTTGCAGTTTTTGCATACTATGGCTCCTTTGAGGAGGTGCTTGATCTGAAATTTGAATGATGGTTGGTTCAAAGATCCTATAATGCAATACCATCAGTCGCTTAGGGATCTGGCGTATCACACATATTTAAATGATAGAAGTGATGAAAACTGGAGAGTTTTTTGTAGGTGCAGAAATCGTGCAAAAAATGTAATCTGGAAAAAGAAGAGGGAGGCTCATGGATCGATTTTTCAGGGCAAGATTAACAAGGAGATTTGGTCTATTTTAAATAGAAAAGGTGTTGTTGGTAATACTGATGACGTTGAAGTAATTGATCCTAATTATTTTATTTTTATTAATTCATTTCCGTAATATTAAAGCCTATAAGGCCAAAAAATATATTACATAGTAACAATAAACCTGAGATATTTATATTAATAAAAAAATATATAAGGGGTTTTCATATAAACTCGTATTTTGCTCGTAAACGGTGTAAACTTGGTATATTTATGAGTTTTATGTCAAACTCCATACATAAAAAATATGGTTTGTATTCATACAAGGTTTACAAGGAATACTGAATAGATAAATCTAATTGGTATAAATCTAATTGGTATAAATCTAATTGGTATAAATCTAATTGGTATAAATCTTATTGGCTCCCCAGCCACAATGCATTTTAAAGCAAGAAAAAAAGTTTAAAAAAGTGACAACAAAACGGTCAAAATTAGTGGTAACATAATCAATACCAAGGAAAAGAAAGTCAAGTCTCAATGACTGTCATTCTAGGCCAAGATAATAAACAATTTATTTTCTTCTAATCAAATTTTAAATAGTAACAGTGTTGAGGATATTCCTCGAATGAATGATGTAGTTTTTCTTTTCGGGCAGTAGATAGTTATGAAATGATCGTAGCCTTTAACATTATTAACTCAAAAGCTTTTTTTGATGCCTATAATTGGAAATTACATTTTACATCTGGTTAACACAATATTAACCACGTCTGCTTTCCCAATGTTATGGAAAGTTGCTAAGATTGTTCCTATAAAGAAGAATAGTGGGGTTAGTAGTACTGATAACTTGAGGCTGATTTCTATTTTACCAATTTTATCGAAAATGGTTGAATACCTTATGAAGGATCAATTGATGTTAATAATAATCTCCTGCTCCATGATTGTCAATCTGGGTTTAGATGTAACCGTAGTACAACATCGTTGCTTATTGGTCTAACTGATAATATTACGCGAAAAATAGCTGACATAGGTTTTTGTGTTTTATTGTCTTTGGACTTAGCAAAAGCTTTCGGATAGGGTTAGCCATTCGCTTTTGATTCGAAAGTTAAACAGAAATTTTGGTTTTTCTGGTTCTGCGTGCAAATTAATCTCGTCTTATCTTTCAGATAGAAAGCAATGAGTCCAGTAATGGCTCTTGTTCTGGGATTCTTCCTGTTTTCAGTGGTGTACCCCTGGGGTATGTACTTGGGTCTTTACTTTTTATTATGTTCATGAATGATCTTTCTGATATTTTGTCAAATAATATGTGCCTTCCATTTGCGTTTGCCGATGACGTTCAGGTTTTGTTTAAAGGGGATATTGAATTTCCTGATGTTATGCAGAGTATGATAGATTATACCGTGGGTTTATTAGGTAATTGGATGTGTTCAAATTATCTACATGTTAATTCTGAAAAATCTAAGGCAATGTTGTTTGGTAATAGTGGTATTAATAATTATACCCTATACCACTACGTGGTCAGGGTATAAGTTTGTGCTGATGTTTGTAACACCAAAAAATATTGGACCTAGACCCACCTTATAGTATACCGATCGACTCAGTATCACGTTTTATTTCGATTTAACGATGTCCGTCTGTCTGTCTGTCCGTCTGTCTGTCTGTCTGTCTGTCTGTCCGTCCGTCTGTCTGTCTGTCCATGCATTCTTGTGCGCACTCTACAGGTCGCAAATATTAAGATATTTTGATGAAATTTGGTACACAGACCTATGTTGGCCCCAGGACGAAGCCTATTAATTTTGGTGAGCATCGGTCCATGTTTAGACCTAGTGGCCGTATAAGGGTCCCCCCAAAATTATATTATTTATACGCTGCAGGTCGCAAATATTAAGATATTTTGATGAAATTTGGTACACGAATTGTGTTGGCCCAAGGACGAAGCCTATTGATTTTGGTGAAAATCGGTCCATGTTTAGACCTAGTGCCCATATAAGGGTCCCTCCAAAATTATATTATTTATACGCTGCAGGTCGCAAATATTAAGATATTTTGATAAAATTTGGTACACAGACCTATGTTGGCCCAAGGACGAAGCCTATTGATTTTGGTGAACATCGGTCCATGTTTAGACCTAGTGCCCATATAAGGGTCCCCCCAAAATTGGCTTGGTTACACACTGCAGGTCGCAATCATTAAGATATTTTAGTGAAATTTGGTTCGCTGACTCACATGGTCCCGAGAACCAAGCCGATAGATTCTAGATAGAATCGGTCCATATTTGGACCTATCGCCCTTATGAGCTATATTTACGATTTTATCTTCTTTTATAATTTTATAGAAAATTTTGACACTAGTCTAATTTTAACCCATTCGAATTTCGGATCCGAACATTAGTTGGCTTTTAACCAGACTGGTGTAGGGTATTGTATAGACTTTAACCTTTTTATTCGTTTTTCTATTAATTTAGATGGCAATCTAGTTGAATTTGTAGATAAAATTAAATGTCTTGGTGTGATTCTTGATACCAAGCTGAGTTTTGAGGATCATGTTAATAATGTTGTTTCTAAAGTAAATTTTACTTTGAGAAAATTATACAGCTTAGACGTTATGATTTCATTTAATGTTAAGTTTAAGGTTGCCCATGCCTTAATTATGCCAACTTTTTTTTTATATGGCTTGGAAGTCTATTCTGGGGCTTTGGGTTATGTAAAGAAGAAGATAAAGTTGGCTTTCGATCGTGTGATGAGATATTTATACTCTTAGATTGCGTCATCATATTTCGTCGTATGTTTTGGAATTTTTAGGATGTTCATTTGATAACCTTGTTCAGATTAGGAATATTATGCATTTCTATAAAGTGTTTAAATTGCAAATGCCGTTGTTCTTGATTGATATATTTGAATTTGGTAGATCTAATAGGAATAGACAGTTAGTTATTCCAAAGCTTACACCATTGTTAGGCCGATCTTTTTTTGTAAGGGTTGCTCAAAAATATAACAAATTTCTACCTAACTTAAAGACTTTTAATTTGTCGATTGATACGTTCAAGAAGAAACTTTTTGAAGTAATTTCACTTAAGCCCAAATTAGTTTGGAAGTATCGTAAAAAAAGTAACGTATCATTCTCATAATGAATAAAAAGAGTATAAAAAATAAAAATATTGTATTTTTTATCCTTTTCTTGTGCATAGAATTAAATGTCAAGTAATAAAATATAAAATTTCTATTTTCAACAGAACTTTTTTACGATTTTACTTGACAACAGTTTCAATGCATAGAAAAAAGATAAAAATATATTTCTATATTATTTTAACACATTGAATTGATTACAGATACGTTTTTTTACTTTACGATTAGACTAATGAATCCTTTAATGCTTAATTTTTCAGGCATTATTTTTCAAGTTAAAGCTTACATATGTCATTTTTTTTGTTTCGGTTTTAGGGAATGTAAAAACTATTATCGCCAATTTTTTTATAACTTTTATTTTTAATTTTTTTATGCATTTAATAATTTTATATTTGCATTGTTATCTAATTATACATTTGTCTATTTTTTTATTTTTATTTTAAACAAATTTTTTTTGCTTGTTTTGTTACTTTTAGAAGAAATTTGTAACCGATTATGGCCGTTAGGCTAGGTTATTGTTATAAATAAATAAATTAAATGAAAGAAAAATATATTTTTGACATTTGTATTCCAGAATAGAGTTTTGAACAATTTTGAATGATTTTTGGACAATTTTAAAATATTTTTGGAGAATTTTAAAACATTTTTGGATAATTTTGAAACATTTTAGACAACTTTTAAACATTTTTATATATATTTGGACAGTTTTAAAACATTTTTGGACAATTTTAAAACATTTTTGGATAATTTTAAAATATATTTGGAATTTTCTGAAATAAAACTGAAAATGGTGTAGAATTGAATGAATTCTTTAATTTTAATGCTTAATGCTTTGGTCAGGGAATTCATTCTCTAAATTTGAACTCTTTGAATTCATTCACAGGAATTAATTCCTGCTTATGTCTTATTAATGAATTCATTCCTTGAATTAAAAAATTGCATTAAATTTTTGGGAATTCATTCCAAAAAGGAATTAATTCTTTGAAGCTCTGATGGTTGATATCTAATTTTATAAAAGACAATATATAAAATTATATAAGGTGCCAAATAAGAAACATATTATTATATATGGCTATTCATAACAACATATATATTCACATATAAGATAAAACAAGATATTACTATATATGACTACACTCAGGGAATTATGTACGTAAAATCAACTGCAAATGACAGTTAAAATAACTGCATTTGCACTTAAAAAGGTGTAGACTACATTTGCAGTTAAATTAACTGCAATATGAAGTTATTTTTAACTGTTAAAAATTAACTGACAAATGTAATAAAAACAACTACAAATGCAATTGAAACAACATACATGCAAATTATTGTAAAACTGTACAAACAACTGCAAATGTAGTTAAAAAACATAAATAAAAATTATTTTAAAAATTATTAATTTAATAAAACACAAATTTATGTAAACACTCCTAACTTAATTTTATTCTATTTAAAATTCAGAAATCAAAATTTACACTAATGTCACTTTTATTTTTCACTAGTAATATATTGTTGTAGATGTCCGTCTGTGAGGGATAAAATATATCTTATCTGATTAAGTTATATATACATATTAATCAGATGAAATTTTATCCGATTTTTGACTTATTACAATTTTATCGGTTTATATCTAATGGTATAATAGTCGTATATGATTCATATGTATGTGGTATCTGGTTATTCACTGAAATCGTAAAAATTTGCAGAAATGATTACCTGAGAGTACGAGTTTTTGTCATTCCTAACAACGAATGTGGCCCAAGAGATACTTTCACGCCGATTTGATTGAAACTCGGATATGTGATAGAGAATAAAAATCTTAGGTTGACATATTTTTTATGTGCAACCGCGATAGCTTAGGTGTTAAAAAGTGGCGTCAAAAAAGTCCCAATTTTTCGTTTTTTCGGTTTATTTCATTATTGTTCCAAAGTAACTATGGCAAATTTTGGCGTCAAACGAAAGGTATTTTTTCGATATTCGGTCTACTTCGGGTTGGAGAAGAATTTTCCCGAAGGTCTATATTTTTAAAGATTTTGAGAACCTCTGCGTAGTTAACATAGACAATATGGGTATCAAACTTTCTCTTTTTGAGAGTACCCAGCAAGCATGGCAATACGAAGAAGATTCCCCGATCATATTGTCAGGAAGAAAACATCTATTGCCGGCAATATCAATTTCGTATTGCGGAAGTTTCTTCCATCGGGAATAACTGTTACCTGAAAGCAATACTTTCAGGCAACACGAAAGCAATACCCCAGGAAGATAAATCGGCGATAAAAAGGTGATAAAAAGGTGATATCGCCAAATAAACTCCCCGGTACAATATAAAGGTTTTAATTTTTAATTATTAAATTTAAGCCTGAAAAAGAAGATCCGCATACATAACATACAACACATTAATTATCTTGATTTCAACGTAGCCGATTTTTTCCTCGCATTAGATCTTGATTTTTTCAAGGAATTTCTTTCCTATGTGTTTGTTGATTGTTTTTATACAAATTTTGTTTTAATTTTTTTCCAAAATGACAAAGAATTTCAAACAAATTTTCTTTATCTTCCGGATGATAAGAAGGTAATATTGCCGCAATATCATCATAAAAACCTATGACAAAAAATTCAATTTTTTAATTATTTTTTTCCAAATTATCTTCCAAATAATAAAAGGAAGACAATTTTAAAATACTACTTGATTATTTTCATTCAAATGAAAAATAGAAGATATCGCTTTAATAACTTCTTGGAAGATATCTTCCAAATGCTTGCAGGGTAGATTCCTGTTATGTTAACCCTTTGACACGGGAATTTTAATGGCTAGGAATTTTCCGACCAAACTTCGTGGAAATGTAGATCTATGCCCAAGAAATATTGTTTATTATTTTATGGCTTTGCAGTGCCCCCTAGCGGAGATATTTGGAATTAAAGTTCAAACATTAACATGCTGCCGACTCCGAGCGGGTTAAAATTTTATTTAAATTTTAATTTTATATTTTTCTTATTACTAATCTCTACATAAAACCTTTTGAATTTTTGTATTTTATTCATCACACATTTTTTGAGATTAAACTTTAGCCTTTTTGAACTTTTAAATTTTAACACATTCTCAGCAGCCTTGATGATCACAAGACAAAACGCACTCTACTGCTCTCATGTTTTTTTTGAAATTTCACAGCCTGCATTATATTTTAATAAGAACAAAATAACGAACCGATGACAGTAAATGAATAGCGCTTTGGTTAAAATTCAAATCAGTGACGAGTTGATGAAGTCGACGTACATTATAATGTACGCCACTCGCCAAAGGGTTAAAATAATTTTAAATTTATTAAATTTCAGCATGACGCCATACAAAGAGTATGAAAAATGGAGTTTTTCCCCAATATCTTTTTTGGTTGTTATACAACATGCCTACACTCGAAAAAAAAAGTCAGTAAAGTCAGCAAAAAATGTTGCTGTGTCAGCAAATTATTAGTCAGGAGCGTGCTTGCAAAAAAGTTGGTAATTTCAACAAAAGGTTTGCTGAAAATCAGCGAGCTGATTTTTACCAAAAAAAAAGTAATCTTCAGCAAAAGTTTTGCTAACACTTAGTCGACTGCAAATGAAAAAAATCCTTGCTAAAATCACTAAACTTTTTGCTGAATATTAGTAGACTGAAAAAAACTCAAAAAACTTGTAGCGAAATTTTACTTTAGTTAATTTATTTGCTGAAAATTTAAATATAGAATATGTGTAGAGTTGTTTTTCTTTTTTTATCATTTCCGTTTCCAGACGAGCTGTGACATCTACATCTTGTCTATCTGGTTGTCGTCCACGCTATGAGTGCGGTTATCAGCACAATTTTTGTAGCAAAATAAATTAGTAAAACATTAGTTCAAAATTAGTTTAGTGCTAAAAAAGTATAACTAAAATTTTTGCTGAAAACGGAATTTCAGCAAAAAAAATTGCTGAAAACTAGTACACTTGATATACAAGACGTTTTACTAATTTTTCTACTAACTTATTATTTTGAGTGTAGTCTTTCTACGTCAGCTAATTCAGTTTTTAGTACGCCTTTCGAAAATATATAACATGATATAGGAAAATAAAACCTTCATGTAAAATTAAGGAAAATAATATAACAAATAACAAATGACGACGTTAGAGCCATACTGATCTACGGCACAGAAGTAAATTTCTGAGAACATTAAGGACCAGTCTGGCTCCAACGTCGTCAAATATGGTTTCAAAAATAAAAAAGCCTCCCGTGAAAAAAAAATTTATTTGGTATATTTTTTTTTTATTTGGCATCAAACTAAGTTATATAAAATTTAATCCGGAAAATGTATTAATCAAATTGTATATAAACGAATAAAAAAATATTGTAATTGATATAATTTCATCTAATTTTATCGGAATTTTAGTCTTTTTTTTTTGAAATTTTATTTATACCCTTATTCTAAACTTTATAACAATAACAAAATTGTAACAAAACTGAGGTGAATGGAAATTGTCAATGTTTTGGGTATTCTACACAAAATTGTCACAGCAAAACCCTGACAAATTTTTTACATTATAATACGCACATAACAAGTAAAATTTGTACTTGTCATCGAGCAAAAAAGCCAAATTTTTGAAGAATTCCTTTAAAGTTACAAAAACTATGAAGAAAGAAGTTAATTACAATTATAATAATTGTGGATATATGACAGATTGGCGGGGAATAATCAAAACCCATAAACAGAAGTCCGATTTGAAACTAACAAATTTTATATTACTGAGGGCGTATTTATACACCCAAAAAAGTACGTGGTCGCAGAGTCAACAAAATTCATAGTCAATTTAGATTTTTTATAAATCAACTATAATAATCAGTTTACTCCTGCAAGGAGCATAGTGGAAAGGAACGAATATATATATATATAATAATCAATAACAACTATTGGTGAATGCAATAGCAACCACGTTATACATAGTCGATTTTGTAATTACTACATAATTAAGTATGTTCGGGTACTCAACATTGGGATCCCGCGGGAAGAGGAACCTAAGTACCGAATTTCAGCTTCCTAGTTCCACCAGTTTGGACAGGTCGTTAAGTGGCAACTTTCCCTTTTTGAGCCCCCATTTTATAACGACCCTGTCCAAAATTCAAAAAAGTATCTTTCTAATAAGTTAGCCCTTACTCCAGGGACCCACATTTTAAGCTTCAGGTTTCTAGCCGAAGGGGTTTTTACAGGCCCCCAAGGTGAGGCTTTTCTTCTTTTTGCCCCTCCCTTTAGGAATTTACAAAAATTCCATCTTCACGGCTATCTGCGATGGATGAGGAACATTCATACCAAATTTCAAATTGCCTAAGCGGTTTGGGCAGGCCGTTAGTGGGGACATTTTTCCCTTTCAACCACCATTTTTACTATGTTCCTGTTCCAAAATAGAAAAATTACGTTGCCGGTGAGTTAGTCCTACTCCAAGGAATACATATTTAAAATTTTAGGTTGGCCAAAAGGGATTGGGCAAGCCGTCAGGAGGAGACTTTTACCTTATTTCCCCTCCCGATAGGAATTTCAAAAATTCTGTCTAAGCGGACGCCTACACAGAAGAAGGAACTCACATACCGAGTTTCCTTTTGGGATATCCTGTAGGGAATTCCAAAAATACAAACTTAGTCGATATCTACTACAGTGGAGGAACCTTTATACCAAATTTCAACTTCTTACCTCCAGTGGTTTGGGCAGGCACTTTTCCAATTTGTGAAAATGTTTATGGGGAGACTTTTCCCCTTTTTGCCCGTTCCGGTAGGAATTTCCAAAAATCCCGTCTTAGCGCACGTCTATGTCAAATATCAAGAAACCTTGTTTTAGTGGAGATATCCGTGGGGGGAGGAAAAAAAGTAGTTTTTTTGAAATTATATATTATTTTAAATGGTACTTTTTGGAAAAACGAAATTTTTTGGAAAAAGATACTTTGTTTTTACAAAGTACTTTATTTGTACTTTTTTTGGAAAAGGTATTTTTTTTTAAAAAGGTGTTTTTTTTTTGGAAAAATGTATGTTTTTTGGAAAAAGGTACTTTTTTTGGAAAATGTACTTCTTTTGGAAAAGGAAAATTTTTTAGAAAAAGGTACTTTTTTTTGGGAAAAGGTACTTTTTTTTGGAAAAGGTACTTTTTTTGGAAAAGGTACTTTTTTTGAAAAAGGTATTTTTTTGAAAAAGGTATTTTTTTGAAAAAATGTATGTTTTTTGCGAAAAAGAACATTTTTTTAGAAAAAGGTACTTTTTTTGGGAACAGGTACTTTTTTTTAAAAGGTACATTTTTTGAAAAAGGTATTTTTTTTTTGGAAAAATGTATGTTTTTTGGGAAAAGGTACTTTTTTTGGAAAAGGTACTTTTTTTTGGAAAAGGTACATTTTTTTAGAAAAGGTAAATTTTTTGGAAAAAGGTACTTTTTTTAAAAAAGGTACTTTTTTTTGGAAAAAGGTACTTTTTTTGGAAAAAGGTACTTTTTTTGGAAAAAGGTACTTTTTTTGGAAAAAGGAATTTTATTTGGAAAAAGGTACTTTTTTTGGAAAAAGGTACTTTTTTGGAAAAAGGTACTTTTTTCGGGAAAAGGTACTTTTTTTGGAAAAATGTACTTTTTTTTGGAAAAAAGGTACTTTTTTTGGAAAAAGGTACTTTTTTGGAAAAAGGTACTTTTTTTGGAAAAAGGTATTTTTTTTGGAAAAGGGTACTTTTTTTGGAAAAAGGTACTTTTTTGGAAAAAGGTACTTTTTTTGGAAAAAGGTACTTTTTTTGGAAAAAGGTACTTTTTTCGGAAAAAGGTACTTTTTTTGGAAAAAGGTACTTTTTTTTGGAAAAAGGTACTTTTTTGGGAAAGGTACTTTTTTGGAAAAAGGTACTTTTTTTGTCCCCTTTTTGCCCCTCCCGATAAGAATTTTCCAAAATGTCGTCTCAACGGACGTCTACACCGGTCGAGGAACCTACATACCAAATTTCAACTTCATAGCTCCAGCAGTTTGAGCAGGCCGTCAAGGGGGAGACTTTTTCCCCTTTTTGCCCGTCCCTGTAAAAATTTCCAAAACTCCCGTCTTGGTGGATGTCTACGATAGTGGAGGAACCTTTATACCAAATTTCAACTTCCTACCTCCAGCGGTTTGGGCAGGCCGTCAAGGGGGGCATTTTTCCCCTTTTTAACCCCCATTTTTACAACGTCCCTGTCCAAAATTCCAGAAAGTACTTTCCAGAAAAGTTAGCCCATACTCCAAGGAACACATATCTTAAATTTCAGCTTTCTAGCCAAAGGGGTTTTGGCAGGCCGCCAAGGGGGAGACTTTTCCCGTTTTTGCCCGTTCCGGTAGGAATTTCCAAAAATCCCGTCTTAGCGGACGTCTATGCTGAAAGAGGAACCTACATACCAAATTTCAACTTCCTAGCTTCAGCGGTTTGGGCTGGGCGATGTTGAGTCAGTCAGTCACGTTATTCTTTTATATATAGAGATTTATAGCTGTGTTTTCGACTTAACTATATCCGTTAACTCAGAAGAGATCTTAAAGTACGCGAAAGCGTATTTGAGATGAAAATTATTACATTACTTTTCGTATGCACGTTAACTTGCAACGTGAATAATTATCAACGTTGAAAACTCAACGTTTATAGATTTTTGCATATAACATTACTTCGCGTTACTTCCCAAAAAGTTTTGCTGGCATACGTTCGATTATACCGCAACTATTATAAACATTAACTGTTTATAATTTTTTTATACTTTAATCAGTTAAAAGTAGATTTACTTTGAATACTTAACATTGATAAGTATGAGCGAAAATACAACTTATGTAAAAAGAGTTATAGGAGTAGAGTTCCTTTTTTGTTGGGATGTTTACATATTATTTCTGCAAACATTTTTAACTTTTTTTGTTTTAAATGACCTAATTATTTAGTTTTTTAACTTAAAATTTGAATTAATTCTTGATTTAAAATAGTCTTTATTTTAAGTTAACTTGCATACGAAAAGTATAGTGTTAGTTTTCGTCTTAAACGCGTTTTTATGCTCTTTGAGTTTTTTAATGAGTTAACGGATATAGTTTAGTCGAAAACACAGCTAATATCATTTTGAAATGTTTAATTTTCTACGTAGTTTCCCTAATTTCAATTGGTATAAATAATGTTTTACATTTCTTTATATTTCAGAACAAATTTTTTGTATTTAAAAATAGAGATTTAAAAAGTTAAACGCTCCTAAATACAACCGATTTGTTTGTATATGATAAAATTTTAGTTGAGAATAACCCAACAGTACAAGCATTTTTTCTGTGTAATGTCAAAAAGCCTCAATAAAATACTCTTTATGTTTAAGTTTATCAATTTAAGGCTCGATTACTGAATGTCCAGTTAGCTACTAACTGGGACTTTAACACATTTGTTATTGTTTCCCATATAAAATCTGATTTTAACTGTCGGCAAAATTTTAATTGTACATTCAGTAATTCATTTATTGTACATTTAATTCAAATTCAATAAAATAAAATTTATTAAAAAATGTTAATATATAAAAATGTTTTAAAAAATTATTCCCATATTTGTATTTAAAACGATGGCAAAGTACTTCATTTGTTTATTTTCTAACGATTTGACAGCGTTAAAATTGGTATGTTGTTAACGTTTAAAGACCGTCGAGAAAGTACTTTAAAATTTGTTTTTGGAACGGTTTGACAACGATATAAAATACCACCCTGAGACCGTAAATCATGGTTATAATTTGGGTCGTTTTCACAACGCTCTAGATTGACGGTTGAAAAAGCATTTTAAAGTTATTTTTCTGCAACGCTTTGAAAACGTTATAAAATACCACCCTCACACCGTAAATCATGGTTATCATTTGGCACGTTGTCAAAACGCTTTAAACTTGTAAATCGGTATATTCTAAAACGTTTTCACGATCGTATTTTTCCACCTGGGCAGATTAATAAGCTAAATATTATTTTTTGTAATCCCATGATGCATTTATTTTTCTCTGTTCTTTTTAATTTTTGTTTGGTTATTTACAGGAATTTTAAATTTATTTAAATAATTTTTTTTTTTGACAGAAAAAGTTTTCACCATAGTATGGTGAAATTTTTGAAGCTTTTTCTTGTCATAAAATAAATAGAATACCATAACAAATTTAAAAAGAATATATAAGTATAACAAGTAACGTGACAAATTTCATAACAAAGAAAGTTGTCACAATTTCCTAGAATAACGGTGTAAGAAAAATTTTCACAGCAAAACCTTGACAAAATTGTCATGTAATAAAAAGCACATAACAAACAAATATTTTCATTTGTCAATAAATTAAATTATCAAAATTTTGCTTTTGAAGAATTTTATAATTTTTCTTCACAGAAATAAAATATGATATAACAGGTCAATTGAGAAGTCCCCGGCCTGGCTCATACATGGCGCTACTAGAATTAAATCGATATGATTTTTAGTTAGCCCTAACCCAATCAGAAATCGCCAGTGGTACAAAAAATCAAGCACTGGCATACAACTGGGTAACCACGGTGTTGAAAATAAATGACTGGAAGAACACTTATTTGGGACGCTTTGGAAAATATATTTCCAGACCACCAATTTATTGGTTTTGCCAGCGTTTTGCCAACGTTCAAAAGTTTTGTTTTTCCAGTGCTTTTCCGGCGCTTTTTGAACAGCCGGTCCTTTTGTCTAATGATGTTATCATTTTGGGAATGGGAAAGCACTTTTTGCCGGTACTTGTACCACCTGTTAAAGTGCTTTGCCATCGCTTTCCCGTTTGTATTTTTCTGGCTGGGAACCTTTAAAAGACGCGTGTAACAAAGAAAAATTTGGTCATGTTTAAAGTGCTGCAATTTTAAAATAATGCAAGACTTAAGGAAATTTTATAGGATTTCCAAAAATATACAGTTTGTACAGAACCGATCAGTACTCCCTATATTTTACTATGTAATTTCATAAAAGGTTGATATCGCTAATTTTGCGTTAAAAGCCACGCCCACTTAAAACAAGTGACAAAATGAAAAAACAAACATTACGTTCAAATTCTGTACAATTTTCTGAACCATCTCCTTGCCTTTCGTGGCGAATTTTGCAACTATTTTGATCTTTAAAAATAAAGGCAACAACAATAAAATTATAAAAAACTTGAATTGACTTAAATCCGTGTCCACAACTGTATAGAGATATGTTTTATGTTTAAATTTTTATGACGAGTACTAAAATTACACACTAGAGAAAACTTAAATTTTTCTGAATGTATTTCCTTAAGCTAATAATATTTGCTTAACTCCTTATTTTTAAGAATCAAGTAAGCAATCGGATAACCACTTATAATTCAACTTTTTGTAAGCATGTGTGTAACCACTTATTATTCAAAATCTCATTACTTATTTCTCATTTTTTCGTAAGCGAGCGGGTAAGCGTGACTACTTATAAAAACGACCACGCCAAACAAAAATAATGAGTTTAGACCAGACGTCGGCAACACCTATGCCCATGGGCGCTCTCTCACACCTACATAAGCTCACACATAGAAGAAAAAAATAACTTAGTCGCAAACAAGCATTCAATGAAGAAGGTTGTCAGATCGCTTGTTTGCCAGATTTTTTACAGTCTGCATAATGTTTATTGATACATTTTTTTGTTAATTTATTTTTAAGTTCATTTGTTTTTATTTTTTTCTTGTGTTGTAGTTTTTTGATTTTTGTTTTTGTAGTTGTTGTTTGCTTTTAAATTTTTATTTTATATTCGCATTATAAACATTTAAAATTTTCAAATTATTATACAAATGTTCTTTGTCAGTGCATTGAGAGAGAGAGGCTGCAACTCACTCATACATGCACAAAATAAGGTTTTATATGTTTGCCGATCCCTGGTTTAGACGCCAAAAAATAAGTTGTGCGGAGCTATGAATTTCTATTATATAACCACTTATTTGGTAATGAAAGATTTTGCTGGGAGTGAACTGAAATGAAGTCACAATGAAAAATTGATTGAATCATCATATTCAGAAAAGTCGAACTCACCTAGATTTTGCAACTATAATTGTCCAGTAAAAAGGACTATAAGTCGCCAAACGATGTAAAAATTGCAAGTTTTTATAAATTTTATTTGTTTCTAAAAACTGTTTAAATTTTTGTAAATAATGAATATTTTGAAGTATACATTATCATTAAAACTTATCGAAAACGATATTATAATCTTATTGGAATATGATATCGTTTTCGGATATTTAAAGTGATAGTGATTTCGCTATCGTATCGTTCTTTGGTTTATTGGGAAATTTAAAATTGAGAAATAAAAATTTACACTTAATGTCACTTTTATTTTTAACTATTAAGATATTGTTGTAGATGGCCGTCTGTGAGGGATGAAATATGGTGTTGTTTGGCTTCCTTTTTTTTTCTCCAGGTAGAAAGGGATGAGAATATAAAAGAACTGAAAGAAAATAAATACAATATTTTTTAACATTCCCGTAAATAAATTTATATTATAAACCTTACCTTATTATTTTAATAATTTAATAAAAAATATATAACCTTTTCCGTATTACGCATCCTCACTCTTTGGCGTTGTTTTATGACTAAGACAAGAGAAAACATGTTCTCCTCATATTCATTCACTAGAAATTTCTAAACAAGCGCTTCATACACATACATTGAAAAATGTTGCTCTAAGTAAATTAACTACAATTGTAGTTAAAATAACTACAACCGCATTACAACACAAATAACTCTCATGTAGTAACTGCAGAACTTTTCTGAGTGTATATGCAGTTAAAAAGGCGACAAAGGTATTTACCTTTAAAGTAACTAAAACTTTTGTTACTTTTAACTGTTGAAAAATAACTAACAAATGCATTAAAAATAACTACCCATGTCGTAAAATTAACTGATAAATTTTACTACAAAAATTTCAAAACAACTGACAAAATCGGTAAAAACTACTGTTTTTTACAGTCAATTCTTTTTGTTTATAAAAGTATGTGTATTCTAATAAAAAAATATTTATTTTCTTTCGATTACAAAAATATGTGTTATTACTTAAAATTCGAAGTAAAAATTCCAAACCGTTCTCTAGTTCTTATGCTTTTATGCATTGGAAATACAATACAAGTTTCTGATTTTTATTTGCAAACTAGAAATATATCAATAATAACAAATATAAACTAAACAGGAATTTTTAAAATTCAAAAAAAGTCAACGAAATTTTTTATTTTTTAAATTACTAACAAAAACTACTGTTTACTGTAAAAATACTGTTTTGGTAGTTATTTATTATGATATTAAAAATAACTGGTTTAAACAACTGTTACGAAAT
This sequence comes from Leucophora obtusa, assembly GCA_949987735.1. NCBI lineage: Eukaryota > Metazoa > Arthropoda > Insecta > Diptera > Anthomyiidae > Leucophora > Leucophora obtusa. The sequence goes on from OX465295.1 coordinate 370,813,490, forward strand.
TACAGTACTTTTCGTTAGTTGTTTTCTTAAATAAACGTCATAACTGTTATTTTGCATTTTTCTATAGAAAAACAACTGTAAATTCTGTTAAAAACAACAACTACTGATTACTACACAAACAACTGGCATGTAGTATCTGTCAAACTTTTTTGAGTGTAAGTAAAAAATCCTACTAAGTGCTGACATAATACTGGCCCTAATACAGTAAGCGAAAATTTAATAGACGCATTTAAACTTTGCACATTATTTATTTAATATGGCAGTAATTTTTATATCAATCAATTCTACATGCCAGATAAAACTATATAAGGGAAAAGATATTTTAAGATAATGGCACCGAATACGAAAATTTTGAAAATTAAAATTGCAGATAAAGTTCTATCTGATCTTATACGGTGTTATTCACTCTCTAATATGAATAGATACAATTTTATCAAATATTATTTGATTGAATCTAAACGTTTTTTTCCACGGAATGTAAAGAAATAAAATATTCGTACCCAACAGCACTACCAATCGAGCTACTGAGGCATTCAAAATTTGTACTCTAAATTCAAATTTTAAAAAATATTCAATCAATGTTTTTAAAATCAACCAATCAGAACAAAGTATTTAAAAATAAAATGTTCTGATTGGTTGATTTTTGGAAAATTTATCAATAATATTGAACGTGTATGCCCTACTTTAGAACAATAAAGCTTTAGAAAACTTGATTTTTTATACAGTGAGTGTGTGTGAAACGGTAGCAAAGTATTTTTTATGGTAAATTTTTGACAGTTTTGAGGCGAATAAAATTTCACTAGCCCATAGGGCTAGTAGAATTTTTGACATAAGCATAGAAATATTTGACACTTTAAAATGTAAATAATTCTAAAACAAAAATTAAGAAACAATGTATACAAATGAAAAAAAGATTTAAAATTAACGTACCAGAAAAGATATAGTAAACTAAATCTTCCATTAATTGCAACAATCTGGTTTGTAGGAGAATTGCAATTAGCAAACCCATATATATTTCCTAAAAATATTTGTTTCCTTTCACTTCTTTTTTCACTATTACTTACAACTGTCAAAAATTTTATATTGTCGAAAAAGATTTCATTTCACACAGGAAAATTTAATTTTTTTTCACCATAGGACTTTGCTATCGTTTCACACACTAAAAATTGTTATAGATGACAACTTTATCATAATATGGATATAAGCTAGCCTTTTGTAGTCATTTGAATCAGAGACATATAATATAGAGATGCAACATCGATAATTTTGTGGGAAATTTTGTCAAAGGAGGATTTTATTTTGGGAAATTTTCTCAAAGGAGGATTTTTTTTATGTCAAATGAGGTTTTACGGAGTTGTTAGGTAAGGGGATTTGGGCCCAAATTAGGGATTTCGACTTCGTTTTGGGGACATATAAAAAAAATTTTAAATTTTAAAAAATTTAATTTTAGGCCCAAAATAAGAAGAATTTTGGTATAAATTATATGCGCATTGTTTCAAATTAAAGTCGATCAAATTAGGTATGTTAAATAATTTAAAAATTTCTACAAAATATTTGAATTATTGAAGAAATGTTCTGCAAATATTTACAAATCTTAAAATAACGAAAAGCAACCAAGCTCAATAATTAATCAAAAAATATTCATTTTCCAAATACTGAAATTTTTACATGCAAAAGACTCAGAAAAAATAAATTTTGTGTAGGTTCAAAAAGTACCAGGGGTTTTCATATAACCTCTTATGTACCTTCTGAATCGTGTAAACTCGACTTATGCAAACTTAATGTTCAATTGAGTTAAGAGCTCTAGAACTTGCACCTTACTAGATTTATAAATTTTAGAAAAAAAGACTTTTCACCATAATGAAGTTCGTGTGAAAATTGTGTAGAATTTTTTCTCTCGAAAATTTAATATACGACTTTTATTTTGAAACGGTGATATTTCAGCTTAATTGTGATTTTTCTTTCGTATAATAAAATTTTTTTAGTTTCACAATTTTAACAAAGATTTGAGGCCTTTAGAGTTCGAGTGAAAACGTAAATATTTCTGCGTAAAATATTCAATTTTATTTAATTTGCTCACTCATTTCTTAATAATTTTCTGAACTTAAGAGCGATGCTAACTTTTTTTTTTTTTTTGAGTTTTGTTTAAATAAATTGGGTATAACATTGGGCATTTAAACATTTAAAATGGGAATAAGCTAAAACTTTTTGGGCAACACTGCTCCCCAAGAAAATGAAACAGTATTGCCAGAAAAAACAAAACAGCAGTCAGCGCCATCTGTTGCATTAAAAACCGGTGTTGCCTTTCATCAGGACAATGGGAGACCCCTGATTTGAATTACATATTACCTAAAGCTTATTCTCTTCTAAATTTTATTCGTTGTAATATTTCCTTTTCGATTAAGGCCCGATTACTAAATATTCAGTTAATATTTAGCCGACAGTTAAATTCAAATTTTATATGGGAAATAACAATAAAGGGGTTATTTTGTAATACGCAACGCCTTGCGTTGCGTTGTTTTCCATACAAATTGTTTTTGTAACAATAACAATTTACATATAAATAAACGCAACGCAAGGCGTTGCGTTTTACAAAATAACCCACTAAATGTGTCAGTTAAAGTCCCAGTTAGTAGCTAACTGAACATTCAGTAATCAGGCCTAAAATGTTAAAAAGTTATTATTTTCATATTTGGTGCTTTTAATATTATTTTGATGAAATTTGGTACATATGGGCTCAAGGACAAAGATTAGAACCGTTCCATGTTTAGACCTCCTGCTTGTATAAATGTTCCCCAAAAATTGGCTGATATGCTTGTTCGCACGCTAGACGTCGCAAGTATAAAGATATTTCGAAAAAAAATTCGGTAGACTGACAACCCATATTGCTTTTAGTTGGCTCATGTTTGGAGTCAATGCCCGTATGGTCCATATTACCAATTTTTCCATAAATACCCGCAAATCAGGCAAAATCCAAATTTCTTACAAATTTTTCCACAAGTCAATTGTAACACATTAAAATTGCAGGCTACCATATAGTGCAAAATATTTCAGTTTTGGAAATATGAGCCTTCAAAGTTCATGTTTTGAAATTTTTTTAATAACACATATTTATGTTCGAAAAATGGATTTCAGCTATTTCAGATAAAAATCGTTTCGTTTATATATAACCCCCCGTTTCCACATGCAAGTAAATGGTTGCAAGTTGAGAATACGTATCATCAGCGAAAATTTCGAACATTACCGAAAAAACATGAAAATTTTACATGTGTCCACACTACTTGCTGCAAGTTCATTTTTAAAATGTCGTCGAAGGCATAGGTTGTCACTAAATAGCACTCCAGTATTGCCAAGTATTCAATATTCTAACAAAGCTGGGAAAAAATTTGTTCTTAACAATTTTTTTTTTAAAACTTTTAAAATTTATATTTTAAATTACCATTAAGATATGCCGTTGTGTTCTTTTTTACTTTTTTTTTTTACAAATTAGTACAAAATTAGTTGCATTACAACTTTTACTTTACCAAATACTAGTAAATTAATAGAAAACATTACTAGGCAACACTGTTTTCTTTATTCTGTCATTTCACTTGCCGCAAGTATCAAAAATCCACTGTCTTCAAAATAGCTGTGTTTTCGACTTAACTATATCCGTTAACTCATAAAAAATCTCAAAGTGCATAAAAACGCTTTTAAGACAAAAACTAACACTTTACTTTTCGTATGCACGTTAACTTTCAACACGGATAATTATCAACGTTTAAAACTCAACGTTTATACCTTTTCACATCTAACGTAACTTATTCGCGTTACTTCCTAGGAACTTTTGCTGACGTACGTTCGATTATAACGGAAAAATTATAAACATAACCTGTTTAAAAAACGTGGGGGGGAGGGGGTGGGTAAAGTGGAAAATTATGATATTGGATTTCAGCGGTAAAGCAGGGGACCATATGTAGTATTTGTTATTGAAATAATCATGGTTTTATCTCAAAGTGTATGGAAAATAGTACGAGTCCGACCGAAACGTTTTTGGCTTTGTTTTTAAAATCTAGTTTTAGCCAGACTCTACATAATAATTTATCTTGTTATCTTGTTTTCATCCTAGAAGTTCACACAATTTTTTTTTAACAAGTTTGACATAATAAGATAACTTGTTTACCCTTATATACTTTTTTTTGTCTCAAATACTTGTGGCACATCCGACTTTAACACTTTTTCCTATATCTTGTTCATTTTAGGTTGTGGGTAAATTTTTACAAAAACATGATTTCGATTTAATATGTCGTGCTCATCAAGTTGTCGAAGATGGTTATGAATTCTTTGCTAAACGTCAACTCGTCACACTATTCTCAGCTCCAAATTATTGTGGAGAATTTGATAATGCGGGTAAACTTAAAAATGTCTTCTTATATTAATCATATTGACTTTTTTGCTTGCATTGTTTTTAGGTGCCATGATGTCTGTGGATGACACTTTAATGTGTTCGTTCCAAATTTTGAAACCAGCTGATAAACGGCGTTTTGTTTATCCCAACTTTGGAAGTTCAGGGCGACCCTTAACTCCTCCAAGAGGAGCCAATAATAAAAACAAAAAGAAATAAGTTCAAAGTTCAAATAGCATGTTCAAAAATTATTATGTACCCAAATGTGTGGTTAACTGAAAATTTTTATTAAACAAGAAAACAAAAAACAAACACCATTTATTAAATAAAAAAGGAAAAAAAATTTACAAAAAGTTTAACACACATGCACCCACAAATACACACGTTTTTTGTACAATAAGATTTTCAGTTTTTTTTGTTTAACAAAAATAATTGTTTCCTTTTGTAATCATTATTTATGCTTCCTTTTTTGTGTCTGTTTACATAGAATGTATTTTGTTTAAAATTTGTTTATAAGATAAGTTATTATTGTTTTTAATTATTTCCCTTTTCACTTTAAGCACATCTTAACCACTATTTTCCTAAGTTGTTATATTTGTTTATCATTCTTCTTAATTGAATAAACTTCCTGATCAAGTATACACGGCGGCGCAATTATGTTTACAATTTGATTTAATATTTTTACACCAAATACAAAAAATAGTAACGATTTATTAAATCATAAAAAACAAAAATAAATACCATTAGGAATAAGTATAATTACAAATAAAACAAATACGAATCCTTATTATTAAGACACTACTCTGAAGACATAATTAAACGAAATTCAAATTCAATCGAAGGCTACAAAATTTCTAATGTTTTTTTTTTTTAATACATAAATGATTGATTAAATCCAAGGAAACTCAAACTATAAATATATATATAACTGATATAAAAATTAAATGTATTGTAATTGTATATTGTAAGCGTTAACAAACAAAAATCACACTTTTCGAAAAAAAGAAAACGTGAAATAAATCAAAGAAACATAAAAAATTTATTTGGACCCTAAACATAATTAGCTCAAGCAACATGCTCGGTTTGAAACAAAATAAAAACAAGTACCGTTTTATACTGACAACAAGCTTAAATTAATTATGGTTGGGCCTTTTTACATTTCAACACTTAAACAAGAGGCTCTTTCTATAAATAAAATTAATAGAAAAAAGGGTTACGGGTAGTGGGCTCTGAAATGTTTACGAATATCCAAAAAAAAATAAGTTAGCTTTGTTCGGTATTTACGACTTAAGGTCACACTACATTATTTTTGTTTGGATATTTAAAAAAATGTTTTAAGAGGGGTAAATACTGTAACAGCGGCATTTTAAAGAGCATATTTATTTGAACGGTTGTCAAAAATTTAAATAACAATATTTTTATAATTTTATTTTTTTATTTGAAATATTATTAGTTTTAAATTTCGCCAACCAACATCGACAGGGTTGCCAATTCATTATTGGCCTTTTTTAAAAAAGGCAAGATCGGCTGCCACTGTGCAGCCCTCATTAATTATCGGAAATAAAAATATAAAGTGATTGTTAATGCTAGATAAATTCTCTAGTCCTTATCGTGGCCCGATATTTATTTTTTTTTTAACAGAGTTGCTAAACAAAGTTAAAAATTCCCAAAAAGGCAAGAAAAAAGACTTGCTTGGGGATATAAAATTTATTTGACTAAAATTAAAAAAAAAGACCACGATGACTAGAGTTTTTTGTTGCCTACGAAAGAAAAAAAACTTCGGAAATCGGTTAACCCGCCTTAGCAGTACAGTGGCCGCCGATTTTGATCTCATGGTTGTGGGAAAACGCGTTTAAAGTTTAAAGTTAATTTTACGCTAAGAAAACAGCAAAATTTCAAAAAACCTTGTATGAATAAAATTTATGTCTCCTAGTTTCCCATTTGGGACGAATCGATTAAAGGATATTTGATATATGTGACCTTCTCCGAGAAAAGGGACCTAGTGTGTGAAAATGAAGTTTTGAGAAGAACGCATTTAAATAATAAAATTTTAATGTTTTTCTCATTTTTATCGATTTTCCCAAGTTCCCGGTTTTTGACACACTAGGTCACTTTTCTCGGAGAAGTTCACATATGTATTAACCCTAGGGTTTGGGATTTCCCGGACTTTTTTATTTCCCGGGAAAATAAACACTATTTCAGTACAAAATCAGTCTGTGTAGCGAGAATTCAAAGTAAAAATATTAGAATGTTGAACATTTGATTTCACATAAATTACTCTAAGCACTTCCAAATGAATTGCATGATTCAAGCAGAAAGCACCCACTACTGAACTGTCGGAAATAAACAGTTTCATTTAGAGTTTGCTGTTCGGTTTTATTCGAAACCGAAACTGCGGTTTTTTAAGCCTCAAAACCGAAACCGAAAACCGACAAAAATAAGTCGGTTTTCGGTTTCGGTTTTTAAGTTTTTCTTAAATACTTTAACAAATTAAAATAATTTAATAAATTGCAAAGATTCATAAAAGAGCTCTAACACCTTCTGATTCAGCCTCCGAATAATGAAATTATTGGAAAGTTTATAATTTTCTGAGCAATTATGAGTTATTTACTATTAATTTTTCAATAATGAAAAAATTTTAATACACTCATAAATACGAGTCCAATATGTTTCATTTATAAATCTAAAATTTGAGTACTCTGAAAATTTTTTAATGAACTCATAAATACGAGTCTAACATGCTTATTTGTAACTCCAAAATTTGAGTCTTCTACGAGTAGAAATTTCTGGGCGCTCAGTAAAATGTCGGCTGGGATATTATTGAATCTTGAATTTCAAAAAGGTTCAGCTCCTATTTTACACAATTTTGTATTTAATTTCTCCATTAAATATTACTTTAAAGAATTTTTTATTTTTGTTATTACGGATAACATAAACTGAGGCTTATAATTTTAGAAAAAAATTGCACCAAAAAATCAAGTGGTTTAAGAGATATTTAGTTTCACATATTCAGTTCAAATTTTAACCCTGTATTTTTCAAAAAGTCCTCTTTAGTAGTCCGCGAAATTTATGAAATTTTATCTTTATATTGTATTAAATAAACTGCTAAAATTTCAATTTATACTCTTGAAAATACGGATTTAGTTGCGGACAAAAGAATAAAAAAAATTTAATTCATAATAGTTTTCCACGTTTTTTTTTTCTCCCTCAAAGCCCTCAAACGGCGTTATTGCATATATTTGAGTGAGAAATTCAATTGAATTTTAAGTAGTAAGTACATTGTACGTTTTAAACTATTTACTTTTATACTTATTTAATTATTTAAAAAAAATTCTATTATTAGCACAAGAAAACCGAAAATTAACCGAAACCGCGGTTTTTATAATTTTGAAAAACCGAAACCGCGGTTTTCAGATTTTTCGGTGTTTAGCAAACTCTAGTTTCATTACATATGGCCCATTAGATATGATGGCCACAATGTTATTTTCCAAAGACAAATAAAACTCTTCTAGTCTTGTTTCTACATTCTTCTCATTTCACCAGCATTACATCTTCCTGATATATAAACCAACCACATGTTATAAAATGAATTATTTCCGTTTCTACATATGTTCAAATATCTCTTTTGTGATATTCTTGTCCATTCATCTAAGATCTCCTATCTCCTATTGTTAGAAATATTGCTCGATATTTTCTTTTATCATGATATCTTTTACATTATTGTAGTAATTTAATATAATATTCTTTACATCGGTTTTATTTTTTGCAATGCCAGGTTTTTATCATAAAAACTTTCTCGAAAAAAAGAAGATCTAGTTATGATGCGGATTGACATTCCGTCGACTGCGGCTAATTTGGATACCATTTAAGGAAATGTTTGCCCTACCATAAAAGGTTCAATGCCTATTCAGCTTACACTTTTTTCTTCGGGTACTTTTCTAATTTTAGCTGGAACGTTATTCTTGTTGTTTTTTTCTTCAAGAGAAGTTGCATGACCATCAATTTTTTTTTTTGTGAACCAAATTTAGATGTCGAATAACCAAATTTAGATACCTTCGTTAACCATTAGTCTTTTAGGGCAAATATCACTGCGCTGCATTGTCCTTTTTTGTGAAGTATTTCCATACTCCTGACTTTTATTCTTTAATATAAAAGAATATATTAGTTTGAAAGCAGGTGTATTATAATAAAGTAAACTTACTTGAAAATATCACATTTATTAATGAAAACGTTACTTATAAAATTATTGGCCCTTAATATAAAGAAGTACATATTTTAAATTTAAAGTCGACTTTATTTTTAATCATACGGTTTTGTTCATTTGTTACACAAATATTTATATTTTTAAACATTTTGATTTTTTGAAAATAAATTAACCAATCAGAATGCTCCAAAAATAAACGAATTCAAGGTAATATTTTAACTAAAGTCACTTTAACTAAAATATACATTTAAAAAATTTAGATAGTAAGGGCGGTTATTTGTAAGTAACAAAACTTTTTTTCATATTTCTTTTAAACATTTTACCAAGTTTTTAGGTTTTACTACTTAAATTTTGAATAAGTTATGCGAAAAATCTTTATTAGTTGAAATGCTCCTAATTATTTGGCAATGATTTTTTTGTGTGTCAAATGAATTGATTCCCTTTTAAAAGATTCTAACAATGACATTTTTGTTTTGGTATTTAAAATGTTTTTTATGACTAAAATTAAAAAATCCTATTCCAAACAAAAACAATTTAAAAAATTTAATATTTTTAAAATTTCTCGTTTTCCCGGGAAAAATATATTATTTTCCCGGGAATTCCCGCCAAACTTTTACCGGGATTTCCCGGGAATTCCCGAACCCCAAACCCTAATTCACCCTAATAATGTTGAAAACTATGGTAGCAAAATTATTATAGGTACATTTAATTTCGGTCAAAATGCTATTATTTTGTAGATTTTTTAATTCATTTTGTATTTGTTTCTGATTTTTTGTAAATATTGATTATTTTCATAGCTTATATAAAGCCATCAGTACCCACCCCATATGACGTACCTTCGCCAGCCACCGAGGAATTGTCATTGCTTTTTTTTAAAGACTGCGAGCAATTCTTGCATCTTTAAATGTAGTTTTTATCTTTTTGTTCTGCCTTATTATGCGATAATATCTCTAATAAAAATTAAAATTAAATAAAAATGCAACCAAAAAATGTTATACACAATTTTTTCTCATAAAATATTACTTTGAGACTAAAACATATTTTACAAAAAAAACTTGTGGAAATTTCATTTCTTCGAATTTTTTGTTGTAATTTTTGGAGAATATAGTGAAGAGTATGCTCTACCCAAATAAAATATAAAAAATCTAATAGTGGATACTAGAGATGGGCGCGTGACACAAAATTTTCGTGTCACGCGTGATCGTGAGTTGAAATGATAGCACTCACGTGAGTCGTGCGTGAGCGTGAGTTAAAAAAAAATGTTCGTAAGTGAGTCGCTAAAAACAAAGAAAAATTTACTCATATTTAAACCGCTGTCATTTTCAATCTGGACACCAGTTTTGAATAAAAATAATGCAAGATTTAAGGAAATTTTTTAGAATTTTCAACAATATTCAGTTTGTGCAGATCCGATCAGTATTCGCTAAATTTTACTAAGTAATTTGGTGAAAGGTCGATATTTTTCATTAAAAGCCACGGCTACTTAGACCGGGTAGCAAAATTAAAAAACAAACGCTACACTAAAAATTTCTACAATTTTCTGAATCATCTTCCGGTTTTTCGGAGACAACTTAATCATTATTTACATCTTTAAAAATTAAAGCACCAAGCATAAAATTAGAAAAAACCTTAATTGATGCCATTGTATTCTCCGTCACTGTATATATAGGGAATAATATCGCAGCTTTCAAAATGTGCTGTATATCAAATTAAAGGACATATTTCATCATTTTAAAATGTTATTACTTTCAACTTTGCTTTTTTTTTCAAAAAGTTTATAAAACATTTCTCTACAAAATCGTTTTTGCAAATATTTCTTAAACTATAGCTAACTTTAAAATTCTAAGGTCATATTCGTGATCTGCGTCCCAAATCCCGATGCATCAAATTTTTCTTATTTTGTTGTACTGTGTAATTAAGATAAAAAACAAATTTCATATTTTTCGTGAGTATTTCGTGAGCGTGATTCAAATTTAGATTAATCACGTGAGCGTGATTATAAAAAATGTTCGTTGGTGAGTCGTGCGTGATTATTATTTTTCTTTCGTGAGCGTTCATGAGCGTGAGTCAAAATTCACTCACGCGCTGATCTCTATTGGATACCCTCCTTAATATTCCTTTATATGAGTAGTGTTCAAAGACATAATACCAATTTCAATTTGGTGTGTTAAACATTTAGGTCGTATATACCGACCTTATTGATAGCAACTAACAACAAGATTGATTTTATGCATTTATACTACATGGGTGTCCTGAAAAAAAAATTCCCTTTATTCAAAGCCATTATGATATTTTTGAGAACTTTTCAAGAGTTTTTATATTGAAATTTTCAACTACTTTTTAAAGAGGTCTTATTTGAATATTTTCAAAAGTACAAGCAAACAATTTGATGTTTTAAAATTTTTCCAAGAAAACACATTTATATGTAATTCAGAAATTATCAATTAAAATTCAGAAATTCGATTATAAATTCAGAAAATAGCCGTTAAAATCCAGAATTCCCATTTGATATTCAGAAAATGTCAAATTTTCCATTTGAAATTCGGAAAATAGCATTTGAAATTCAGAAAAACAATTAGAGGCTTAGAATGTTGCACAAAAATGTTCCGCGTAGTGTTTTACATAAGTTCGCTGAACACATCCTATACCTAAAATGGAAGATTCCCATGGTTTCTCCCTAAAATCCAGATTTGTGGGACATTTGAGCACCAATTTGTAAAGTTCCAAAAATGGTGATTTTTTGAAATGTTTGTATGGGGAACCCCCCAGGGGGTTCCAGGGGGTGTGTCACTGGCATTGATGGGTCGGCCCTCCAAAGTTAGTGGGGGTCGGTCATACATTTGGATCGATTGGGGCACACTAAATGGGTCAAAGCAGGATTTTTCAAAATTTGACCCCCTGGTCAAAAGATTGGACATCAGAATTCGTTTTAGAGGTATGGTTACTCCGGCAAAGTTTCTTATTTTGATCCCTAGAATACGATTTTCCTTGTCAGTTGAGCGATTTTTAAATCGACCCGCCCTACTATATAGCATATTTTCAAAAAACGTCAAATTTAGAAGTAATGGCGCAAAAAAGCTTTGAAGTGTTTTTAGGTAATTTTTAGGGTCAAAAGTTCAAACTGACGGGCCTGTATACCCCCCAGAGATCCAATTTTTGTACACATATTATTTTTTATGCCCAATCAATCGGAAACTGAAAAAAAGCAGTTTTGAAAATCTCATACATTTCATGGGTGGTCTATTGTTTATACATTCACTTTTTTATCTTTATCTTCATAAAATTTAATTATTTTATTTTGTCTATAATTTAAATCATATTTTATCTTATTGTGTTATATTTTTATGTAAATGCAATCTTTTGGCGTCCTTTTGTTTTACGTATTAAATACAGAAACAAAAATCTTTCATGGTTGTATTTATTACATATATGTCTTATGTTATGTATGTCTTAGAAGAGCTGTGTTATTCATTTTCTTTGTCCGCACTACATAAAATGTCTAAATCTGCGACATCTACATCTTGTCTACATCCGCACTATAAATGTGTTTATCAACACAATTTTGATAGCAAAATAAATTAGTAAAACATTAGTTAAGTGCTAAAAAAAATATAACTAAAACTTTTGCTGAAAACTAGTATACATACTTGATATACTATACAAGACATTTTTCTATTTTTTCTACTAACTCACCTCAAAACATACTTTGTATTGCTTTATGATGTTACTCAAAATATTTCGGGTCTAGCAGTGATATCTTACGAGCTGGACCGTTCTTAAAAAAGCTCGTTTTTTTAGTTTTTGGAAGACTTTTGCATTTTATCTAAAGACAACATATGTTACATGGGTATCATTTGAAAGGTTTTTTAAGGCGCATTCAACGGTATATATGGCATGTCCAGACATGTCCCATTTCAAGGGATATTCTATAAAAAGAAAAATTTAAGTTTTCTGTACGGAGAGGTTTGTAATTTAAATGTCAAATTTTTTTTAAATTCGTGCAAGGCAATAGGGGTATCAAAATTTTAACAAGGACATCATCGTTGTGTGGAACTAATTTGAAATTTTGCAAATTTAATTAATTTTTCACGGTGCTCTAGACATGTTCTGTATGTTATCTTTAGCTAAAAAGCTAAATTCTTCCAAAAATAAAAAAACGAGCTTGTTTAAAAACGGTCCAGCTCGTGAGGCGAAAATATTTTATAAATCATCATAAAACAAACCAAAGCTATATTTTGCATGGATGGTAACCGAAACGATGCGGTTATCGGTAAGGGTAACGCTATTTTAGATTATTTCGGTAACGGTATTTTAAGGGTAACGCTATTTGATTTATTTCGGTATCGGTATTTTAAGGTATATCAGTTATTTCGGTAACGGTATTTTAACCCAAGAAACATTTTAACGGACTCTCCGTCACGTACGGATTCATGAATCCGGCTTTTACGGCACGTTAACTGTCCGTAAGGTACGTATCCGTCAATGCTTGTACGTATACGGAACATTAACGGACCGTATAAATGGATTTTCGAACACAATACGTTTTAACTCCGTATTGGTGTATCCGTTTCCGTACCTTTAAATACGGATTTCATCGGTTTGTGTACAAAATAAAATTTTTTTGTAAAGTCGGTGCAAATATGGGAATATATGGAGAATATGCAATAGAGGGAATTCTTTCTATCACACCATTAATCAAACAACATCAAGTAACAAGGTAAGATTTATGAAACTTAATGTTTCACAATGTTTTGTGTATAACATGTGAGAATTTGCATCATGTACACAGTCAATTAAACCATAATTAATTTATTGTCTCTTTCCATATAGATGTTGGATTTTACTCCGGGTCCCTAAGCACTGGATAGATAGGTAAACCGAGCTAGATGTGCTAAATATTGTAATTATAAATAATAATTATTAATGAATTTATAAAAAAGAAATAGAAGTACTTTGTATTGAAAATAATAAACATATATTACACGACATATCGGTCCGGCATTGGCGGACTATCAGCGGACTAGTCCGTTTTTTACATGACATAACGGTCCGTAAACGGTCCGTCATTGACGGACTTTAAACGGACTTGTCCGTTTTTAACCCTCCATACCGGTCCGTAAACGGTCCGTCATTGACGGATTTTCAACGGATTCGAATCAGTTTCGATGTTCCTTATGTTCTGTTTTCTGGTCCGTATACGGATCCAGAAAACGGTACGTATACGGAGTTGGATTCCGTTTATGACGGACCGAAAATGGTGCGTAAACGGAACGAATTGTTTGTTGGGAAGGTAAATGTTATTTTGGTTATTTTTATATCGGTATTTTAAGGATAATGATATTTCAGTTATTTCGGTAACGGTATTTTAAGGGTAACTATAGTCAGTTATTTCGACTATTTATTACAAAAAACAAACGAAAATCAATGCAAAACAAAATTAATTACCCAGCAAACAAAGATGATCATTAATGACTCAGAAATGAGCTCCAAAAACATAAACATTTTTTCACTTTTTCCTTTGAAAGTGGTCCGTCCAAAAGAGCCCCCTGTGTAATCAGAAATGAAACAGATAACGGTATTCTAGCGGTATTTTCTGCCAACCCTGATATTATGAGAGGGACATTTTTATTTTTTTTTCGGGAGTCGGTCTAATATGTATAAAATTCGTGTTGTTGTTAAAAATCTCATATGATTTTATGTGGATTCATTATGTGCGTTCCCGTACGTTACCGCGGGTACCCGCGGGAACCCAAAACAGCCAAAACAACAACAATTTACACGCAATTTTGAGTACGGGAACGCCTTTGGGCTAGTTTGTGTAACTTCGATAAATTACGGGAACAGACATATTTTCTAGTAGAACACATGTTAATATAATTTTTGACAACTTTAGCTTTATATGAATCCCAAGGTTTTATACACTTAATAAATTGATAACTTAAAGCTAAACTTCTATTTAATCCCATATTCTTAAACTCGAGTGACCTATTCATTTTATTTGGCAATTCCTCAGCTAATTGTTCCCGCAACAAACGTTGCCGGGTGGCATACGGCATTGATGATTTTGACAAATTTGATCTATCCTTAAATTCTTTGCTATTAGTACCCAGCCAGCAATTCGACTCATATGACTGTACATCACTGCAGTCTGGTGTTAGCTTGTTGGGGGTCAATGTTAAGTTCTCTGGTTTTTGTGCTCTCATTAAATACAATTCTTGATGACTACGATCACCAAAACAATCTTTGCTGTTGTTTAGACGAAACTCTCTTAAAGCTAAGAATTTAGCATTGATTGCATCATCAGCCAACTTTAACGCAGTCTTATCATTATCATTAACATCATCATCATCGTTATGTTGATGCTGAACAATCGAACAAGTTGGAATCCTTGAATTTGAGATATTGCATCTTACGAGTTGTTCTGATGGCCATGGCTGCTGCTGCCGTTGTGCTGTCATACGTTCATAGTTGCAGCGTTGTTCGGTAAACTCGTACATGTTACTTTTCTTGGTGTCATTGTCGTTTTCAATGTGTGGCAATGACCATGATTTTTGAGGCTGTAGACTACTTAATTTCAATTTATGAGTGGAAGATTCGCTTGTGCTCTTTTTTGTTGTACTTGTTGAATCCAATGTAGAATTAGTAGGCGAAGGTACTGTTGAACTAATTGTGGCGTCTGAATTGCGGCGACTAAAGTTGTTTGTTAACATTTGCGAATGGCCTAAACCTTTTTTAATTCCACTTTTATGATTTAACTTAACAAATTGTGTTTTTGTTTCATTAACAGATTTACACTTTCCATGAACATTTCCTAGTGTTTGGCAGTGGTAATTCAAATCCTGTGGAGAGTAGCATTTTATCAATTGAGATTTTATAGGCATTTCTTTGTAAAAATATATATGTAAGTACGTATGAAGCTGATAAATCAGGTAAGTAAATATTTAGAAAACAAATATATATACTTAAGAATTTGTTTATTTAAAGATTTGTTGTTGTATGGCATTAAACAAATGTTGTCATAGCCATATAGGATGGTAGGCTATTTTTGTTGTAGTTACGAGACTTCTACTAAGATCACTATGGCAACAAAATTATACACAGTAATAAAAGTGTTTATCAAATATTAGGTAATTTTAATTAAATTTTAAAAAGTTGTAAATAAATGTTCTCTGATTCTGGTTAGTCTAAATGTAACCGCGGTAATGACGTCGAACAGACCTAATACGTGTGATTTCGACAACAGCTTTTGCAATTGAGGAAAATCTTCTTTAATTTAAACTTTTTTGTCCTGGTTATTATCCTATGTTATTATCTTTTTTAATTGTTCGATATCCATTTTTTTTTAATTTTGTATAATGTCTAATATTTTGTAAAAAATATAATATTTGTATTATATTTCTTTTTTCAAAACAGGGTTGGTAAATTTTTAGTTAGAGAATATCCAAAAGACTTACTGTGTTATTCAAAAACTTTTAAAATAGCCTAATTACAGATTTTTAAGCAAATTTGGCAAAAAGAATATTCACAAATGATTAATAAAGAAAAAATTATTAAACGCTTAAAGCAGGGTATAGCCTAAAATATCTGTTTGATAAAGTTTGGAAAAAGAAAACCTCTGTAAATAACTGAAAAAAAAGTGAATTTACAATGATTAAATGAATTGTTTAATGGTCATCCACCCAAGAATATATGGAATACAACATTTTGTATCCAACCGATACAAAAAAACTGCAAAAATTCAAAGACTAAACTCTTTTTTCGAAAATTTTCCCAAATTTGCATGAAAATAAAATAAAAACAAATTCAATAAAATAGTGATGCATTTATAATAAAACCATACTCGATATTCGAATACTTTTAGTATTCGTAATATTAAAAAGTCTTTAACACAATTTGTTCCCATTATTACTTCTCAGTAATGTTTAAAAATCATTTTTTAATATGTTTTGAATTGTATTAAAACATTTTAATTTACAAAATTTACAAATTAATATATTTACCTACAATTACCGAGTCAATCGTTCACTAAATTCATGTATCACTAATAATATGTCTGTTCCCGTACTTTACCAAAGTTACACAAACTAGCCCAAAGGCGTTCCCGTACTCAAAATTGCGAGTAAATTGTTGTTGTTTGGGCTGTTTTGGGTTCCCGCGGGTACCCGCGGTAACGTACGGGAACGCACATAATAAAAAGAGAGAATATACAAAGTGTTGCCAGAATTAAAAACAAAATTAATTAACTTTTATTGAATGTTTTTGAATACAATTTTTTAATAAAGGTTTAATAGAGATAATGAATGCTTTAGCAAATTTATGTTTTAAAGCTAAATTAATAAGTTTTTTTTTAATAACAGCGTTAGAATAGACTCGCGAACATCCAGTGAATAAGCCTGAAATACATTCTAGTTCGTAACTAAAACATGAATACCGCTGTTACTGTCTTAATTTTCCAAATGTATATTTTTGTTAAAGTCGACTTTAAAAATGTTCACCTTTACTATAAAAAAGGAAAAGCCGATTTTTAATCACAAAAGTCGACTATTGTTTTAGTTTTCGTACCATCTGAAGGTTTCATTTGTTTTTATTTTATATTTATTTATTTTGATTTTATTGTTTTCAAATTTTGTTTTGGTTTTCAACAAAAATAAACAAAATTTTTTAATTATAGGTCCATTCGATTACTGGATAATTTGTACAAATTTGTACAAATTTTTACTGGATGGCGTTCGTTAACACAAATACTCAGTAAAGAGAAAGAAAAAAGAGAGAATAAAGTGACAGTTCTATGTTGAGAGTTTCTAAGTCTTGTTCTTTTTCTTGCAAATTTTTACTGGACAAATTTTTGCCAGTAAAAATTTGCAAGCAGAAAAAAACATATGTTTCGAAAACATATGTTTGTTTACTGTAAATAAAAAACAAATATTTTCCAATTATGTTATTTTATGGAAATACAAAGCAGTAAAACTTTCAAAACAAATTATGGAAAAGATAAAACCTTCTAAAAATTGTCTGCTTAAGATTTAACATCAAAAATTTACTTCCTTCATAGCGACCAGTTAAGATTTATTTGTATATTTGGTGTTGCAATCAGCTGTGTCTACAAACTTGCAAATTGTTGCAAATTTTCTGTTCGCGTACATGTTTGGGAAAATTTTATTTTGAGAGTAAATCTTATCTTACTCTCTGTAAGTTTGTACTGAGTAATTCTTACTGGACTTGACTGAGAAAAGTAATTGAATGGACCTTATATGTTTGGCATTATTTTAAATATTTTGTATAGTACGGTTAAAACCAACCCAAAAAGAGTCAAACTAAAAAACATTCATTTACCAGATTAAAAGATCAACTAAAAATGCCCCTCACAAACCCTTTACTTCAAAATAAAGTCGACTTTAACAAAAATATACCTTTGAATAATATTAATAGTAAAGCCTGAGTTACCCACACGTAAACGTAACGTATCTCTGCGTAGCTGCATTAATGAGTTAAATAAGGACAGAAAATATGTCGTGTTTATTGTTTCATTCTTGTGCATTCAACATATAGCAAACGTAAATGCACAACGAAAATCTATTCCCAATAGATTTTTGTTGTGTATTTACGTTTTCGATGCATTAGAATGAAACAGAAAATGCAACACATTTCAACAACACATTCTTATTATTAGGTAAGAGATTATGAAAATCGCAAAATTTTCAATATCAATGTTAAAACAGAAAATTTTATATGTATTTATTTTTATTTTACATATAAAGTTTATTTTATATGTATTTATTTTATTTTTATTTTTTTTAACTTTCGTTTATATTTATTTCCAAATTTTATTTTTGATTTTTTTTAATAAAAATAAACAAAAGTTTTGAATGTATATGTTTCACATTATTTTAACTGTTTTATTTTAAACTAGCGGACGCAGCCCGCTACGTTGTTAGCGTGCCTTAAAGGTTAGAATTAAATTTCTTTTATATAAAATAAAACAAAATATTTGTTGCTAAGGTAAAATAATTGTGATTTTCTTAAAAGTTGCTTTTTTTCAATACAGTTTTTTATAATAAAAACCTTCACTCACCCAGCCACCACAAATAAATAATTCTGACACAACAATAATTCTTGACAATATACGTGTGTATGGCAAGATAATTTGGTAAAGTGCGCACATAGGTAGATGGACCCGTAAATAGTTTTGTTCATTTGTGTTTTGAATGAAAATAAAAAACATTTAAAGCATTTTTGGCCTCTTCATTTTTATATAAATAAATCATTTAGTATACCAACACGTGAGCATGCAACAACTAATTGTCTGCCGTTCAAGCCATCGGCGTAGATAGGTCGTATTCGTGGTTGGGTGGGTAAATTCGCTTTGTTTATTTAAAGTACAGTTTTTATAATAAAAGCCTTCACCCAGCCACCACAAATAAATAATTCTGACTCAACAATGGGTTTAAAATAAATAAATAATTGTTCACTTTTTCTCATTAAAGTGGATTGTTAATAATGAATCCATTACAAATTGCAATATACGTGTGTATGTCAAGATAATTTGGTAAAGTGCGAACTTAGGTAAATAGACCCGTAAGTAGTTTTATTCATTTGTGTTTTGAATGAAAATAAATAACGTAAAGCAGGGTTGGCAAGCGATTTATAGTATTAAAGATAGCGGGCAAAGCTACGTATCTACGTTGTTAGCGTGCATTGGAGTTTTTTTAATTCCAGTTTATGTAAAAGTAGACCTGGCAATTCAAGTAAATTCACAAATTCAGTTGGAAAATTTACTGCGTCGGTTTCTTCCACCGGTGCTTCGTTACCTGCAGTTTAAATATCAGAATATATAAGTTCTATTCTTTTTTTAAGGTTTTTTCTCTTTTAGAAAATTTGTTTAACTTTTTGGAGAGTATGTTTCAATGCTACATAAGTTTCATATTCCGTGGATAGTGTTTGAATAGGTAATTAAAAGGGGTTCTTCACCCCTTTTTTTCCTCCCAGTAAAAATCCCAAATATATATAATCTTTCCTCAATCGCATGCGAAATTTCAAGTACCAAACAGTTTGAGTCATTCAAATTCCATTCCATTTTGTTTAACAATTTCAGTGTTCCAATGCAACTCCTTCCAAGATTCCATTTCGTTCACCATTCCATTGCATTTCGTTCCCATTATCTGTTATTCCAATTCCACTCGTTCCCCGTTTCATTCCATTTCGTTCCTACTGCCTTGTGTATCCATATTGATATCAGTCGCTTCTCTTTCCATTCCATTTCTATGCACTTGCTCCGTTCCATTCCTCTTTTAACTGCAGTGTTTCAATTCCACTCGTTCCCCATTCTATGCCATCTCGCTCCTCATTCCATTTCGTTCTATAGTCCATTCCTTTTCGTTCCCTCTTCCAATACATTTCCATTGTCTATAATTTCAATTCCACTCGTTCAACGTTTATATCCATTTCGTTCCATTTGTGTAGTGTTTCAATTCCGCTCGTTTCCTATTTAGTTTCTTAATTTTAGTGTTCCATATACACTCGTTCTTTAAATTTTAGGTTTCTAGCTAAAGACGCAGATGTTCAGGGGGGGGGGGGGCAATTTTCCCCTTTTGAGCCACCATTTTTACCACGTTCCTGTCCAAAGTCCTAAAAATGCCTTGGCGATAAGTTAGCCCATACTCCAAGGAAAACATACTATAGATTACGGGTTTCTAGCCGAAGGATTCGGTTAGGCCATCAAGGGGGAGAATTATTCCGTTTTTACCCCTCCCGGTAGGAATTTCCAAAAAATCCGAGAACGTCTGCGTTGGAGGAGGAACCTACTACACATACATAATTTTAGGTCTCTATATCCAGCAGTTTGCCAAACTCGGCAAGGGGGAAGTTTTTCCACTTTTTACCCCTCCCGGTATGAATTTCCAAAAATACCGTCTTAGGGGACGTCTACGTTGGAGAAGGAACCCAAATACCGAATTTAAGCTCCATAGTTCCAGCAGTTTGGCCAGGCCGTTAAGGGGGAGAATTTTCCTGTTTTTGACCCTACCTGTGGAAATTTCCAAAAATCTCATCTTAGCGGATGTCTACAATAGAAGAGGAACTTTAGTACCAAATTTCAACTTCCTACCTCCAGCAGTTTGGGCAGGCGTTTAAGCGGCACTTTTCGCTTCATTAATCCCCATTTTTTCAATGTCCCTGTCCAAAATTCCACAAAGCACCTTCCCGATAAGTGAGCCCATACTCCAAGGAACATATGTA
This sequence comes from Leucophora obtusa, assembly GCA_949987735.1. Lineage (NCBI taxonomy): Eukaryota > Metazoa > Arthropoda > Insecta > Diptera > Anthomyiidae > Leucophora > Leucophora obtusa. The sequence goes on from OX465295.1 coordinate 370,834,312, forward strand.
TGTTTTACATGTCAGGTTTCTAGCCAACTTTTACTATTTGTTCCCCTCTGGGTAGGAATTTCCGAAAATCTATCGACAGGAAATTTCAGCTTCCTAGTTCCAGCAGTTTGAGCAGGTTGTCAAGTGGGACACTTTTTCTTTTTTTGTCCCTCCCGGTTGGAATTAGGCTGGAAGAGGAACCTAAGTACCGAATTTCAGCTTCCTAGTTCCAGCAGTTTGGACAGGTCGTTAAGGGGCCACTTTCCCTTTTTGAGCCCCTATTTTATAACGACCCTGTCCAAAATTCAAAATAGTATCTTTCTAATAAGTTAGCCCTTACTCCAGGGACCCACATTTTAAATTTCAGGTTTCTAGCCGAAGGGGTTTTTACAGGCCACCATGGGGAGGCTTTCTTCTTTTTGCCCCTCCCTTTAGGAATTTAGAAAAATTCGATCTTCGCGGCTGCCTGCGATGGATGAGGAACATTCATACCAAATTTCAATTTCATTGCCTCAGCGGTTTGGGCAGGCCGTTATTGGGGACATTTTCCCCTTTCAACCCACATTTTTACTAATGTTTCTGTTCCAAAATCGAAAAATTACGTTGCCGGTGAGTTAGTCCTACTCCAGGGAATACATATTTAAAATTTTAGGTTGGCCAGAAGGGATTGGGCAGGCAGTCAAGGAGAATACTTTTCCCCTTATCTCCCTCCCGATAGGAATTTCAAAAATTCCGTCTAAGCGGACGCCTACACAGAACGAGGAACTCACATACCGAATTTCGGCTACATAGTTTCAGCAGTTTGGGCAGGCCGTCAAGGGGGAAACATCCCCCTTTTGGGATATCCTGTAGGGAATTCCAAAAATACAAACTTAGTCGATGTCTACTACAGTGGAGAAACCTTTATGCCAAATTTCAACTTCTTATCTCCAGTGGTTTGAGCAGGCAGTTAAGGGGGACACTTTTCCAATTTGTGAGACCGGCTATGGGGACGTCTATGTCGAGTATATTTGTAAATTCCGGTAGGAATTTACAAAAATTCCGTCAGCGGACGTCTATGCCGAATATCAAGAAACCTTGTTTTAGTGGAGATATCCGTGGGGGGAGGAAATAAAGTACTTTTAGTGAAATTATATTTTTTGAAATGGAATTTTTTGAAAAAAGCGAAATTTTTTGGAAAAAGATACTTTATTTTTACAAAGTACTTTATTGGAAGAAGGTACTTTTTTTGAAAAAGTTATTTTTAGGAAAAATTTATTTTTTTTGGAAAAAGGTCCTTTTTTTGGGAAAAGATCCTTTTTTGGAAAAAGGTACTTTTTTTGGAAACAGGTACTTTTTTGGAAAAAGGTACTTCTTTTGGAAAAAGATACTTTTTTTGGAAAAAGATACTTTTTTTGGAAAAAGATACTTTTTGTGGAAAAAGGTACTTTTTGTGAAAAAAGGTACTTTTTGTGAAAAAAGGTACTTTTTTTGGAAAAGGGTATTTTTTTTGAAAAAGGTACATTTTTGGAAAAAGCAATTTTTTTGGAAAAAGGTACATTTTTTGGAAAAAGGTACTTTTTTGGAAAAAGGTACTTTTTTTGGAAAAATGTATTTTTTTTTTGGAAAAAGGTACTTTTTTTGGAAAAAGGTACTTTTTGTGGAAAAAGGTAGTTTTTGTGAAAAAAGGTACTTTTTTGGAAAAATGTACTTTTTTGAAAAAGGTACTTTTTTGGAAAAAGGTACTTTTTTTGGAAATAGGTACTTTTTCGGAAGCAGGTACTTTTTTTGGAAAAAGGGACTTTTTTTGGAAAAAGTTGCTTTTTTTGGAAAAAAGTACTTTTTTTGGTAAAAAGGTACTTTTTTGGAAAATGTACTTTTTTTTGTCCCCTTTTTGCCCCTCCCGATAAGAATTTCCAAAAATTCCGTCGTGTTTCGTGTTTCATGTAAAACAACTATTACGCTCCGTAAAAACAAAATTATTTTTCACAATAATCAATGGGTTTATATTTTGTCTTTAGTAAACAATATGTCTGTTCCCGTACTTTACCGAAGTTACCCAAACTAGCCCAAAGGCGTTCCCGTACTCAAAATTGCGTGTAAATTGTTGTTGTTTGGGTTGTTTTGGGTTCCCGCGGGTACCCGCGGTAACGTACGGGAACACACATAATATTTTGTATTAAAATTGTATACCTAAACGTTGGATATGCTCTAAAATATTTGAATAACAAATCGAAATTTTAAAATAAATTCAAGACCATAAATAATTTTTAACATTTTATATTTAAATTTTACTTCATTGCGTTTTTAGCGAAAATATAGTTAAAATGTTGGTTTTCAATTTTTATTTAGAAAAAAAAATTTTTTTTTCGACTTTTTTAATTGATAAATTGGAAATTTATTAATTCTAGTTCGAGGCCAATTTCCTTATTATGAATTAACATAATATGTCCTTTTTTTAAGCAAAAACTCTGTGAAGTATTTGTCAGGAGAATATCCTGATGAAGACAGATAGCAGTTTTTGGAAAAAGTGCTTATTATATTAATTCATAATAAGGAAATTGGCCTCGAACTTAAATAAATGAATTTCCAATTTGAAAATATAGTTTATTTAAATTTCTTGTGTGTCGAAAATCCTCAGATCTCGATCAAATTCTCATTTAAAAAATTTATCTATTCTATTATTGCATACCGAAGGAAAAAAAATTAAAATTTATTATCATATTTTGAAGTTTTAATACACTCAACCAAAAAAGTCTGTAATGGCAACTGAAACTTTTGCTGTTATTACGGGAAATTTAACTGTTTTGAGGCCAGCGGTATTTTTTGCTAATTTTAGCAACACATGTCTGCTGATCTGTAGTACAATAAAATTAGTAGAAAAAATTAGTAGCCGCTACTAAATTTTAGTAAAATTTATGTAAAATGCAATTCAAAATCGAGTTGCTAAAATCAGTTAAAAAACTTTCTAAATATCATAATTTTAATACAATGAAATTAGTATAAATAATTAGTTGCGGCTACTGAATTGCTGCAAACTTTAATTTAAAATCAATCTGCTGAAATTAGCAAAAGATTGTACTAAAAAATAAAAAACTGTTAAATCTTAAAAAAAAATTTTTTTTCTTTCGATTGTAACAAGCGTATAATTTCTTCATCGTACTTGAAATTTGGAGTCAAAATTGCAAACGGTTCTACAGTTATTGCCGTTTTATGCATTGGAGATGCAATAAAATTTTCTGGGTGTTATTTCTAAACTAAGAATATATCAATAGTAACAAATATAAACTAAACAAGAATTGTAAAAAATCAAAAAAAAAAATATTTTTAAATTAGTATATTTTTCTGCTAAATTTAACACTCGGTTTTGAAAAATTAGTAAAATGTTTTTCTGAAATCAGCAGCGAAAATTAGTAAAAAAAATCCGTAATTTGTAATAAGAAAATAGCAAAAATGATTACTAAAAATAAAAATTGTACTAATAATCAGTATAAAAATAGTATAGTGCGATTGGAAACTTTTTACAAATTTTTTTACAAACTTTTTTATATGAGTGTGTACACTCGACAGTTTCAAAAGAGAAACAATTGTAGAGTCTGCGGAATAAGAAAAAAATTGATTTGCAAAAACGTTTCCTCAATAAATTCTTAAAAATTTGTTATTTTAAGCTCAGTATGTCGTTTCGATTTTTTACGGAGCTATGTAAGTTGTTTTTCATGTGGAAAAATTTCACTCGAACTTCAAATGCCTCAAATTGCAATTTAATTTAAACAAATGAATAATTTTTTTTTATTTTATAACAAAAACACAATCAAAATAAACACAAAATATCACTATTTCCCAAGAAAAATAATAATCTTGTACATTAACTTTGTGTGAAAACAAACTACACAATTTTCACGTGAAACTGATTGTCGTGAAAAATAATTTTTTTTTATATGGAGTATAACAGTTTTTTCACGTAAAATCGGAACAACTTATGGTGCTTATAAGCAAAATGTTTTTCACGATAAGTGTTATGTATGAAAATTCTCTATCATTTGTTTTTCAGCAAAATTAGTATTATTTATATGGTGAAAAATTAACGTTTTGTGTTTGTTGTAACCACATCTTTTTTATAAAATACAAAATGTTTTCATTCACAATTTAAATAACCATTTGAGGCCTTTAGAGTTCAAGTTCGGGTGAATTTTTTTCAAGGGAAAAGGGGAACAAATTCCTAAGGTTACTGTAAAAATTTACCCCTAAATTCATAAACGCTTTGTAAAATTATAGGAGGTTTATTGAACAAATTTTGTATGAAAATGACGTATTGTAAACCTGCTATAACTTTACAAAGCATTTATGAATTGAGGGGTTAGTTTTTAAAGCCTTTGCCCTAAATATAGATTCTTAGATTTTTACTATTATATAATTTTATATAAAAAAAATGTTCTTACGAAAAACAGTATCACAATTAATTATACCCTACACCAATATGTGATCAGGGTATTATAAGTTTGTGCTGATGTTTGTAACACCAAAAAATATTGGTCCTAGACCCACCTTATACCGATCGGCTCAGAATTTTTTTTTATTTAGATTTTACGATGTCCGTCTGTCCGTCCGTCCGTCTGTCTGTCTGTCTGTCCATGCATTCTTGTGCGCACTCTACAGGTCGCAAATATTAAGATATTTTGATGAAACTTGGTACACCGACTTATGTCAGCCCAAGGACGACGCCTATTGATTTTGGTAAACATCGGTCCATGTTTAGTCCTAGTGCCCATATAAGGGTCCTACCAAAATTATATTGTTTATACGCTGCAGGTCGCAAATATTAAGATATTTTGATGAAATATGGTACACCGACTTATGTCGGCCCAACGACGAAGGCTATTGATTTTGGTGAACATCGGTCCATGTTTAGACCTAGTGCCCATATAAGGGTCCTACTAAAATTATATGGTTTAAAAGCTGCAGGTCGCAAATACTAAGATATTTTGATGAAATTTGGTACACAGACCTACGTTGGCCCACGGACGAAGTCTATTGATTTTGGTGAACATCGGTCCATGTTTAGACCTAGTGCCCATATAAGGGTCCTACCAAAATTCTATTGTTTATACGCTGCAGGTCGCAAATATTAAGATATTTTGATGAAATTTGGTACACCGACCTATATCAGCCCAAAGACGAAGCCTATTGATTTTGGTTAACACCGGTCCGTGTTTAGACCTAGTGCCCATATAAGGTCCCCCCAAAATTGGCTTAGTTACAAACTGCAGGTCGCAAATATTAAGATATTTTAATGAAATTTGTTTCGCTGACTCACATTATAGAAAATTTTGACACAAGTCCCATTTTAACCCATTCGAATTTCGGATTCAAACATTAGTTGGCTTTTAACCAGACTGGTGTAGGGTATTGCATAGTCGGCCTGTCCGACTTTAACCTTTTTACTCGTTTTTAATTAAATTTAATTCTTAAAAAGAACCTTTTTATAGTTTGACAAACTTTTCATAAAAAGGGTTCTCAACCGTAAAATATCCCAAATGTTCTTTAGGAAAATTTACATAAACGTATTCATTTGTAGTTTTTTTTTCTAAATGAAAGATTGCCAGAAATAAAAATTTACTTAAGTATTTGATAATTTGTGTATTTTTTTCTCGTAATTGGTTAAATATTTTGTGATTTTTTCAGAATCTGAAACGTTTGAGTATAGGGGTGCTTTTTTGTTAAATTGCTTTAGCACAGTTTTTCACTTTGGAAAAACATTTGTTTCTATATTGCTTTCTGTTTTAATTTTTTGCTTTTTCTCTATTCCCTTGTTTCTTTTCCCATTTTTCTTTCCCCTTTTTTCCTTTCCCTTTTTTCTTTTCCTTTTTCTCTTTTCTTTCCCCTTTTTTTTCGTTTTCAATTTAGGTTTGGGGGGAGGGGGGGGGGATTTCCCATCCCCCCTTGAAACCGCGCATGATTGAAATAAATCCAAATATACCAAATTTTAGTAGCGGTATTCCAGTTACAAACTGCGTTAAACTGAGTTTAAAGATAACCTACATCCTAAAAACTGGGCCTAAATATGGAAGATACTAACCCCTAAATTCATAAACGCTTTGTAAAATTATAGGAGGTTTATTGGACAAATTTTTTATGAAAATGACGTTTTGTAAACCTGCTATAACTTTACAAAGCGTTTATGAATTTAGGGGTTATGTTTTTTAACAATGAACGCGACATCGCATAATTGTTAAGAAAATCTATTCTACCTATTTTCCATACAATTTTTGTATTTCTTCGATTTCTTTTGATAGGAATTGATTCAGTTGCTTTAGTTCTTTTTATTAAATGAGATAAACAAATTCACTGGCGAATTAATTAATTTCATTATAAAATTTGTAATTTTTTCTCTATGATAGTTAATAATAGCGGTATTTATGTGACTCTCTATCAGTGTTATCAAGAACGATTTTGACAGTTTTTCAACGTATTCCGGCTTTCTACTGTCGAAATTGTTCGTGATATTATTGATAGGAATGCCGTACAAACACTGCTAACTTTAATAAAAGTATTTGCATCAGCGTTGCCATTTAAAAATTTATATAATGTGGTCCAAAGTTCTGATTTTTTAAATGCTCATATTTTAAAAAAAATCTTTTTATTTGGCTTTTAAAAATTTCTGTTCGAAAAATCCAACAAAGCTAAGAATTCTCAACTTTTGTATAATTGATTTCTTTACAATATCTGTGTGTCATCTTTTAACTTCTTAATGGTCAATTACAGTGTCAATTACTTCCGGTTCCCAAGAAACATACACAACTCGTATAAATGCATATAGTAATCTTACCAACTCTTTGTCTGTGATTAAACTGATATTTTTTAAAATTAAAATTAATGTTTATTCATTATTGTGGTCTAGATTGAGTAGTTTAGTTTGTAAACAAAGACAAAACAAGTTCAATAAACTGTAAATCAAAACAAAGCCCAAACAGAAGGGCAGTTCGCAGACTGGAACCCATGAAGATCTATCTAGTTTATGGATATGTAAGAAACGTGCTGCAAAGGTATGAATGAAATGCTCCCCGACACTCATTTGTATATGTGTATGTGAACATTAAGGATATAACTTTTTGCATGATAACTTGATACATAGTAAACATATTTTTCTTGGGTCAATTTCCGAAATACCAATTTTTTAGCAAGTTTTTGAAATATTTTCAGAATATCCTCGATCAATTATAATTATTATTGTTCTGAAATGAAAGGCTAGAGATCAAAACTATCCAAAAACTCAGGTATGGATAAGGCTCGCTCGCTCGGGCTCTTGGTCTTTTTTTAAAAAAAAGCGAGCCCAAAAAATTTTAGCTCGCTGTTATGTAAAGAAAATGTAAGTAGCTAAAAAAATATAGCTTCCTCGGTTGGCTCGTTTACAAAAAAAAAAAAAAAAATAATTAAAAATATTAGCAGAAACTTAAACAAATTAAAAGTCGTAAATTATTAAAAAATAGTTAACTACATAAGTGACTTGAATACCCATATCTTATACCAAAGTATGGTGATTATCTTGCAAAAAAAATTCATCAATATATTCGTTTGCAGAATGTTAATCGATGGTAAAGTCTTAATTCATTTCCTGCACCACAAAGCCCTTTTTCGCATTCCAACATTATTTTGCAATTCTTAGCAAAATGGAAAATTTTTGCATCAAAATATATTCGTTTGCAGAAGTCAGTCGCTAATTAGCTCTTTTTAATTCAAATTCTGCACCATCAAGCCTTTTTTCCAAGGTTGGTTACCGTTATCGTTATAATACCGTTATCGCTAAAATACCGTTTCAAATTGAATACCGTTACCGTTATCGATACCTCTAAAAAAATTTCTAAATACCGTTATCGTTACCGTTACCGTTATTTTTATGGGTAGTTACCGGTATTTTACCGGTATTTATTATTTTATATAAAAATTACAATTTTTTTATTTTTTATTTTATAATCTTGAGTGTTTTTTTTTACAAAAAATTTATAGATAATAATTTTACTTATTAAAACTACCAGTACATATTGAATTTATAGCTTAAAATCTGTATTTTCAGTACTTAAAATTAAAAATATGCCATGTTTTTACTTGTTTTTATATGTTTTTAACATAATTTTTAATACCGGTACGTACCGGTATTGCTGTTTCGATAACGGTATACCGTTACCGAAACAGTCTGAAATACCGTTACCTTTACCTTTACCGTTACCTAAACAAACGAAATCTGATACCGTTACCGTTACCCTTACCGTTATTCGTTTCGGTAACCAACCTTGCTTTTTTCGCATTCCGCCGTTATATTGCAATTTTTTAAGTGCGGTTTTTTATTTTTAATATAAAATCCAGGGGCTATAAGTAATACACATTTCATACAACAAAGTTTGGTGGCTATCCAGTATAGAATCGGTAATGACATGTCAATATTTTTTGGACTACCAGTAATGACACCGACTAACTTTCAGCATTATTTTAAAACATATAATATTTATTGAGTTACTAATAACTAGTTACTTGTTCCATTATTTCAAAATAAAAAATAATGCTTTACCAATAACGACTTACATTTTATCATTATTTCAAACATAAAGTATTGTTCTAAAAAAATTTTGTATCAATATATTTATTTATTTTTTGTCGACTTTTAATTTTTCGGTCACGGTGGACCTTTCTGTGGAAATGCCCATATCCAAATTTCATAAAAATAATAGTGGTATTCATCTAACTGGATTTATGCCCTCGTAAACCGTGTATTTTTGTAATCGCGTGTATTTATAACTTTACTTGTTTATTTGAATGAACGCACCTTTTAAAACTATTCACATCTCAATTTCGCATTTAGCCACTTTTTCAATCTTTTCATAAATTAAACACAGAATTTTTTAAATTTGTATTAATTAAAAATAAATAAAACAGAAAATAAAAAACAACACCCAAAAAAATTCAAAATAATTTTATTTTTCACAATATTCAAATGTATGTATAAATACGAAAAAGTTTATACACAAAAATGTAAGCGTATATTTACCCGGGCTCGTAAACTAGTTTTGACATTAATCGAGTAAACTTACAACATATACACAGTATACGAGCCGTAAATACTTTAATGAATACCTTTAATAATTTTTAAAAATAAATGTATTAATAGCAAATATATTAGAATTTTATAAATATTAGGGGTTTTCATATAAACTCGTAAATTCCTTGTAAACCTTGTATAAATACAAACCATATTTTTTATGTATGGAGTTTGACATTAAACTCATTAACACCGTTTACTAGTAGAATACGAGTTTATATGAAAACCCCTATTATTTGGTTTTTCATTTTAGGTTATGTTCTTTTGGGCATTAAGTGAAAAACTTACATTCAGGGAATTCCCAAAATAGTTCATTCCTTCAGGGAATTAAACGAAAAAGTTAATTCCTAGGAATTGAATTCCCTGACAAATAGTTAAATTAACTAGAATTAAGTTAATTCGTTGGTGAATGAATGCATTAAATTAGAAGAAAATGAATAAATTCCTTCAAGATAAATCGAATGAAAAAAGGAATTCATTCAATTACTTATGTTTGGTTCGCGAATTTATTCCCAAAATATAAATTCAGTTAAAAAAAGAGAATTAGGGTATTATTTCATTCGAAGCTCTGATTACGGCTTATAAAAAATCGCTAGATTTTTGGCTAATATCAACTCGACTTCTTTTCCTGCTAAAGAGAAATTAAAGTCGCTAGATCTGCTGGGGAAATCGCTAAATCGGCAACAGTATACAACCCCCTTCTTTTGATAGAGAACAAAATCAAATACTAGTAGTTTGGAGTAGTTATTTAAACAACTTGTCGCTAGTACTTGTATGATAAACTAACTATGTACAACTATGTTGTTTGTTTTATATTATTTAATTTTAGTTGTTGTTTTGTCTGTGTTTTAGCATTTTGTATAAAAGCTTCCAACTAGAGAGCGTCCCCGTTCATTGTATATTTAACGTTTAAGTGGTAATAACTTTAGAAGTCGAACGCGTTCCACATTGGAAGATTTGCAAAATTCGGTTAAAGACAAAAAAAAAACACAGTATTAAGAAACGTTAACAAAGCCACATTGATATTTTGTATAGTTTAGTGTTCATACATATGTCGTTGAATCCGGTGAAGTAAAATTACTGCTAGAAACATTGGTTTATACCAGTACAATATTTGCTAAATCATAGAAATTAAATAGAAGAAACTTGAATCTTAGCATGCATTACAAACTATCACAACTGGCACTAGTGTTGTTGCTAGTTGCTCTGACATATTGTGCTGCAAAAGATTTGCGTAAGTAAACGCAAACAAGTCTAAGTAAAAATTAAAAACATTTTGCAATCATGTTGGGAAATATTTTTTTTATTCCTTAAAAATATACATATGCATATATTTGTATTATATATGAACGAAAGGTACATTGGAATAATGTTCTAGTGATTTTATTAAATTTCAAAATGTTATAAAAATGTAACGTGTTTAAATCAATGTTTAACTACTATACCATACATGGGCCGCATGCGGCCCGTCAATCAATTTCGTCCGGCCTTTCCTTAATTTTAAAATAATGAAAAAAAAAATTTAAATTTTAAGCAAAATTAAAAAAAAAAAAATAAATAAATTTAAAAAAAATTAAAATCAGAATTTAAAAATATACATAATATAGAAAACAGCGATAACAAAATAAACATTCAATGGAGCCTCAAAAAAATTACACCGATCAACAAATATCGACTTTATTGCACAGCCTTCCTCTAAAATTTTTAAAGCATTTTCGCCTCCTACATATGAATATTAAGTGAAAAATTCTTCTTCTTTATTTAAATCTTAAGCCTGGGAAAAATACTGTATGACTCAATATAAAATATAAGTACTTAGGGGTCTCTTATTTTTTATGAGTTTGGATTCAAAGAAATTACCTTTAATTTTAGGAACTATTTAAGGCTGTTCTACGGACCTCATAAGGATCTCTAAAATCTACTTTTGAGAGCACTTAAATTTGGTAAAACAGACACAATAAAATTTTATTCATACACTCATATATATAAACCTGTGAAAATTGCAAAACAATTAGTAGCTTTTTCTGCTATTTTTACAGGTTTATTATTTAAAGGTGACTTTGTAGAATTTTTTTTTGCCGATTTTTGCTTAATATAAGTGAGATTAGAAGAGCAAAAATAAACTGTTAAATGTAATAATCAACAGAAATATATTCTTATCTCACTAGTACTTAGCAAAGAAAATGTCCTAATTTCAGCAGTGTTTTATGCAAGATCATTTTGAACTAATTTTTAGCAGCTTTACCAAAAACTTCTACGGGATTTTTTCTATTAGTGTACTTAACCCGACCAACCATCCCGCTTTTGACGGGATTATACAGCTTTTTAAAAGCTTGTGCCGCCTTGAATTTTTATACCGCTTTTAAAGCAAATATTTCAGCCTTATCCCAATTTTTTAATATGATATTCAACTTTTGAATAAAGTTAGTTTTCGTAATTTAATTTTTCTAGCGTTCTCAGCCAGTAAACAAGCCCAAAAATGAATCAGAAAAGTGCTCAAAATATATTATTAAACTTTCAATTGAATGAAAGTGGCGCATCCAAAAGAGCCTTCTTTTGCGATTCAAAAATGATTTCAAGAAATATATTACAAAATTCTTTAGGCTAAAAAAATTTATCTTATTTTGAGTAATTTTTAAATTGTTCACAAAATATTCAAATTTATTTTCATTTCTGAGTCGTTTCTGAATCTCTTTGGATTTAAAAAATGTGCAGTTTTTGACAAACAGGCTTAAAATTTTAAAAATATTTGTGCTTTGTTTGAATAATTTTTGACTTACTGAATAAGAACTCTCATAAAAGTATCCAGATTTTCTGGAAGGGTTATCAGTCTTGTGATTGGATTTTTAAAATTTAAGAATTAATTTAATGTAATGAGAGCCTAAGAGGTTTGATATTTGTTATAAATTTTCGATACGAAAATGTTGTAGTCCTATGAGTTTTAAGTTTCATGTACATTCAGATTGTCTATAAAAATTATGTTATTCCACGTTTTCTATCAAAAGTCCGTTCGTCACGTAATTCATTTTACTTATTTCAATAAATAAAACACAAGGGATCAAAATCCATTAAGAAAATTTAAAAATCAACAATTATTTTAATTTTTGCATTAAAAAATACAAAAATTATTTTTTCGGACTTTCTATATTTTCATATATTTAGTTATAACATTATTCTACCTCAAGTCCAAATTCTAATACGAGTAAAAAAGTTAAAGTCGGGCATGCCGACTATATAATACCCTACACCAGTCTGATTTAAAGCCAACTAATGTTTGGATCCGAAATTTGAATGAATTTGATCCGAAAACAGACTTGTGTTAAAATTTTCTATAAATTCATAAAAGAAGAGAAAATCGAAAATATAGCCCATTTGGCCGATATGGACCGATCCTATTTAGAATCAATAGGCATTTTCCTTGGGACCATGTGAGTCAACAAACCAAATTTCATTGAAATATCTTCGTATTTGCGACATGCAGCGTGTAACCAAGCCAATTTTGGGGGACCCCTATATGGGCACTATGTCTAAACATCGACCGATTTCAACCAAAATCAATAGGCCGACATAAGTCGGTGTACCAAATTTCATCAAAATATCTTAATATTTACGACCTGTAGAGTGTTCACAAGAATGCATGGACAGACAGACGGACGGACGGACAGACGGACATCGTTAAATCGAAATAAACCCACCTTATAGTAATAATGTGGGTCTAGGACCAATATTTTTTTGTGTTACAAACATCAGCACAAACTTATAATACCGTGACCACGTAGTGGTGTAGGGTATAAAAATATTTTTTGTTTTTACAGTGGTCTTACCTTACCATCAAATGATTTTTCGTATTTTTTTTCGTCGAATATTAAAAATAGCCATATTCAGCCTTTAGTATTTCTTTCAATAAAAAATAAAAGACTATTGGGTGAAAACATATCATCTCAACACACCATTCGGATTTACCATCTCCGATTTGAATGAAATTCGCCATAACTGTGGTACACTACAAGAGCCCAACGATGCATAAACTTTGGGTCCCGAACCTTTTCGGTTTCCGAAATATGACGTCACGAATATTTGAAAAAAACGGTAAAATTTGACTAAAGTATGATTACAAAATCGACAATAACTTTAAAACTATTCAAGGTATAATTGTTTTGGTATTATTTGGTAAGAATGTACCCTTTAAAATGGTATGCATATCGATTTTTTTCATGGAAGGGTCAAAGGCCATTTCTTGGAGTCTTCAGTTCAAATTCCCATTGCTCAAAATGCGCATTTTTTAAAATTCTTAAAAAAAATATTTGATTATTGTTAAACTCTATTATACATTTGTGTGAAAAATTTAAGGTGGTATCTCGATTCGTCTCTGAGTTATAGCCAAAACCGTGTCCCTAAGTATCATTTGTTGCCCTAGTGTATGTATGTATATTAGGGTTGACCTTATTTTTCAACTTGCGATTTTAGGCCGTCCCACCACCTAGAAATGTGCCTTTGGGTATAGAAATACAGCGTGCAAAAAATTAAGGTGATCGTATAACGGGAACACGTGCCGCATCGTCCCTGAAATTTTAAATGCGATTTACAAGGCGTAAAAATTACTTTATAAAAACACTGACTCTTAAATAACTGTATTTTTGGAAAGTGTAAATAATCTAGATTGAATTGTGTTTCCGGTAATGTATAAAAATCCAAAATCGGTTGGAAAATATTTAAGTAATTGCAGTTTCCTCAGACCATTGTAGGGTTAAAATCAGATAAAATATGGAAATCGTAAAAAATAAAATATTTTTTCAAAAACTTACAATGTTATACTCTAGTTTTATTTCAAAGATCCACAAATATTCCGATATAAATTTTTGTCTCCCTTGGGTTATGATAACCTAGTCCCAGGTATGGCCAAAGATGGGATTTTTTTATAAATTTGCAAAACTCTACACTAAAAAAAGAGCTGTTTTTGTCTCTCTTGGATTATGGAAACCTAGTCAAAGGTATGGCCACAGATGTAATTTTTTTTTATAAATTTGCAAAACTCTAGACTCAAAGAAAGACATGAACTAAAATTTAATAAAAAATAAACTTCAAAATAGTTCAAAAATTTTCCTCTATTTCAGCAAAATTTTACTAAAATTTAGGAACATTTTCTTAAACCAAATAAAAATTTCTAAATATGAGTAAAAAGGAAATAGTTTATTTCCTCAAAAATAGTTCATCATTTTCCTAAATAATATTTCTAGATTTCAGGAAAAAAGAATTCAATTCAAATATTTAATTTCAAAATATTTCAATGAAATTTGGTTCGCTTACTCACATGGTCCCAAGGACAAAGGCTATTGATTCTAGATAGAATCGGTCCATATTTGGAACTATCGCCCAAATGGGCTATATTTCCGATTTTCTCTTCTTTTATCATTTTATAGAAAATTTTGACACAAGTCCATATTACCCCAATCGAATTTCGGATCCAAACATTAGTTGGCTTTTAACCAGACTGGTGTAGGGTATTATATTGTCGGCTTGCCCGACTTTTTTACTCGTTTTTTAATTAATTTATAATAATACCAAAAAATGTAGTACATGCTATTGTGGTATATACATGTATTAATTCTAGGGTTTGGGGTTCGGGAATTCCCGGGCGAGAATTCCCGGGAAATCCCGGGAAAAATTTGACGGGAATTCCCGGGAAAATAATATATTTTTCCCGGGAAAACGGGAAATTTGGAAAATATTAAATTATTTTTATTTAGAATAGGATTTTTTAATTTTAGTCATAAAAGACATTTTAAATACCAAAACAAAAATGTTATTGTTAAAATTTTTTAAAAGGGAATCAATTTCTTTGACACACAAAAAAAAAAACGTTGCCAAGTAATTAAATTCAGTAATAAAGATTTTTCGCATAACTTATTCAAAATGTAAGTAGTACAACCAAAAAATCTGATAAAATGTTTAAAAGAATTATGAACAAAAAGTTTTGTTTCTTACAAATAATCGCCCTTTTTATCTAAATTTTTCAAATGTATATTTTAGTTAAAGACGACTTTAGTTAACATATTGGGTGGCAGTATACCTTGACTTGGTTTATATTTGGAGCATTCTGATTGGTTAATTTATTTTCAACCAATCAAAATATTTGAAAATATAAATATTTTTGTAGGGTTTTCATACACAAAATGAACAAAACCGTATGATTAAAAATAAAGTCGACTTTAAATTTTAAATAATCCTTTATATTAAGCGCCAATAATTTTATAAGTAACGTTTCCATTAATAAAATATTTTCAAGTAAATTTACTTTAATTACACCTGCTTTCAAACTAATATATTATTTTATATTAAATAATAAAATGTCAGGAGTATGGAAATACTTTACAAAAAAGGACAATACAGCGCAGTGCAATATTTGCCTTAAAAGACCAATGGTTAACGGAGGTAGTTTATCCGACATATAAATTTGGTTCACAAAAAAAAGTGATATTAATGCAACTTTTCTTGAAGAAAACAACAACAAGAATAACGTTCTAGCTAAAATTAGTAAAGTACCCGAAGAAAAAAGTGTAAGCGAATAGGCATTGAAAGTTTTATGGTAGGGCAAACATTTCCTGAAATGGTATCCAAATTAGCCGCAGTCGGAGGAATGTCAATCCGCACCATAACTAGATCTTCGTTTATTTCAGAAAGTTTTTATAATAAAAACCTGGCATTGCCAAAAAATGAAACCGATGTAAAGAACGTTATATTAAATTACTATAATCATGTAAAAGATATCATGATAAAAGAAATATCGAGCCAAATTTCTAACAATAGGAGATGTACTATAATCTTAGATGAATGGACAAGAATATCACAAAAGAGATATTTGAACATATGTATAAACGGAAATAATTCATTTTATAACCTGGGGTTGGTTAATATATCAGGAAGATATAATACTGATGAAATAAGAAGGATTGTAGAAATAAGACTAGAAGAGTTTTATTTGTCTTTGGAAAATAACATTGTGGCCAACATATCTAATGAGCCAAATGTGATAAAGCGGTTTGCTTCCGACAGTCCAGTAGTGGGTGCTTTCTGCTGGAATCATGCAATTTATTTGGCAGTGCTTAGAGTAATTTATGTGAAATCAATGTTCAACATTCTGATATTTTTACTTTGAATTCTCACTATACAGACTGCATTTGTGCTGAAATAGTGTTTTTTTTAACAAAAATTATTTATATAGGTGGTTTTCATTAACAATTTTGTTAAAAAATATTTCCCGGGATTCCCGGTATTCCCGGGAATCAAATTTTTTTATTCCCGTTTCCCGGGAAATAAAAAAGTCCGGGAAATCCCAAACTCTAATTAATTCACAAAAATCTATACCTGTGACAATGTCTGCGTTCGGCAGATACACTTTAATTGTCAACAATTCTACAACAGTCGTATAACTGTCTGCTGAACGACCTGATCACTAACCGCTCAGTCTGAGCGCTACCGCTGTCATATTTTCGTAGCGTAAAAAATGTTTGCTACTTTTGATCAATTAGTGATACATTTGTTGTTGTTGATTTTGAAAATATTTTTTTTGTAAGAATGACAAATAAAAACATACAAATATAATTCAAAAACAAAAATTTAAAGAAACTAAAGGAAAATAAATAAAAATTGTATTTAAAAACAAAGAAAACGTCGTTCAGCAGAGTTACTAATCACAAAGCGCTACAAGTCACCGGTATCAGTTTAAGGTTTCTCTGCTGAATGCTACCAA
The DNA here is from genome assembly GCA_949987735.1 of Leucophora obtusa. Lineage (NCBI taxonomy): Eukaryota > Metazoa > Arthropoda > Insecta > Diptera > Anthomyiidae > Leucophora > Leucophora obtusa. Next base: position 370,851,111 of record OX465295.1, read on the forward strand.
TGAGTGCGTTTACCAGACGCTCAACTGTTGCTAATCCGCTACTCAACAATCTGGTGATGGATTTGATTAGCTACCGCTAAGTCAACATGTTGTGGTAGCGCTACCTTGTTTTGGTAGCGTAAAAATTTTACGCTACTTGTGAGCAGTTAATGGTACATCAGCTGTCGTTTGTTTTTTTGGTATATTTTTTTTAAAGAATAATAAACATACAATGGCCATTTGAACTCAAGACCCCCAGAAATGACCTTTGACCCTTCCATGAAAAATTCGATATGCATACCATTTTTCTTACCTAATAAATAATACCAAAATGAGTTTTAGATCTTAAGTAGTTAAAAAGTTATTGTCGATTTTGTAATCATACTTTGTCAAATTTTACCGTTTTTTCCAATTTTCGTGACGCCATATTTCGGAAACCGAAAGTGTCCGGGCTCTAAAATTTATGCTTTAATGACATGTTGTCAGGTGCGACAATTGCGGTAAATTTCATTGAAATCGGAGTTGGTAAATCCGAAAATGCCACTTTTTGTGTTGAGTTGATATGTTTTTGCCCTATTATGTTATTCCTTAATTTTTTTAAGTTATTAAAATATATTATTTATTAATTTTTTATGACATAAACCGCTGCTAAATGTTGCCACTTTTTGCAAACTTCCCTTCTTTTGTGCGAATATGGGAGAAAAATTGGATTTTAATTTGGATTTGGAGGAGATTTTGCTGAAATCCAAACTAAATTGGGATTTCATTTCGTATGGGATATCTGTTTATTGTTTTATAGGATTTCCATCGAATCTATCGAAATCTACTTTTAACTCGATTTCGATCATAGTGATTCAGGGAATACGAAAATCCGTTAAGAAAATAGCCCGGTGTCTTTCATGGCAATAAATGCAATGTAAAGATATGGTATCAAATGTAAAAACGATTGCAGAGAAATGTCAAAATAATATGTATTTCACTGTAGTGGAGATCACTTCGCCATTTCATTGCTAAGAAATATCATAGTTTTTTTTTTCGAAAAACACAAAATAATATTAACAATCAATTTTTTTCTACAATTACGGTGGGTCTCATACTGTAGGTTTAACTTTAACTTAACTATAAACAAAAGAAAATGTCAAAAAAATGTACACAAAACAACAACAAATTTTTGGGTTAACTATTAACCTAAGTTTAAACCTGCAGTATGAGACCCACCGTTAAAAAATAGTTAAACTTTTCTTTCTTGTTTATTAAAATTTATGTTGTTTTGATTGCTAAATTAAAATGAACACTACAAGTGACATTTGATGGCAGACATCATGGAAAGAGCCGCTTGCATGTTATCGATATTACTTATGATATTGCAATAACATTGAAATTAAATTGAGATGATATAATTTCGACCATTGCTTGCTATCATTTTATAGCATGTCAAGACATTAGGTAAAATAGGTTTTATCTCTCACGGAAGTCGGTGACCGGAATTGAGTGTCAAATTTAATGGAAAAAGCGGGGACCTTTGCATTGTGCTTATACTCTTATAACGGCATTATTAAAAAAAAACTTGTTCAATCAAAGTCACATAAATTAATAAACACATGTATAAGAAATCTTGTTCAATGTCAAGTTGAAACAATTAAAAAAAGTTATTTCTTAAACAAAATTTTAACAGTATTAAAAAAAAAATTAATACTCGTCGCTGACCAAATGAAGTAAATAAAAACATAATAATGATACTAATGATAATTATGAAACAAGTCCACATCTCTTAACGAACATTCATTTAGTTAAATACTGACCTAGGCTAACAAATCAAATTTTTGATGGTTTGTATTATTTGCCGGCTTAAACATTGATCAAAAGGGAAGGAAGTAAGTTTTTAAAAACATTTTTGGTTAAAACTTTAAAAGTCGATGCTGCTGCAGACAGACAAGTATGTGTTTTTGCCATTCTAGCAATTGATCTTAAATTTCTAACGTTATACAAAAAAAGTTGAAATATATGATGTAAAATTCCTGTATTTTAACAAATTTGTTACAATATTTTAAATTTTAATGTAATATGGTAGATATTAAACTTCAAAAATTGTACGGCACTGGTCTTACAGAATCTAGCTATGCATTCTGTAAGACGATCGATTATCGTCCACTTTCAAAGTTTAATTACTACCATACTGCATACAAATTTTGGATAATTTAACAATTTTCGTTAAAAACATAAATTTTCAATCGATTTACGTCTAGTTTTGACCAAAACCATATCGTTTTTCATGTGGAATCGGTTTTCAGGAAATGATAAAAAACTGTTTTATTTCATTAATTCAGTCTTTTTTTGGAAGCCATAATCAGCGTTGCCCATATTTTATGGCTAAATTTAGCCATTTTTGGGACACGCTTAGCCGGAAAAACTTGGATTAAGGCATTATTTCAGCCATTTTTAGAAAATGGTTGAACGTTTTCGATTTTTTTTTTTATTTTTATGCAAAATATAATTTTTGGATTTGAAACTAAAAAATTGGATAAATTTTGTTCAATCTGTAAACCAAAATTTAAGGTATAAAAAGTGTCTATACAAATTTCAAGCGTTTGCTTCGTTTTATAAAAGGTGGATTTCTTTACCTTACCTTTCTTTAACTCGCGGGATCCCAATCTTACCAAAAAGCGTTTCTAGTATGGTTTCTAGGGTTCTATAAGTCGACTTTCGACTAATCGATTAATCGACTTTTTGCGAAAATTTTGGACTTTTTGAAAGTCGACTTTCTTGTGATGCAAAAGTCGAAAAGTCGACTTTTGCTTTCGACTTATTTACTTATTACCATATGGCTCAGAAGTAAATTTTGTTTTTGCTGATAGAACACAATAGAAAAAATTAAGCAAGTGTTGCTAATCTATTGGAAAACAAAACAGTGAAATATGACATAAAAAACTCTAAAATGTCTACGACACACAGTGGTTTTAAACTGAGAGAAGTGGTAATACATACACAACTTCTAACATAATCGTCCGATTTGGACAAAGTTTAAAGAACATGTGACCTTCTCCGAGAAAAGGGATCTAGTGTGTGAAAATGAAGTTTTGAGAAGAACGCATTTAAAGTTAAATTAAAAATAAAATTTTAAAGTTTTTCTCATTTTTATCGAAACCCGTTTTTTGACACACTAGGTCCCTTTTCTCGGAGAAGGTCACATAGTGTAGAGTAGGAATACGGCTTTTGGAAAAATATGTAGTCACCCTGTTTTATTAATAGGGCATTTATTTAGCACCAGCGTGCAAAATAGACCACCTCGAGTGTAAACAAGCCTTCGGAACCTTTGGCTTCTTAAATTGTCGGCCGATTTCAATGAATTCAGACTTTTTGAATTATACTTAGGGCAAGTAACTTTTTTCCAATGTAACCATGGTTAAACCAGGGGGTTTCCATCAGCTGCTTTTAAAAATTCTTTATGAGCCAAAAAATTTCACGCAAGAAACAGAGGAAAAACAGAAGGAATATGAAGAAAATTAACTGCGAATGAGATAAAATGAAAGAATTCGGGAAAACAAAAAAATAATAAAATCTTTTTTACAACAAAAAAAACAAAAGTTAAAACAAAAAATGTATTTAAATTAATTAATTATTATTTATTTCCTTAATTTCTTATTTCTTCGGACGAAAACTCTTTCCTTTAAATCCTCTTTGGTTAAACGTTAACCCCAGATATTCATATAAATTTGAGATTCAAAACTATGGTTAAACACTAAACTCAATTTATTTTGGGATAAGTTAACAGGTCTTAATTAACAATTTTTTAACAAAACTTTTCGTTAATTTCAGCAGGATAGAATATTATTGGTATTTAACTAAGTTTAACTTTTAACAAAAAGTTTATAGAAATAACAGTTTTTTCATTATGTTTTGTCTACTAATATTGAGATAATTGTTTTGCTTATATGAGAAGGGTAGTTGTCATTTAAAACAAACTAAAATATAACCCAAATACAGCTGAAATTTTGTAGAGTTTAGAGTTTTATTTTTTCTGTTTCATCTAACTAAAATTTACTAAATAGATTCTGCAGTTTTTTCTGCAGGGCCATTTTTATCCATTTTATCTGCTATTTGCACAGATTTATTTCTATCAGTGTATTAGTATTGCTGGAGTAAGTCATAAAATGAAAGTGAAATTTAAACAAAATGTAAGCCTTGACTTTGATTTCACTTAAATTTTTGTAGCGCTTATTGGGTAAAGCTTAAAGCATAACTTGTCAGAATATGTATCTGCCGATAGCACTGATGATCATAATGAAAACAGAGGAACCAAAAATTTAAAAGGCTATAGCCCCCCTAGAAAAATGGTCTAACTACGCCGGTGTATGCAATCTACGCTCAGCATTTGTTGAAAGCGAGAAAATTTTTGAACTTAATTTTAAGTTTTCACAGGTGTGTAAAATATAGCTCCCCAATTTTTTTAGACAGAGAAATTATTGTACTTGATTACAATTAATCCAACCTTTTAACCTACATCGTTTAAACATGCTTTTTTTATCAGTTAAAATATTAACTGGACAATTAAAAGTTTAACTCTGCCAGTTTAAAATACCAAGGTGATGCTCAAAAAACTAAAAGAACATTGTCTATAGAAGGGGCTCCAAAGCCCAAAAATGCAGTTTTGTGCATTAAGTGTGGTTTTTTATTAAAAAAAATCTGGTATGTTGCCATATGGCTACACCATTCATATAAGGGTTAATTTATAAGAATAAAATAAGCCTTAGGCCCATTACCTTTTCTCGAGAAGTTAACTTTACCTTAACCATGGGTAACTAACCAATACTAAATATTTATCCCTATGAAAATTTAACCATAATAATTTATCAATTTTTTAACTCTGGGTAGTTAACCTTAGTATGAAATGTCAGAATAAAAACAAAAGGAAAAACAAAAATTAATAACAAAAATTTTTTTTTCAATACGGGAAAATTAAAAGTTTTTCTGGCGGTTTTTTGTGTGTTTCTGCTCGTAAAAAAAATAATACACTTGACCACGTCGTTTTTTTTATAATTCGCGGTCGCTAAATGCTATAAAATGATTGTGTCTTTTTGCATACTACGAGATGTGATTTAATTAAATCCAATTGGTAAGTCTATAAAATAAAAGTGGATTATTTGAACTATTAATAAGTATTTCGTGCTAATCGAGACCACCGCGGAAAGATTAGCGCATAAAATTAAAAAAAAATAGTGGAAATTTTGTGATAGATTATTAAATTAAGGCAATTTATGTGATCGGCACATCAAAGTGAGTAGAAAAATAATCGCTGTGCATGATTTTGTATCTTTTCGTAATTGCGAGTCAAAACTGTGGGTTGTCCAGGGGTTCCTCACAAACTTTTAAAATATTTAAAACATGATTGGTTCACATTTCATAAATTCGAGAGTGATTTCTATGCGCTTTTTTATATTTAAGAATTAAATGCAGTAGTCTTGTACTTTATTCAGTAGTCTTGAGCTTTGATACATGATTCATTTTGAATTTGATACGCTGATTCCAAATTCTTAAATGTAAGTTACCCAAAATTGACGGAACAATTGTTTTTCTGAGAGTGGTTTTCAAACGAATTTTTTCCTATAACGGTACACAAATTAAGAAAATGTTGTCCTATGTATTTTAGAGAACAAAATTCATTCTTTACTACCATCGTTACAAAAAGTCTTAAGATATTTGAATGCGTTTTGTATAGTATTTTAAAATTCGTAGAAAGTTATTTTTCGCGTTTTTAATCACGATTTTCTCAAAATTGAGAGGTGATAGAAAATTCGGAATAGAGATTTGGTATCAGCAAGTAAAATACTAAAAGTATGTATCAAGCTTCTACCAACAGCGACTTTTCATTTTGTAGAGGTGTATAATTCGTGTGAAATTGTTGTAATATTGGTCACTATTTTTGGTTTTAATTATTGAAGACAGATTTTGGCTCCCTGAACCAATAAAAAATAAATTTTTCCTATTTCCTTATATAAGGCCAATTTCTGTAAGCTATCACAGAAACCTAAATTTGTGCACGATTTTAAGTACTGATGCAATTTTTATAAGTTTTGGTAAAGTGGGGGAAATGCACATCGAAAATACTTACATGTCTCATAAACGATTCTTAGTCAAAGTTTGGTTAAAGCTGCGCTTTAAATTTTTTTAATAATCATCATTACAAGTCTAATGTATTAAAATATCTTATGTAGGGTGAATTGTTCTAAAATAGCCTTGGTTAAGTTTCTTAACCACAGAAATTTCTATGGTTAAATTTTAGCATTGGTTAGAAGAAATGCTTGGTTAAAACTTAGATAAGTTATTCAAAAAATATGTTTACCAGTGGTTAAGGCTAGTAGAGGTCTTAACCAGGGTATAAATTGAGATAAGTTAACGGGCCTTAATGTATATAATTTTTGTGCTACATTTTATGTTTAAAACCACTGTGCGATGATAAAAAAAACAAGGAAAAATTTAATTTTATATGCATAAAAGTCGAATTTATGCTCATTATCAACAAGGTGCAACACGTTTCGAATCTAGTTAACTGACTGACTGAATAAGCTAAAAAAAATATGATTTTTTGCTATTTAGAAATTTTCAAATAAAAAGTCGATTAATCGACTTTTACCTGTAAAAAGTCGATTAATTGACTTTTTCCTATAAAAAGTCGGAAAGTCGACTTTTCAAAATTTGAAAAAAGTCAAAAAGTCGATTAATCGACTTTTACCTATAAATAGTCGGAAAGTCGAAAAGTCGACTTTTCAAAATTTGAAAAAAGTCAAAAAGTCGACTTTTTGTTGCGACTATATAACCCTAAGCGTTTCCATACTCATATATTGAGTAAATGAGAACTCTCTTGAAAGTAAATTTGTGTTTCTCTTTTGGCGAAAGATAGTCAGATCTTTTGTTTGAGTTAGTGTAGGCCCAGTGTAGCCAACAAATTTGCAAAATAAATGGCTAGAGCAGACCCAAAAATCGCTAGAAAATCACTAGATTTATAAACAGTGCAAAAATTTAGCGATTTTATCGCTAGATTGTTGAAAAATGGGACTTAAAGGAGTTTTTTACTCAAAAATTTCTTTAATATATTCATAAAAAGTGTTATAAACTTGTAAATAATAAAAATTTTTACGATTATGCTGCAAATAATGAATCCTGATTTTCATTGAATTAATATTAGTATTGAAAATATTCAAAAGAGTTAATTCTACGGTGAAAAACTACATACCCATATTTTATCAAAATGTGAATTTTTTAGAAAGTTTTTTTACTAAAATCGTTTAAGAAGTTGTGTTTTATAATAAAAGAATATCAATATGCGAATTTTATAACATTTTTCACATTGGCGGACTTAGGCCGGTCTGGGGTGGGCAAAAAATTCTGTCTATAATTCTTGTTATATCATTTTTTTTAATATCAGTTAATCCTGTGTTTTTGATTGGGAAAATGTTTTCTAGTTTCCTAGAAAGATAATTTGTTGGAATCTAAGGTCAGTTTTACAGCCAGAACTAATATCGATTTTTGTCTTGAATATTTCTTAAATAAGAAATGTTGTTTAATAATTCTTGCTTAAGAAATATTTAAGAAACAAATCGATCTTAGTTCTGGCTATAACAGAAAAATTTCTTGGATTTAATAGTTTTTTAAAGGAATAATTAGTTCATATTATACTCATAGAAATAAATCTGTAAAAATAGCAGAAAAAGCAAGAAAGAACTGTTTTTTTTTTTTTTTTTGCTAAATCTAGTAAAATAAGAACAGCAAAAATAAAGCTGTTAAATTTGCAGAATTTTAGTTATATTTAAGTTAACTTTTAGTTATTTGGAAATGACAAATTGTATTGTTAAATCTACAGAAAATTTTGCTATATATTAGTAGACTAAAAATAGCAAAAACAAACTGTTATATCTATAATTTTTTATTATTTTTAAGCTAAATTCAGTTATATGCAAATCGAAGTCTATAATAGCTGTGTTTTCGACTTAACTATATACGTTAACTCATAAAAAGCTCAAAGTGCATAAAAACGCGTTTAAGACGAAAACTAACACATGACTTTTCGTATGCACGTTAACTTTCAACACGGATAATTATCAACGTTGAAAACTCAACGTTTATAATTTTCACATCTAACGTAACTTATTCGCGTTACTTCCTAAAAACTTTTGCTAACGTACGTTCTATTATAACGGAAAAATTATGAACATAACCTGTTTAAAATTTTTTTATACGACAATCGGTTTAATGCAGATTTGCTTTAAATACTTAACGTTAATAGGCATGAGACAAAATACAGCTAATGTTAAATAAGCAGAAATATTTACTAAAAAAAATTGTAAAACTGTAAATTTAACAGGTTTATATTTGCTGTTCTTATTTTACTTGTATTAAGCAAAAAAAAATCTGCTAATTTAACAGTTTCTTCTGCAGCATAATTTTTAACTAATTTTTAGTTACTTTTTCTGCTATTTTTACAGATTTATTTCTATGAGTGTACACTTCTGAGGATATTTCAATACGTTGTAGAAACAAAAATTCTACGAAGAAAATGTCAGTTTTTGATCACCTCGGTAATTTAAGTGGTCAAAATTTGGGGTAAGAATAGGTTCGTCAGAGGGATTATTTTTAAGTCTTTTTTTTTTTGTAAAAAAAAATCGCATGCATAATGTCGAAAGTGTTTTTTAAGATTAAGGGTCTGAGAGTGGGCAAATAAACAGCCAAACATAAATGGGGCCCTTGCCCACCCCAGAAAAATGGTCTAGGTACGCCTATGATTTTTCAACATAAAACTGATTTTTAAAAATTATATTACGGCTGATAAAAAATCGCTAGATTTTTGGCTAATAGCTACAGGACAATAGCTGTGTTTGTGCGGCAAGCTATCAGCGTTGGCTTATGTCATTCCCATATAAATTTGACATAAGCCAACGTTTAGTGTTAACTCTCAACGTTACTAATGTCAAATTTGTATGGGAATGACATAAGCCAAAGTTGATAGCTTGCCGCACAAACACAGCTAATTTTTACCACTAGGGGCGAAATAAAATCGCTAGATCTGACGAGAAAATCGCCGTTATGGGAACACTGTGTAGGCCATACATTTCGACATTTAAAAATCGCTGGGCGTAGCTGTTGTGAGCAGGCTTGCCATTTTAGCACTTTAGGTGCTAGATCTAGCACTTTTTTTTTGAGTTAGCACCCAAAATTTTAAAAAAGGTGCTAGGTGCTAATTTAGCACTTTTTTCAAAATATTAAAATTTTTTTGCACTTTTTTAAATAATTTAATATCTATATGAAAAACATCGCGAATCCGAGAAGAGTAAAAAGAACGAAGAAAAATAAAGAACAAGATTTACAAATATATAGCTTCTCTGAATAGTGTTAAGGGTAAATAGTGAGTTAATATATTTACCCAGACAGTCATGCCACATTTTGGCATAACAATGTTTACGAATTTCTAAAACAAAATAAGAAAATTTAGTTAGGCATTTCTGAGTTAAGTTCAGAATAGATTATTTATAAAAGATTTCCAATTTAAAGGTCAAAATCTGATTGTTATTAGCAATCTAAAACACCTTAAAAGTATGGCGAAATAAATTAAATTTATTGGGAAAAACAATATTCGTATAAAGGTAAAACACAAAAGTAAAAGAATGTAAAAAACACTTTGGTAAAATTAAAAATTTAGAGAAAATGAGCCTTTTTCACCTATGTATATTTCAAATAAGTACACTCAAAAAAGTTTGAGTAACTGCATGACAGTTGTTTGTGTAGTAATCAGCAGTTGTTGTTTTTAACAGTAATTACGGAAAATGCAAAACAACTGTTATAAGGGTTATTTCAGAAAACAACTAACGAAAATAACCGTAATTTCGTAACTGTTGTTTTAAACAGTTATTTTTAATGTCATAATAAACAACTACCAAAACAGTAATTTTACAGTAAACAGTTATTTTTGGTAGTTATTTAAAAAATAAAAAATTTCGTTGAATTTTAAAAATTCTTGTTTAGTTTATATTTGTTATTATTGATATATTTCTAGTTTGCAAATAAGAATCAGAAACTTGTATTGTATCTCTAATGCATAAAAGCTAATAACTGGAGAACAATTTGGAATTTTTACTTCGAATTTTAAATAGGCTGAAAAAAAAATAATTTTTTTTATTAAAATATACTTTTACAAACAAAAAGAATTGTCTGTAAAAAACAGTAGTTTTTACCAATTTTGTCAGTTGTTTTGAAATTGAAATTTTTACGACATTGGCAGTTATTTTTAATGCATTTGTTAGTTATTTTTCAACAGTTAAAAATAACAAAATTTGTAGTTATTTTAAAGGTAAATACCTTTGTCGCCTTTTTAACTGCGTATACCTTTGTTTTAACAGTCATTTTCAGTACTTCGAATCTGAAGATGTTTCAAAAAGAAGTATTGCTAAGACTCTGTTGCTCCTGCATGTATATTAAAAATATTCTATAAAAAAGTATAGAAACAACAAACAATTTAAAATGTTCTGAATCTTAAATAGTTTTTCTACAGCAGGAAGAATTCAAAATTAGATGATTTTCTATATAAAAATTATTTTTTTGGGGGCAAAATATTATATATAAATATATTAAAAATCTGGCTTTTCTGTGAAAAACATTTCACAGAGATGATGATTTTCCTATCGGAATAGTCCATAAAACTAATCTTTTTGTAAAAGCTGATATGTTTCAGCCTCAAAATAAGATATTGCTCCTATGGAAAATTCTTCTGATTTATCTCTTAATTATGTTTTTTGTCATTTCTGTACTGATTTCAAGCCAGAAATAAATAGTGACGCTATAAAATGGCGACTGTATGAATATCAATAAAACCGAGGTTGGCAAGCTAAAATAATAATATCAATAACGAATTTTGTCATATTGTTTATATGGTTTTTTGGCTATAACTCGTCGACTAATTGATATTTTTAAAATCTGTAAAAGCCAAATTATTGCTAGAGACCTGTGCAAAAATTAAAATTTAAAAAAAAAAATTGATTTGATTGATTTTTTTTTTGTCTCTAGCTATAATTTGGCTTTTACAGATTTAAAAAATATCAATTAGTCGACGAGTTATAGCCAAAAAACCATATAAAAAATTCGAACTAACATAAGCAAACGCCGCGATGCGGGTCTTCTAATTTGGCCTCTATTTTCACCCCTCACTCTCAGAATCGACCTAACTTTTGCTAACCTGAATTTGTTCCACAGTGTTACCCTAAAAATACCACTAACGAAATAACTTAAAAGGTGTGTTCCTCGAATTTTGTATAAATATTACATACAAATTTAAGCATTTATAAAATGTTTAAGTAGGTATAAATTTAGCTTCTTAAAAATTAAGTAGTTATAAAAATACTACCAAGTCTTAAAAATTCTTGGCTTTTTTCTTTTCTATGTAAACAAAATTATATGTCATAAAAATATTTGAAATTTTAGTATTTTTTGTTTTATAAAATATTAAAAACAGCAAAAGCTAGAACATGAATTATGCGTTTGTTAGCAAATATAGAGCAGGGCACACAAGATAATTGCTCCATTTTGCGTTCCGGAGAAGTCTTTGTACGAAAACAGCTTTCGTACAAAGGCGCCCCGAATGTTTAAGTTTTATTTGTTTACAAAAATAAACTTCGAAAAAATAAACCTATAATATAACAAATTATTTAAAATACCGATAACCCTAAACTACACTAGCGAAATAATTTAAAATATCCTAATAAAATTACTTTAAACTTTTTTCTATCAAAAAGGTCATACATAAATTATTTTATTGGACAGCTATTATTTTCACAAAGTGACGGTTCTTAAAGTTTTCAAAAATTAAAAAATTACTATCGTTAACCTTAAAATATCAGTAAATATTTTATTAAAAAACCTTAAATAACCAAACGAAATACACTCAGAAAAGTTCTGCAGTTACTACATGACAGTTATTTGTGTAGTAATGCGGTTGTAGTTATTTTAACTACAATTGTAGTTAATTTACTTAGAGCAAAATATTTCAATGTTTTTGACAGTTATTTTTTCAAACTAACTACAAAAACTACCACATTGTAGTAACATTTATTTTATGCAGTTATTTTGAATTTTTTTACAAATACTTATATTTTCAAGTGTGTGTGCACACACACGAAGCATTCAGGAGCATGTGTATGACGCGTTGTTTAGAAATTTCTAGTGAAAGAATATGAGTAGAACATGTTTTCTCTTGTCTTAGTCATAAAACAACGCTAAAGAGTGAGGACGCGTAATACGGAAAAGTTTATATATGTTTTATTAAGTTATTAAAATAATAAGGTAAGTTTTATAATATAAATTTATTTACGGGATTATTAAAAATTATTGTATTTATTTTCTTTCAGTTCTTTTATATTCTCATCTCTTTCTACCTGGAGAAAAAAAGGAAGCCAAACAACGCCATATTTCATCCCTCACAGACGGACATCTACAAAAATATCTTACTAGTGAAAAATAAAAGTGACATTAGTGTAAATTTTGATTTCTCAATTTTAAATAGAATAAAATTAAGTTAGGAGTGTTTACATAAATTTGTTTTTTATTAAATTAATAATTTTTAAAATAATTTTTATTTATGTTTTTTAACTACATTTGCAGTTGTTTGTACAGTTTTACAATAATTTGCATGTATGTTGTTTTAATTGCATTTGTAGTTGTTTTTACTACATTTGTCAGTTGATTTTTAACAGTTAAAAATAACTTCATATTGCAGTTAATTTAACTGCATATGTAGTCTACACCTTTTTAAGTGCAAATGCAGTTATTTTAACTGTCATTTGCAGTTGATTTTACCTACATAATTCCCTGAGTGTAGCTTTAAATATCGTTAACCCTAAAAAAACTTGACGAAATAACTTATTATACCGATAGTCTTAAAATACCTTAACAAAATATTTATGAGATAACGTAATCCATTATCGCTAACCTTTTGAATAGGTTGCCAACCCTGATAACTCATATCGTATGTAAAAAAAATCTAGCACCTTTTTTAGCACATTTTATTTTCAATCTAGCACTTTTTTCGACGATCTAGCACCTTTTTGCAATTGTCTTATGGCAACACTGGTTGTGAGATAGAATCTATTTTACTTTATAATGCCGGTTTTTGTTATTCTCCCATTTTTTCTTTCTCATACTCTCACCAATGTTGTCAACTCTATTGTTATTTTTGCTGGTGTTCACTACATCAAAGAGTACAGCTACCAAAGGCAATCAATGGCTCTTCTGACTCTTTTTCTATTTTTTTTTGCAAAAAAAATTAAATTTTTAAATATTAAAATTTTGTTTTCTTTATTCAATTGAGGTATTGAACATTATTAGTAGCTCGTTAGTTCATCGTTTAGCATTGTATATTATGTTTGCAGTAAACTAAGAGACATATTAGTGGCATAAAGTCTCCTTGTTATATATAACACATGTTTAATTATGTCGCTGCCGCTGTACGTCGTTATTTCGGGCGCTATTTTTCTCAGAGCGTAAATCGCTAGCCTCTGCACTCTTATTCTGGGCCTACACTAACTTTGGTAAATTGTAAAACGAACAGCTGATACAATGAAAGAAATATAAAGTAATATCTTTTTTATAATAACACTGTGCTAGTTGAAAATCCTACAAGCGGGGAACCCGATGGGGAAACCTAATTCGAGTACGTTGAATCAGTAGTGCTAGCCGTTTTTCTTCTCTTTAAAAAAAAAGAGATAAATACATATGTAAATAAATCGAAGCTTTTGTTTAATATACAATCATTGTACATTTTTGTCACTTCGTGAGAGTATTTTTTTTAAGGGCGGATTATGAGACCGTAAATGTGATGTAACTGTAACGTGCCGTAGCTAAAAATTACACTTATAGGATACCGTAAACGACATTACTATTTAGCATTTATTTCATGTGGTTTTATATTTTATTCTAAATTTTTCCATTTATTTGTTAATTTTTATTTCTTATTCGTTGTTTGAATCTATTTTCTTTATTCATTTTATATTTTTTCCGACTAAAATCATTCAGCTGTTTCGATGACGGATAGAAAATTCTGATTTCAACGAAATGATCCGGCAAGTACGTTTACATTTACGCGTTAGTAACTATTTGTATACACTTCTTCTTGTGGGTTTGAAACAGCTGATTCGTTACAGTTACGTTTACGGTTGGGTAACTCACCCTTATCTCTATCTCATTTTACCGAACGTTTAAAAAACAATAGGAGCTGCACGAATTGATCAGCTTACCTCACGATTGTCAGGCAAACACTCTTAAGGGTGAGTTACCCAACCATAAACGTAACTGTAACGAATCAGCTGTTTCGAAACCACAAGAAGAAGTATATACTGTACAAGTACTGGCAAAAAGTGCTTTCCCATTCCCAAATGGGATATAATGATAACATCATTAGTCAAAAGAACCGGCTGTTCAAAAAGCGCCGGAAAAGCACTGAGGAACAAAATTTTTAAACGTTGGCAAAACCAATAAATAGGTGGTCTGGAAATATATTTTCCAAAATAAAATTTAAAAAGTTCTATGTATTTTTTTTTTGGTCCTGCCGTAATTTGAACCCAGGTCATCAAATTGGCAGACAATTGATCTACCCACTGAGCTAACGAGACATATAATTTGATGGATAAACACATAAATGAGTGATAATAACTGAACAACTACTAGCTGTGCCAAAATGCTAGCACTGCAAACAATTTTTTGTAACTAGTATGCCAGTGTTGGGAGGGCAAAAAGAGTTGGTCTTAACCCTATAACAGGCCTAAGCTTTTTTGCAATGAAATTTATACCATGTGTTCCCCACGAAAAATAAACAATAAGTTCTTCTACAAAATTTTTTTTCGTTGCCTACTTTAGGCGTTATGGGCCAAGATAGTTTAAGGGTGAATCTCGAAAACTAGCGCATAAAAATTACTAGGTTTAGGCACAAATTACTTCTCTTACCAAGATGTAATTGCAATAAAAAAATTACATTTTTTGTGCTGTTACTTAAGAGGATGTAGCGATTTTCGTTTTTCGAAAAACGCGAAATTGAGCGAAAACGCACCAAAACTTCAATTTATATTATTCAAACTTATAAACTTTGCTACCTATACCAAATATTATCATTTTGCCAAATTTCAGAAAAATCCGTCTATTCGTTTTGAAGTTAAGGCGATGTCCTTTAAAGGTATCCTCATGGAATCCTGTGCGTCCTTGGACCAAAGTAAGGAACTTTCTGAATAGCTTAAGCTCCAATCTTACTTCGTGATCACTATCAATTGTTTTAATCAATTTAAATATGTTTTTAAGATTTTTGAAAATCTTGGTTGTTTTAAAATATTTAATTTTTGAAATTTTACGAAATTTTATCTTTGACACTTTCTCGCTTCCAAACCGTGCATTGTATACAAAAAAAAATTCTTCACAAAAAATTTAGTAAATTTTGTTTTCTGTTGAAAAAGCATAATTTCTTATTATAAAACAATCCTTTGGCGCATTTCTGGTCAATTTAATATACCCCGCCTGGAGGCGGGCTTGCCTGTTAGAGGGTTAAAGGAGCTTTCCCACAAACAAAAAACTTGATTTTATAAAACAAAAAAAATTTTAAATAAAAAAAAAATCCAAAAAAAATTGTTTGCTTGAACTCGGAACCTTCTGACTACAAACATTTTTTAATGAAGCGTCAGCATTTTTATAAAATCATTGGTCTACCAGTAAATTGATTTTTGTACGCCTGGTAGCATTGGCTAGGTAGCACTGGATAACCACTGGTTGCAAACCGTGGCATATCACTCTAAGCCAATTCTTTGCCAGTGGTTTTTTTATAAACCACCGAAATTTTTGTAAAACAAATACTGGTAAAACGCTTTTTGCAAACGCCAGTTTTCGGCCAGTCATTTATTTTCAACACCGTGGTTACCCAGTGGTATGCCAGTGCTTGATTTTTTGTACCACTGGCGATTTCTGACTGGGCAGCGATTACCAAGGTTTCGCTGGGAAAGGAGCTTTTACTCTATGTTATAACCAAAAAGTATTCATTTACTAGAGAGACTATCATGCTCACCGTTTTTTGTTGTTACATATGTGTCGAACTTGGCAAAGCAAAAAAAACATTTTATATGGAAAAAATATCATTGCAACATGTTAACTAAAAATTGTTGCTAGCAACACGAACTTTTATTTTGCTTTTATTGCGTTATTTTCTATTTTTTTAATAACTTGTTAGTTAAAATGGTGAATATCTAAAAAATTTGTTGAAATATTAATTTTGTTCACAAGGGGTGTGCTATCTGTTGTATCGTTGTGTCGTCCTAACAAAAAACAGAGTTGTTTAAAATTTTATTTGACTTTAACGACAGTTTTCTTTTGGGTTTCACACTCAAACATAGGTAAAAATGCTGTATTGTGCTATTCTCAAACGTCGTATTTTTTCAATTTAAACACTATTTTTCAATTTTAACAGAGGAAGAGAGGTATAGAAACCCATTGATATTATTTAACAATTTGGACTGCACCTTGTCTGTGAGTATTTTATTGTATATTTTAGTTGATCTGAAGATTGTTGTTTTTGTTCGATTTCAAATATTTATAGATTTTTAAATAAAGTACAAAGTTTTTCCTTGTTTGGTCAAAACACCAAATAAAGCATTGTGCTTTTTTAATATATAAACAATGTTGCCAGGTTTGACGTTTTATCGTCAAATTTTACCAATTTTTATTATCTGAAATAGCCAAATGAGGATTGACAGTTTTTCCTTTTGAAATAAGGATTTATTTTGAATTAAATACAACAGATGGTATTTTCTTCATTCTCAAAATCTAAAACTCTTATATTTAATTGTATAAAATGTATGTGGAAGCAAACTAAGAAACTACTGCAAAATCAAATCTGATTTTACAAATATATTTTAGAAAATATCTCAGAATTTGTAAATTTTTTATTAAGGAATCTGAAATTTTTTTAAGGAAAAATAACACAAAACTTTTGAATAAAAAGCAGGGTTGGCAGACAATACCGCTAAAATACCATAATGGATTTCAAACCCTTTCAAGGATTTCAAACCCTTTATTTTTCATAAGTATTTTACATACATTAACCCCTCAATTCATAAATGCTTTGTAAAGTTATAGCAGGTTTACAAAACGTCATTTTCATACAAAATTTGTTCATTAAACCTCCTATAATTTTACAAAGTGTTTATGAATTTAGGGCTAAGTTTTTAAATTTGTTTGTATTTCATTTTACTTCGTTTTATTGAAAAATATGTGACAAAATAACTGACTAATATTAACCTTAAATACCGAAACTGAAATAGCGTTAAGCCCAGTATTTTGTTCAAAAGAGCGAAAATTTTTCGCTCGCTCTCTAAAATGCACATATTTTTTATGGTCTATAAAAAGTTACAATCATAATTAACCCAAAAGTCACTTTTTCGCTACATTTTCAAATGGTCCTGTCTATTAAATTGATGCGAAAAAAATTCCACACAAGTGAAAAATATTTTTTTTTATGTGGAGTTTGACAACGTTTTTCGCAAAAGTACGAACAAAATACCGGGCTTTACCCTTAAATACTGTAAATGAAATAAACTAAAATACCATTACAGCCGCACCCGCAGATTAACGCTGCGTTTCATACTGACGGTTTGGGTTCCAGATGAAAAAACTGGCATTCTTTAAATAAAAAAAAATTATATTTCACTAAGAGTTTCACGTGAAAGTTGTGTAGAATTTATTTTCACTCAAATTTAATACAGTTAAAAGTGTCATTTTGGGATTATTGCAATTGTGTTTTTCTTATAAAATAAGAAAGAATCAAGCTCAAATTAGTTTGGAAGTAAAGTGCAGCGAAATGAGGTATCGTAAAGTAGAAATCTATTTTCAATAGATTTTCTTACCTCAAATGTACTTCCAAACTAAGTAGTTGTGTACACTGGCATTAACTCTTTCGAATATATATATAAAATTTAATATATATATATTCGTTCCTTTTACTCCTGCAGGGAGCATAGGGCCGCATATAAAATTTAATAGTGCAAAAAAAACTTTATACTTTTTACAAATTTTCAATAAGTATTGTAATCATTTAGACATAAGCATTTCCCATTCTCAGTTTAAAGCTCTATTAAATAATTTACTGTAACTTATTTATATTTCTAAATATACATTGCTAGTCTGTAAGGATAATATTGTATCCATAGACTTAAATAAATAAATAAATAAGTTTATTAGGATCTTGGACTTCAAATAAAAATCATTATATGTATAAGCAGTTTAACTTGGCAATATGGTCACGATATTTGTTAATGAAGTCTAATTTTTTTAATATATCATAATCTCCGCGAAAAAGGGGTTTTGGTGTTTCTCCTTAACTTATGAAGATAGATAATTAAAATTTGGCATACAGCTTCGTTTTATGACGAGAAGAAAACCAACCGAAGGATTTTTGGCTACTCGAATATTTAAGGGGTAAAACGGGGCTCAGAAGTTTGAAAAAATCGATTTTTGAACGTCATTTGTGTTGGGTAGGAGTGGGAGGGGGCAAAATATATTACATATTTTTTTCTAATTTGAGGACTCTTAGCAAGAATCTGGAGTCAAAATAACGATACATCCGCAAACAAAAAGTCGGTAGTGAAAGGGTTAACTAAAAGTAAACAGTTGACACGATACTTTACGATTACATTTGTTTACGAGAAAAATCATTTCTTATTCTTAATAACAAAAATAGATTTTTTTGTGATTTTTCAAAACACTCACGATTTAGTAGATTTTTCCCAAAAGCTCTGACGATTCTGTGCCCAACAAACCTGGCAACACTATATATGTAAGTACGAATGAAATAATTCAGTTTCTTTTTCACCTCGGTCTTAAATTAATAAACCTATCCGTTTCCTTTTGGACGTCTTTCTCTGTGTTTACTTTATATTTCCCTTTCCGTATTTATTTTGTTTTAAATTTGATACAAGACGAGTAACGCCGGGTCTCATACTACAGGGTTAACTTTAACATAACTGTTGAATAAAAGAAATGATCAAAAAAATTTTAAAATAGTTAACGCTTAAACCTTCAGTATGAGACACAGCCTTAGCTGTTAATATCAAATTGAATTAAAAAAATGTTACTTAAATATGTATGAATATTTTGAAACTGTTTTTTAAGAATGTGTTTGATTATAACTCACCTCTACTTACTTAAAATAACTGCAGCGTTTAATACAGGCATACAGTTTATATACGATACGTATGTAGATGTTATATACAAATACAAATTATTCGTTTTCACATCAAATTATATGTTGTTGTACAAAAACGAATAATTTTATGTGGTTTTTTTAGAACACTCCCGATATTTTTATACAACTTTTTTATAATTTAAACTTTTATAAGATTTGCAATGACTTTATGAGCATTAGCTCTTATAAAGAACAAACATTTGCACTCACACTTACTAAAAATTTCGCGCATACACCGGTAACTTAACGAACTAAAAGAAAACGATATGGGTTTCCCGCACTTTTATATACTTTTACATATTTTTTTTGCTTATATTTTTTTAGCTCTTATTAAGAACAAACATTTGCACTCACACTTACTAAAAAATTTGCGCATACACCGGTAACTTAACGAGCTAAAAGAAAACGATATGGGTTTCCCGCACTTTTGTATACTTTTACATAAATTTTTTGCTTATTACTTTAAAGATTTTTAAGAAACCCCCTTTTAATTTTACTTTTCAATTATAAATAAAATTTTTCATTTAAAATATTTACTGATTATGCGCTAGAAACTAATGAATTAATGAAAAAACTTCATTTAGTTCACCGTACAACCAAACCGTATGAAAGCTACCAGAAACTAAATTTGTTAATGGTGCATCAGTGGAGAGATAAGTGGCCTTCTATCAGGGATGGAAAAGATGGTTCAATTGGTTACTTTTTCTTGGTACATTCTTATCTTCGTTGGTACCGTGGTACTACCGCGACTCATTTGGTACAATTTCAAAATATTACAAATTTCAAATTTTTGTATTGATACCAACTTGCTGTTCTTTAAAGCTTTGAACAAATATTCGAATTGCCGAAGTAGACGAAAATCATTCTACCAAAACTTGTAAATATTTTCTTATATTGGCTTTAAATGACAACTTTTGGCCCCAAGCTGCAAAATAATTGAAACGAAACGTTTTTTCAACCAATTCCAAACTTATAGCGGTCCAGAAATATACACCAATACACAAAGTTTGAGTGCGATTCTCAATACACATAGTTTTAGCGCTATTAGTACTATATGAAACTCGAGAGTTTTCAGATATATATTGAGTATTATTCAAAAAAGTCATATTTCAATCCGCCTTGTTAACATTTATGCATTTTGAAAGATTAATAATATGTTACATTGGGTGCGTTCGGCAGATACAATTTGACAGTCAACAGTTATAAAACAGTTGTGCAACTATCGGATGAACGACGTGATCACTAACCGCTCAGTCTGAGCGCTCAGGTAGCGCTGTCATATTTTGGTAGCGTAAAAAATGTTTGCTACTTTGGATCAAATAGTGATACATTTGTTGTTGTTGTTTTTAAAAACTTTTTGTTTTGTATGATTGACAAATAAAAACATACATACAAATATAATTCAAAAACAAAAAATTTAAAAAATCAAAGGAAAATATAGAAAAAATGCATTCGGCAGAGAAACCTTAAATTGATACCGGTGACTTGTAGCGCTTTGTGATTACTTACTCTGCTGAACGATGTTTTATTTGTTTTGTTTTTAAATACACTTTTTTCTATAGTTTCCTTTTATTTTTTTAAATTTTTGTTTTTGAATTTTATATGTATGTTTTTATTTGTCATTCTTACAAAACAATTTTTTTGTAAATGAACAACAACAAATGTATTACTTATTGATCAAAAGTAGCAAACTTTTTTTACGCTACCAAAATATGACAGCGCTACCTGAGCGCTCAGACTGAGCGGTTAGTGATCAGGTCGTTCAGCAGATAGTTGTACAACTGTTGTAGAACTGTTGACTATTAAAGTGTATCTGCCGAACGCACCCATTGTTCTTTTAGAGATGATAACTTACCAAAAAATAACCCGCGTTAAAAATTTACCAATACTTTCATATAAATTTGACCTTCATAACTACAGCAAAGCACTAAACTTTGGTCATTTTAAAATAAACTAGCAATTCCTTATAACACTCAACCAAAAAAGTCTGTAATGGCTACTGAAAATTTTGCTGCTATTACGGGAAATTTAACTGTATTGAGGCCAGCGGTAGTTTTGCTAGTTTTAGCAACACATGTCTGCTGATCTGTAGCAGCGTTGCCAGAAAAGTTTGTGCTCATATCCCCATTTCACAAATTTAAATCCCCAAAACAAATTTCGAAATCCCCAAATATTTCCCCAATATTGTTTTTAATACGAATTTGAAATAAAAACCCATTTTTACTGAAAATTTAATTTTATTTGTTACTATTAGAGATAATGATTTTCAATCAATCAATTTCAGAAAGTATTAATATCTTATACTAATATAAAAACATTAAAATGAACACATTCAGTCAGATTAAGTATGCATTATTTTAGTTGGTTTAGAAAAAACTTATCAAATTTATTTTTACTATGAAAAAAATATATATCGACCATTCCACGACAAAATCTGACCTTTGGATTTCTGTTTTAATTATATTTTTAACCTGGAACTCTATGTACCCACTTAAAGACTGCCGTTTTTATTTTCTATTCTAAAAATTCCCGATTTGATTCGCGATTGCCTTTTACGCGAAATGAAAAATTACAAAAGGTGTGTAAGTTTCAACATTTATATTTTCTTTAATATTCATTCACGGAATACAATTTTATTTTTAAAGAGAAGTAACACTCAAGAAATTCTTCCTATTAATTAACGTGTTGCTTCCTTTGGAAAGGGGATAGAAAAGTGAAAGGCGGTGAAAGATGAAGGGGCTTCAAATATGGCAACATTGTAATTGCGCGAGATGTCGAATATTAGAACAGTTGTTGCGCGCCATCTGATGAAGGGTTGGCGAACTTTGTTCAAGCTTTTTAGCTTTAGAGTGTGTAAACTTTGCATGCTTTGTACAAGTCATAAAACGTCTCCACGAGTCATAAAATTAATGTTAAAACACGATTTAGAGAATGTGCAGACTAGTCTGTTTATGGCTGTCATTTCTTTAAAATTTCTATTATTGCCAACTTTAAAAAGTAGTTTAACAAAATAATGTACATCAGAAAAATTATATATTTTAAATTAAGATAAAATACACAATATACAATAATATACAGAAATCCTCAAAAATACTTAAGAACATGGGTAAAATCCCCAAAATTTTGTGAAATCCCCAAATTCCTCCCCACGGAAATCTGACCCCAACCCGAAGTTGAAATCCCCAATTTGGGGCGAAATCCCCTTATCTGACAACACTGATATGTAGTACAATAAAATTAGTAGAAACAATTAGTAGCCGCTACTAAATTTTAGCAAAATTTATGTAAACTGCAATTCAAAATCGATTTGCTAAAATCAGTTAAAAAAACTTACTAAATATCCTAATTTTAGTACAATGAAATTAGTATAAATAATTAGTTGCAGCTACTAAATTTCAGTAAATTATTGTAAACTGTAATTTAAAATCAATATGCTGAAATTAGCAAAAAAATTGTACTAAAAAAGCAAAAACTGTAAAATCAAAAATAAAAAATTTCTTTCGATTGTAACAAGCGTATAATTACTTCATCGTACTTGAAATTTGGAGTCAAAATTGCAAACGGTTCTCCAGTTATGACCTTTTTATGCATTGGAGATACAATAAAATTTTCTGAGTGTTATTTCCAAACTAAGAATATATCAATAGTAACAAATATAAACTAAACAAGAATTGTAAAAAATCAAAAAAAAAAAAATTTAAATTAGTATATTTTTCTGCTAAATTTAGCACTCGGTTTTGAAAAATTAGTAAAATGTTTTGCTAAAATCAGCAGCGAGAATTAGTAAAAAAAGTCCGTAATTTGTAATAAGAGAATAGCAAAAATGATTACTAAAAAAAAAATTGTACTAAAAATCAGTATAAAAATAGTAAAGTTCGATTGGAAGATGTTTACAAATTTTTTTACTAACTTTTTTATCTGAGAGAAGAATAGAGCAATGTTACCTGCAAGCTTGATTTCGTTCGATCGTACAAGCTTTTTTATTAAAAATAAATTGATGAGGTCGGAAAAGTACAAATTTTCTACAAATTCTCTATGTATATAAAATATTTTGGTACCGTGAGGGTCGAAAAAGTACAATTTTTTTGTCTGAGACATGAAATTGTCTCGTGTGGACCACTCTTGTTCATGTTTTGTTCTTGTTCAGACAACGTTGTCAGCACAATTGTTCTCACAACTATGTGCAACAACAACCACGATGCCAGATCTAATTTTTACTTAGTGGCATTACTAAAAATAAAGAAAATAAAAGAAAATTAATAAAATGTTAAGAAAAAGTAAATAATTTGTATTATTATTGAAATTAATGCAATTTACTTTGTATTATTGAAAAAAATGAGTGAAAAACACATTGAAAATATAAAAATAAATAGTTTCGTTTGTGACCTACTCCAACAAAAAACAAAAAATAATGAATTGTCTGCCATTATGTATTCTCCACCCAAAACAAATGGACAAATTTTTTCCCGTTATTCTGCTGACGATTTGTTTTTGGGCAAACAATGTCTCGTCAAGACGCTAAGTTACTTTTACAACACAGAACACATAGAAAGTCAAGTTGGTTATATTTTATATTTTTCTTCTTGCCACATTCCAACGAATTGTTGTTTTTTGACATTAAGCGGTGAAAAATGTCCATATATGAACATTTATGGTGCAACCATATATGTATGCATCCGAAAAATGAGGTAACACCTAAGTATATGTTCATATATGAACATATATGAATATATACATTTATTAAATTTATGCGAATACATGCGAACGTTGCTGTCCTTTATTATAAGGTTGTACTATAGATATAAATTTATATATGACATTCAAATTAGGCGCTACATATTCTCCTTTTTTTATTCATGGCATTAAATATAATTTCATATTTATCCATATGAGCTCCTTTTACACATTAGGAAAAATGTATTCTTTCAAATATGATCATATACAAGTCCCTTTTGCATAAATTGAATAATATATACTTCCATATTTGTCCACACTGAACCAAAAGTCGTAAGTGAAATCAACATAAAAATTTTGTTACTTTTCGATGAAACGAATTGTTAAAACAATATATTTTTTATTCAAATTAATGTGTGTTTTTTTTTAAATCAACTACTTTTTTTTTAAATGAACATACTTATTTCCGTCAATAATTCTCTACAAAACAATTGTTGTTTTGATAATTTGTTTGGCCATTTTTTAACAAAATTTAATTTGTTAAATCTAAAAAATTTTGTAAAAAGGCTGCAACGTAAATTTGATATATTTTTCTTCAATTTGAAAAACAGAGTATTAAACTGTGGAAAAAAGTTTAGTGAGGTTAGTTTTGTCGCGTCATTACTCGTTCTAGCATGTGTATTTGTAATTGTCGGAAATATCAATAAATTGACATTAAGTGTTTTTGTTTTTCAAAGTATAGATAATTAACAAATTCAGTGACTTAAAGTGAATTGCTAATTGAAGATTTATTAATTTTAATTTAAATAAATTTATATAATTTTGAACGTTCTCAATTAAACCGTACATTAAAATTTCTGTCATTAATTTTAATATTATTATCTGTCTTTTTATTATTTTGTTTAAGGCAAACTATTAATGAAAGTTATATAATGTATTTGAATTATTAATTTAAATAAAGTTATATGTTTTTGTATATAAAATGGTACATGTGTTTTAAATAAAGAGTTTTTAGTGTATATATATTTAATCCTTTAATTCCCAGTGGAACATAGGGCCGCTAATATATGCTATATTATAATTTCAATTTTATATTTCATTATTTTTTATCAAATTCATTATAAAAAAGACATAGTATGTATATTGCGTAATAAAATTTTAAATTGGTGAAATATAAAAAATAATGAAATATAAGTCTTAAAATTAATAATAAATCGATAACAAATTAATTAATTAAATAAAATGCATTGTTGAATTTAATAAAATGCATTGGTAAAACAACAAAATCATTATGCAATTTAATTAAATATAATTGTTAAGACAACTAATTTTTGGTAATACATTTGACGATATTTTGTCAAAATAATACCACATAAAATAGTTAAACGTCAAAATATAAATCTACTAAATAATGTGTTAAATTGATGGACAGGTTTGTTAGTTGTATAGTGATCACCCATTCATCAATTTAATATGGATTTTAGTTGATGTCACAGCTGTTTTTGGTTCAGTGCATATATGAGTGCCTTTTCAATATATGAAATAACAGATGCCTCCATATATGTCTGTATATGAAATCTTTTTCCATATATGGAATCACATATACTTCCATATATGTTCATATAAAATCCATATATCTTCATAAAAAATCCATATTTGTTCATATGTGTCCATACATAAACCATATATGAACATGTTTGAGCGTATATGAGCATTTTTCACCAGGTTGTTAGAATAAAAGGCTGTGAAAGTATTATTGTGTTACTGGTGTTTTTTATATAGTTTATAAATGTATAAAGTTAAATTCTTTGATATTACTAATGCATGTGCATTACGAAATCAACCATGTAATCGTTCTATACTTGCACTGTGATTCAAATTGTGTGAAAATCTGGCAACATTAGTAAAATAATTTGAGATTAAAAACATGAGAGAGTTTAGCATTAAACACATAGACGACTGCAGCTACACGACTACAGCCTGTCAAAAATAAAATACACACGTTTATATGAAAACGATTATTTTGACACCAACACAGCTACACGGCTACACGACTACTTTTGCCGCTGTAGTCAACTTAGGATAATTTCTATTTTTGTTGGCTACAAAACAAAAATAGTGTTGACAATATAACAAAATATGTAAAACAGGACAATTTTTCCCGCTAGAGGCGAAATAATATCGCTAGTTCTGACTAGAAAATCACCGTTTTGGGAACACTGAAGAAACAGCTGTTTATATTTTACAATTGTTTGAAGGTTTCATTAATTTATATTTGGAAATAACTTTATTGTGATGTTTTGTAAAAAAAAATGTATCTTACAAAATTAACAAAATATTCCTCAGCCATTATTTTAGAAGCACAAACCAAAAAAGATTAATATTTATCAAAATGTCAAATATTTAGGATTATCTGTTTACATGTTGCTGTCGTTTTCAAAAAAATTAAGTAGCTGACTACACGACTACAATTGCAGCCAGCAGCATTTGTAGTCGTGTAGCTGCAGTCGTCTATGTGTTTAATACATTTTATCTCTCACGGAAATGGTTGCACGATTTTAATTGTCAAATTGTATGGAAAAAAACGGCGACCTTTGCATTGTGCTTATACTCTCTTAGAATAATTTCTATTTTTGTTGGCTACAAAACAAAAATAGTGTTGACAATATAACAAAATATGTAAAACAGGACAATTTTTCCCGCTAGAGGCGAAATAAAATCGTTATTGTGACTAGAAAATCACCGTTTTGGGAACACTGAAGAAACAGCTATTTATATTTTACAATTGATTGATAGTTTCATTAATTTATATTTGGAAATAATTTTATTGTGATGTTTTGTAAAAAAAAATGGATCTTACAAAATTAATAAAATATTCCTCAGCCATTACTTTAGAAGCACAAACCAAAAAAGATTAATATTTATCAAAACGTCAAATTTTTAGGATCAGATGCTTACTATGTTGTTGTCGTTTTCAAAAAAAATAAGTAGCTGACTACACGACTACAATTGCAGCCGGCAGCATTTGTAGTCGTGTAGCCGCAGTCGTCTATGTGTTCAATGCATCTCACTTTTTATTTGTTCGTCACCTAGTGTCTTCAAATGCAATGAAATGTGCAAAGAAATTTGAAAATAACACACAAAACAACAACAAAATTATTTTCGTTGTTGTTGTTTTGTGTGTTATTTTCAAATTTCTTTGCACATTTCATTGCATTTGAAGACACTAGGTGAAGTCGGACAAGGCAAATGAAAACATTGAGTCAGTGTTGCCACCAGTAAAACAAAAAATTACACAGCTGTAGGTAAAAAATTATCCAAACCCGTATAAAATTACACAAAAAATATATTTTTCATATTATTTCTCCTGGGCACAGTGGAGAAGAATACAAATCTTTTGGGAAGAATAGTCCGTTTGTCTGTATATCTGTTTAAATCACGATCACGCTCAAAATAGTTGTGCTAGGATATTAATTTTTAGTCAAAATTTTTGTCCAATTTCTTAAGCAGTTTGGTATTGGAAATGGGCATATTTGGTCCAGACGTTTAAAAGTTATGAATGAAAATGTAAAAGCACCTCTGGAATTTTCCATATTAACATGAAAAAATATATTAACTGTGTGTTGTTGTTGTTACTGAATAAGAAAAAATACATAGATACACACCCAGCCCTTGAAAGAGATAATTCTTTTTTTGAATTTATATGCATAAAATTGGATTCATTTTATAAATTACTGAATAATTCATAATGCCTTTAAATCAATGATTGGACATTGAATAAAGTGAGATAAGATTTGTTCCTATTTGTGTTGATTCAATTTTGATTCGATTGAATAATTTGGACGTATGTTGGCTTTTGGCACCGATTGATTCTAAATTTTTACTACAGATATAACTCTCTTTTGGGGGCCCGAAGAAATTTTTTTTCACCGAAAAGCCTGTATGGGGAGTTACTTCGTTTAAAGTTTAAAAATGAACTTAACTACATTTTCTTCATTTATGATAGGGTTGGAACAATATGTATACCATTGGAAAGGTAATAAAAATATCTTTAGGATAGCATTTTTTTGTTGACCCATTATGATTCGGCGTAGGAATTTTAATTTTTTTGTTTTTTTAATGTTTTTATTCCATAAAAAACCTATATAAGTGCTTATTAGTATGTTATCAAGACGAAAAGCTTGCATTTGATATATAGATCAAGTTTTTATCACTTCAAACACCGAAGATATTAGAGGTCAAAATCGTGAGATTTTTTTTCTTTCAAAGTATGGCTAACTTTTGACAAATGAAAAATCTCAATACCGACAATAGGTTTAAAATGTGTTTACTCCCAAAATATGTTCGATTCTCGAAAAGATAATTCAGTATAATTGTTGGTTAGAGTCAAAGTTGTATCTTTTGTACCATCTGCAAAAAAATTAGGTTTGACTTCTAATATCTTCGGTGTTTAAAGTGATAAAATTTGAACTACATCTCAAAAGTTTTTAATCTTCAGAATATATTAATAAGTAAAAAATTATGTGGTAGTATACGGTGGTTTTTATAAAAACGGTTTATTTTAAAAAATCTTAAAAATAAATCTCATTCGCCGGTAATGGGTAAACAAACAAAACAAAAATGTCGTCCATAAGATATTTTTACTATCTTTCCAATGGTATATATATATTGTTCCAATCCGACTATAAATGACTTAGATATAGCTAAGTCCAGTTCCAAACTTTGCATAGAAATAAACTCCCTACAGAGGTCTTTCCGCGGATTTTTTTTTTTTCAAATCAGCTTGAAAAGTACTACATCGGGGTAAAAAAAAAATCACTGAGATCAACTTATTGCAAAATTGAGATTTAAAATACGAATTAAGTAATTATATTTTTAAAGGTCTGCACACATCTATATTTTTCATTTTTGTTTTCATTCTTTATTTGCAATCTATCTTAAGATAATAAGCAAATTTGATTACTAAATACTAAAACAGGAGTTATTTGACTTCATTGAGCCAACTAACTATAATAAATAGAAAAATAATCTTTGTGGAAATATACATACATATTTTTACAATTTACAGCTTAAACTAATTAGCCTCTCAATGGCAAATCTAACACATGTAGACGCTTTAGTCTTCTGGTTTCATTGCTATCGTCTAGGAGTGCAATAGCTAGAGGATTAGGATGTTGCCTTAATCTATTTAAATAATTTTTACTAATTTTTCGAATTTCATCTTTGACAGTTACCATTTTAAGATCTCTAAGTATAACTTTGTTCGTTACAAACCATGGGGCATTTGTAATTAATTTTGCTGTGTCAGCAAATTTTTAGTCAGGTGCGTGCTTGCAAAAAAGTTGGTAATTTCAGCAAAAGGTTTGCTGAAAATCAGCGAGCTGATTTTTACCAGAAAAATAGTAATCTTCAGCAAAAGTTTTGCTAACATTTAGTCGACTGCAAATGAAAAAAATCCTTGCTAAAATCACTAAACTTTTTGCTGAATATTAGTAGACTGAAAAAAAGTCAAAAAACTTGTAGCGAAATTTTACTTTAGTTAATTTATTTGCTGAAAATTTAAATATAGAATATGTGTAGAGTTGTTTTTCTTTTTTTGTCATTTCCGTTTCCAGACAAGCTGCGACATCTACATCTTGTCTATCTGGTTGTCGTCCACGCTATACATGCGGTTATCAGCACAATTTTGGTAGCAAAATAAATTAGTAAAACATTAGTTCAAAATTAGTTTAGTGCTAAAAAAATATAACTAAATTTTTTGCTGAAAACGGAATTTCAGCAAAAAAATTGCTGAAAACTAGTACACTTGATATACAAGACGTTTTACTAATTTTTCTACTAACTTATTTTTTTGAGTGTTTGATCAATTTGATCAATTTCATTTTGCACAAACACTGACGCTTCTGTTGGACAACGACTGCTTCCGACTATTGCTGTGTCGTCTGCGTAGGTGGCAACTGTGACGTCATTGGTAATTGGCATGTCTGCAGTAAAAAGTGTATACAATATGGGACCAAGTACGCTGCCCTGTGGTATTCCAGCTTTGATTTCAACTATATCTGATTTTTCATCTGATCATCCACGAATTAAACCGATACATCAGGAAAGTGTATTAATCTATACATGCTTTAAAATTCTTTCGTTATACAAATAAGCTATTAACGTACACATAAAAATCGTTACCAAGCAATTAAGAAAACTTCAACTAATAAAGTTTTATCGAATAATTTATTATATTGTATATGCCAAAAAACATCATTTTAGTTGAGTGCTCCCAATTGCTTGCCAAAGATTGTTTTGTGTGTATTTTAAAAGCGCAAATAAAACTTGATTTTTAAAAGACTCTAAAATAAGATTATTTTTAAATCGTTCACATGTGATCATAACTGACTCTTATTTACAAGTGTTTTGTTCTAAAGTTAATTTTTTCTCTAAATTTTATGAAGATTCATATGAGACTCAAAAGTTCATCATAAATGCTGCATATTTAAGGAAATTTTCTTTGTAATAATATAACGCCCAGAACGATGGGACAATTGAAATGGCTAAATCACTTTTTTTAAAGTTTACTGATGAGGTTATTACCTTTTTTCGGAGTTCAAATTGTAATAATAGCTGTGTTTGTGTGACTGCATATCATGACACACAAACACAGCTAATATGTTAATTGAAGTCATTTATAATTTCATATTTTTTGGGTAATTTTGTCTACACTTTTGGGAATTTTGAATCTTGCTTGTGGCAGCACTGAGATTAAACAAGATTAAACTGAACTATTTACTTGTAGTGGTGGAAAAAATCATACACATTTGTTGCACAGTGGATTGACCGAATACATATAAGTCCCCAGTCACCTGGGGTCTTATACAAACTATCAAGCGGGCTTAAGCCCACTTGTTCTATTTACAATGTTAAAACTAAAATTCAGCATTTTTGCTATAACCTGGTCCGTGTTTTTGCATTCTGCCAAAGCAAATCCAGGCCAATTTCTCTAAAAATATTATAACAAATTATTCTATTAACAATTATTAGCAATATCTTTTTCAGGATTAAAATAGCGTGTTTTTAAATTTGAATATTAAAAAAATGGTATTTTATCCATATTAAAAGTTTCTTTCAGAACAAAGTATTTATGTTTTTCAGAAAGGCTACTTCATTCAGATGCATTGCATGCAAAAATATTACTTACTTGCTAATTAATCTCTCCCATACTCCTCAAAATTTAACCGTTTCTATTTAAATTAAACCATTTTTCTCTGAGTACAAAGCTGGAATTTAAAAAAAAGCTGGAGTAGATCCTCCAAGGCGTCCGTAATGTGATGGCATAAGCCCTGTTCAACCCTAGCTCTAAATGTCGGCAAGACAGAACAAATTTAAAAAATTCCGTATTTGTAAAATTTTTCCTGTTTTCTTTAATTTGTATGTTAATGGTAGCAAGGCAGACTTTAAGATGAAATTTCTTTTCAGTATGTGTATCAACAAATTTTCTTTTAAAAAATAAAAATATAACATTTTTTTCAAAATTATGAAATTTTTCTGCTCACCAGGCGGTTTTCATCGCCTATTTCGAACATTAACAAGTTGTATCGAAAATGTTAGCCTTTGCAGACGTGTGTAATTCTTATGGCTTTCGATACAAATTAAGAAGAGAGTGACTTAACAGAGGTAGGGAGAGTTGGTACCTCTTTTAAATTATATGCTCGTTGGCTCCACCTTGCTGCGTTAACAAAATTTTTGTGTGGTCAAAGCCCGCTCAGGTAGTAAAATACAAACGACACAACTTCGGCCCGGTAATGGAGACGGTAGTACATGTACTGGCAATGCGTCGGATTTTCAACTTTCACTGTACTGGCATGTTGTGGAAATGATAACACCAATAAACGCTTGGTCGTAGTTATTTCGCAACGTTGGCGCAGGCTTGGGATTTTATTTTTTTGGTATTATCCCAGTACATTTAATAACAAATTCAGTAGTTTGCTAAAACTTTACTGTCCTTTTAGTGTACATCACAGATTTTTAATATATTCTTTCGAAACTTCTCAAGAAAAGAATGGCTATGTCTCTCTTACATAAATAATTGTTTTAATATATGCAAAAATACGTAAAATTTATTAAATTGAAAATTTTAATAAATTAAAAAAGCTCGTTAATTTTTTGAAAACAGTACTGGGAAAGCACGTTTTAAGTAGTACTTGCATTTCGTAAAAAACAGTGCTCTGCCAGTACAATTTTTGTTGTAACGTCCGCAATTTCTACCTGGGCGGTATCATAATAACTACAGCAAAAAAATTTCCACACATTAGAAAGTCACAATCATAACAAAGTCAAACTTTCCCACTCTCTCGCCGAATTTTCAAATGTTCTTGCAAACTAAGAGAATTTTTAAAAGAAGCTTGACAATTATTTTCACTAAAACTAAACAAAAGGCGGTGCTTTAAACAAAACAAAATAATACATAGCACCATTTTTGATTTCTTCTAAATTGGGTTTAGTGTTGAAAAATTTACAAAAGTAATTCACCAGAAAGTGGAGATTTGTGGTAAATGTTCACTGACAAACTCGTTTCGTCTAAATATCAACTAATTTTTATTAATTTATTAAAAAGCTCCGGGACTTTTAAAAATTTACGAGAATTTCTATAAAAAGTGAAATTACACAAAAACTACACAAAAATGTCATTATTCAAAAATTATCCAACGAATGTGTAAACAGTCCCCTTTTTTGAATAATTATTCAAAAAGTGGCAACACTGCATCTCAATTCACTTTTTTCATATTTTTGTTAAATAATATTTTAACACATTTTTTAAATATTCGGTATTTTAACGAACAAATATATAAAATAAAATACAAAAATATTTAATTTTAATACAAAATAAAAGTTTGTGTTGATAGCAACAATTTTTAGTTAACATGTTGCAATTAAATTTTTTCTATGTAAAAACTGTTTTCATTTGCTTTTTCAAGCAACACACACTATGACACACACAACAACAAAAAATGGTAAGGTGTATACTTTTTGGTGAGACAAATAGATTAATCACAACTGGGTTGACTATAGCAAAAGTCGTTGCGATTAATTTAAATTCAGCGACAATCGACGGTCAACATTTATTGAAGTTTAGAAAAGAAAAAGAAAGCAAAAAAAGAATATGGTTGTATTTGTTTTGCCATAATTCTTCACCAATTCAATTTGTTTTGCATTAATTATTGTTGTTTTTTCTTTCATTGCATTTAATTTTGCTTTTTTGCGGTAAAAAAAATAAATGTTTTGTAAATAAAGTACGAATTTTTGCAGCTGACACGAATTTCTACAACTTTGTTCTGATAAGCAACCCTTATTTAGATAAAAATATGGCAACAATTTGACAAATATTTTGAGTGTGAATTAGTTTGTCTTCAAGAGAATAGGATAGATTCTATTATGACGACAAATCGCCGGACGACATGGCGACATTTTGTTTTCCATACATATGTTATATGTAAAAGCAATTTTCGCTGGGCCTACACTAAATTTGTTACCGACAAACAGTGTTACCAGAACTTGGATACCAAAAATGGCTAAATTTGTGGAGAAAAAGAGCTAAAATAAAGCTAAAAATGGCTGAACAATTTTTTAAGAGCAATCTCACAATTTTGTTCAAAAAATTACTAAATAGAGTGAAACCAACCAATAACGGTTATTCCCATTAGCGGTCATCTTCCTTTAACACGCAATATTTGAGCAGCGGCTTTTTAAATCCAAATTATAGAGTAAAAACATTACCTAAAAGTAGCGGATTCTCTCTTAATCAAACGTAGACACTTAAGGTTAAATTAGACGTGCCATAACGCCATAACCGTAACCATAACGCCATAGCAGACAACCAAAATTCAATTGGTTTCTATGGTTACGGTTATGGCATGTCACCAATAATCGTATACATTGTAGCCCATAAGATTGGTTTGAACAGCTGTTTTATATGGTTATGGTTATGGCACGTCTAATCGAGCCTTTACGTTGGGTCTCATACTGCAGATTTAAACTTAAGCCCAAACCACATAGTGAAAGTGGCAGTGGACGGTGACAGTCCTGTCAAACTTAGTTCTTAAATTTCTCGAAAACGATTTAATATTTTTAAAAATTTCTTATTCCGTTTTGTTTAAAAATAGCTCGTTTAGAGTATAAGCACAATGCAAAGGTCCCCGTTTTTTCCATACAATTTGACAATTAAAATCGTGCAACGATTTCCGTGAGATATAAAACTTATTTTATTTTCTCAACGGAATTTCTTATTCTCATGTTTTTACTCTCAGAATATTTTACTAATGTTGCCAGATTTTCACACAATTTCAATCACAGTACAAACATAGTACGACTACATGGTTGATTTCGTCATGCACATGGATTAGTAATACCAAAGGGTTTTACTTTATACGTTTATAAAATATATAAAAAACAGCAATAATACAATAACATATTCACCGCCTTTTATTCTAACTAATGTCAAACAACAACAATACGTTGGAATGCGGCAAGAAGAAAAATGTAAAATATAACCAACTTGACTGTCCATGTGTTCTCTGTTGTAAAAGTCAGATTCCGTTGCTATTTTGTTCGTTTTTTTTCCGTCACGATTTAAGATTCCTTTTCCATTTGTATTGTGCTTATTCTCTTATTTAAGCGTATATGACACTTGATAGTTTCAGTCACAGATTAATACCAGATGTGAAACCAATGACAGGTGTCAAAAAAGTATTCTCGAACCGTATGGTTTTGTTTACATGGAAGTCAAGTCAAGAGGGAGATAACAATATAAAATCTTCATACATTTTGTATTGCGCATTTTTTGTATATATAAGTCTCTTTTTAGATTATTGTGCTTTATCTTTTGTGTTTTTCTTAAATTTTTGAGTTTTGTTTTGCTCCTTTTTTGTCGGCCATATTACCCAAATCAGCTGATTCATATCTGGTATAATTTGTGGTTTCAGTATTAATAATCCAAAATAGAAGAGAGCACGAATTTCCTTATGTGAGAAATAATGTGTATGAAGAGAACAACTATATCGAAAAGCTATCAAACTGTCAAATTAATGTCGGTAATGCAGCACCCTTCATATGATTTGCATTGATGGTGCAAAAAACTAGAATCTAGAAACTAGCAAGTGTCATATATTACCATTCCATGCCAATGGTAATGAAATGTACGTATAATTGAAGAAAAAAGCATTGTATACAAAAAAAATTGTTCTTTTATCAAAACATGAAAACAATGCCTACCGGGTAAAAATTTTAATATGGTGTCTTATATAATTGTATCTCATTTGATAAGTTCCCATACATAACCACATACAATTTGATCCGAAAAATGGGTTATCTACATGTGTCTAATTATATCAAATTAGATATAATTTGATAAAATTTCATCCGAGATTTGTCCATATCCAGGACATCAAATTACACATAATTCGACATAAATATATCTGATTTTATATGATAAAATCAGATAGCTTTTTATGACTAGAAGTTATGCTTAAAGGGTATTAAGTTCACAATTGAAATTTCTGTAGTTTAAACAATTTTAAAGGCCCTAATTTTATAAAATTAAACATAACAAAATGTTTAAAAATATTCTTATAAAATTGATTGTGTTTTAAAAAAATGCATTTGAAAAGCATTCTTATTAAACGTACGCATATTTGTTTTTAATATGAAATTATATATAATAAAAAATAACTTGATAATGATTTGTTTATGGAGCCTTATATGCACTCAAAAAAATAAGTTAGTATAAAAATTAGTAAAACGTCTTGTATATCAAGTGTACTAGTTTTCAGAAATTTTTTTGATGAAATTCCGTTTTCAGCAAAAATTTTAGTTATATTTTTTAGCACTAAACTAATTTTGAACTAATGTTTTACTAATTTATTTTGCTACAAAAATTGTGCTGATAACCGCATGCATAGCGTGGACGACAACCAGATAGACAAGATGTAGATGTCGCAGCTTGTCTGGAAACGGAAATGACAAAAAAAGAAAAACAACTCTACACATATTCTATATTTAAATTTTCAGCAAATAAATTAACTAAAGTAAAATTTCGCTACAAGTTTTTTGACTTTTTTTCAGTCTACTAATATTCAGCAAAAAGTTTAGTGATTTTAGCAAGGATTTTTTCATATGCAGCCGACTAAATGTTAGCAAAACTTTTGCTGAATATTACAATTTTTTTGGTAAAAATCAGCTCGCTGATTTTCAGCAAACCTTTTGCTGAAATTACCAACTTTTTTGCAAGCACGCTCCTGACTAAAAATTTGCTGACACAGCAACATTTTTTGCTAACTTTACAGACTTTTTTTTTTGAGTGTGGCTACGTTTGAAGTTAATTAATTCTTCATGTGCGGAGAACTAAAATTTATGTTTAACTGTATATTAATTTGTGTATGATAATATATAAAGTTATACAAAATTACAGGAAAATATTTTAGTATGGCGTCATTTAGGCATTGAACAATGCCAATTGAGAAAAATTTCATTGGAACTGATCAATTGTAATGCCAAAAAATTTCATTGGAATTGGTCAATTGTAATGCCAATGAAATTATTAATTAATTTGTCCATTCAATTAACTAGTCCCAAGTATGTTTTTTAGTACAGTTAAATTTCCCGTAATAACAGCAAAATTTTCAGTAGCCATTACAGATTTTTTTGGTTGAGTGTATGTAAACATTTCCATGTTTTTATAAAAAAATATAGTAATGTTAATTATTAATTATGTTAATATATGGTACAGTAATGATTTTTTCAGGTTTTCTTATCAAAAATTAATTTCTATTCCCTTCCATTAGTGCATATCTACACCCAAAAAAGTTTGACAGTTACTACCAGACAGTTGTTTATGCATAATAAGTGGTTGTTGTTTTTAATTGTACTTACAGTTGTGTTGCTATGGAAAAATCAAAACAACTAATATGACAGTAATTTAAGAAAACAACTAACGAAAATTACTATGATTTCGTAACAGTTGTTTAAAGCAGTTATTTTAAATATCATAATAAACAAATACCAAAACAGTATTTTTGAAGTAAACAGTTATGTTTGTTAGTTATTTAAGACAAACACAATTTCGTTGATTACTACATAAAGAACTGTCATATAGTAACTGTCAATCTTTTTTGAGTGTAGCTGTAAGTGAAGGCATGCCGAAGAATAACAGCAGTTATTCCGCGATTTAAAATAAAAGAGAGGCGTACAATAGCCCTAATAATTCTGTCTACTATTCTTTTACAGCCGAAACATTCGATAAATGTAAACGAGATTCAGATTTTGACAAATGTCTGGTCGATGCGGTCAATAAAGCAATACAAATATTAAAAACTGGTACTTATTTCACACATCGACTAAGCTATAGATAGTTCATATGAAATATTAAATTTTGAAACAAATTTCAGGAAACAAAGAGTTTGGTATACCACCTTTGGAGCCATTGGCTGTCAAATCATTGGTTATTGATGCCGGTACAGCTCCGATCAATCTTAGACAAACATTAAAAAACGTTTTGATTACGGATATGATTTCAACCAGTAGAATTCAAAGATATAGGTTTGTATTATTAATAATTTATTAAAGGCCGTATGACACTAGCTTTTTTAACTTTTTCTTTATTTAGGGTTTTTATTTGATTTTTTCCATTCTTGTTTAACATTTACGTAATATTCGTAACCAAAACGTCAACAAAACCCCAAGAAAAAGTAAAAAAAGAGTTGGTGCCATAAAGGCTTAATTAACTCTCCACAAAAGAATAAGGTTAAACACACTAAAATTTTAACACCCTTTCTTCCGTTTTATTACGTTAACGTGGGAACCCCCGTGTTTGTAATCGTATTGAAAATGTTCCCGTATTTGAAAATTGAGTAATGGAGAGTGTCCGCCATCAAAACATCTGATTAATTTAAATAGCAATAAACACAAAACGAACAAAGAAAGTAGATTTATATAAACAAATAAGAAATAAAAAAAAAACAAATAAGAGAAATATTTTTTCGCAACAACGAAAAAATTTCGCTCTACATTTGAAGCCCAAAAATTTTTATAACTTTCCACACATTTTCAACTGATATGCACTTTTGCTAAATTATACATACTTTTTTTTTGTACTAACCAATGTTGGCAACCGAAACGGATAACGGTATTGGTATCGAGTTTTTGTTTGTTTCGGTATTGGTATCGGTAACGGTATAACCGATACCGAAACACCAATACCGGTACGTACCGGTATTGTTAAAGAATTGTGTTTTCACAATAAATTATGTGTTGTTGTAAAAAAAAAACACAATGTTGCTAAACCAAATTAAAAAAATAATGGCAATACGCCTGCTAGCAAGCAATACGATTTTTTATTAAAAACACAGATAGAGTTCAACTAATTTAAAATTTTTCTTATTTTGTATAAAACAATTCATATATTAGAAACCGATTCAATACCTTTACGATACCGGTATTAAGGGAAAATGTTATTGGATACCGGTATTTTTAAAATTAAGATTTTCGGTATTGGTATCGGCATCGGTTATCAATTTGAAAGGGTTTTGAAACGGATAACGGTATTATAAAAGTATCGGTTGCCAGCCTTCGTACTAAGTGTTAAATTTATATTGGTGAAAACCATTAAAAAACGGAACATGTAAAATTTACATTGATGAAAGCAATAAGTTTTTGTTATTGTTCCGTATACGTACAAGCTTTGACGGATACCTGTTTTACGGACCGATAATGTTCCGTAAAAGCCGGTTTGATGATTCCGTACATGCCGGAGAGTCCGTAAAAATGTTTCTTGGGTAGTTTTAAAATTTTTGTTTGTTTCTCTTTTAACTTTTATTCGTATTCTTTCTGACATTAAATTAACAGAATGTTTCATATATTTGTGTTTTTATTATTATGTGTAAACCCAGATAAATAAATCCAACTTTTTTTTGGAATGAATAAATCTATTTTGTATGAAAAAATCTAAATCCAGGTTATTAAAAAATGCACTTTTTGGTTTTTTAATTTTAAAAATTTTATATTTTTATTAAAATCTAATACTTATTCGCTATTATAATGTGCAAGGAACAATTTACATTTTCGCAAAATTTAAATTTTTCCTTTCACATTATATTAGCGAATAAGTACTAGATTTGGATAAAAATATTAAATTCTGAAAATTAAAAAATAAAATATGCATTTAACAAAACAAAATAAATCCATAAAAAACAGTGATTGAAGAAAGTGATTTAACATAATGTAGAAAAGAATTCTTAGGGTGGGTGCGACCTGGCTAAATAAAATCTAAACTGAATTCAGGTTTCCAAATTTCTATGAAATTTGAAAAAGTTTTTAAAAAATTTTCAAAGAAATTTGAAACCCTTTTGTTAATTTGTATTTAGTTTAGAGTTTATTAAGCCACCTCGCACACCAATAAAAAGTCATATTTTTATGTAATTTATGTAAAAAATCAAGAGTCTGATTTAAACTAAGCTAAAGTTGCGTTTACATCTGCACTGAAATCTCGATATTTCGATATTCACCACTCTGAAAAGGCAATGAAGGAAAGCTTATAGATGTTCGATTTTGAATAAAATAACCAGAAAAATATTGGAAATGACACCTCATTACTATCTGCATTACCAAAAATGATATATCATTACCTTTTGCATTATTTTATAATATAAAATAATGACTTCCTAATAACGGCCTATTGTATGCATTGTTTCTAAATATAAAATAATGACTTACTCGTAATAGTTTAAATAAGTACTTTTTACACAGTTAAATTTTATACATTTTTATTTATTATATGTACATATGTTTTATGTTTAAATTTTTATGACGAGTCCTAAAATTACACACTAGAAAAAACTTAAATTTTTCTAAATGTATTTCCTTAGCTAATAGTATTTGCTTAACTCCTTATTTTTAAGAATCAAGTAAGCAATCGGATAGCCACTTATAATTCAACTTTTTGTAAGCATGTGTGTAACCACTTATTATTCAAAATCTCATAACTACTTATTTCTCATTTTTTCGTAAGCGAGCGGGTAAGCGTGACTACTTATAAAAACGACCACGCCAAACAAAAATAATGAGCTTAGACGCCAAAAAATAAGTTGTGCGGAGCTATGCATTTCTATTATATAACCACTTATTTGGTAATGAAAGATTTTGCTGGGTACACATATTTAGTTCTAATAAATACATTTTCCAAAAAATTAAAGTTTATACGCATATCTTCACTGCTTTTTCAGAGTGGTGATTATCGAAATCTCGGGTGCAGATGTAAACGCAGCTTAATGAAAACTATTTCTTTCTGTAGGAAATCGTGTTTACCAAGCGCGATTAAGTATATATTATTACATACGCTAGTTTTTTGCGAGTAGATGTCCAAATTTTGGTTTGTTTAACGTTAAATAAATAATTCTTGCGCTGGATGAATTGTAGTATTTTAATTCGCCTGAAATAACAATACACTTTGTTTTTATTTTTTCAGAACCGATTTGGATAAATACCTGATTATCTGCGATAGCATTACAGATCGCATACAAATGTTGGGTGATTATGAAATGTCTGGTCGTATTTTACTGCTGCCCATTACTGGTAATGGTCGTGCTAATATTACAATTGTTAATGCCAAAATTGAGCATCGTTTAATTGGAGAACCTTTTGATAAGGATGGTGTTCGTTATATGCGTTTAAAGGACTATCAAGTTTCCTTCGATCCAAAACGTGTATATATGCATTTTGAAAATCTCTTTAATGATGCAACGTTATCGCAGACAATGAATCGTTTCTTGAATGATAACTGGGAAACAGTATTTGGCGAATTAAAAACCGGTTATGCTAAGAGTTTTGGTAAAATATTCCGTGAACTCTCAAATCGCTTATTCGAAAAAGTACCAATGGATTCA
Source organism: Leucophora obtusa (assembly GCA_949987735.1). Classification (NCBI taxonomy): domain Eukaryota; kingdom Metazoa; phylum Arthropoda; class Insecta; order Diptera; family Anthomyiidae; genus Leucophora; species Leucophora obtusa. The sequence goes on from OX465295.1 coordinate 370,891,938, forward strand.
ATATTTTTAAGATAAACATTTTTGTATATATTACTTAGGCCGGATAACACAATGTCCCGTTAAAATTTAACCTAAAGTTAAATTTAAAATTTTTATGGTAAACCACAAAAAATGTGTCAGTTAAAGTGCCAGTTTGTAACTAACAGGACATTGTGTTAATGGGCCTTTAGTGTTAAAGATCAAGAAAGTTTCTTTGATTTGCGTTTAAACTATAGAATTTATTTGAATTTTTGTATTGTACATAATGATATTGGATATGAACTTAGATTATAAGTTTAATATAAGATAAATTTTTAAAATTGATTATACATACATAGTATTAATTTAATTATTTTATTTATAGCACTTATTCTGAAGTATTATTACAGCAAAAAATGCACAGTGCTGGCAATACAAAAAAAATGTGTAAATAAATATGCAACTCCTGAGCATTTCCTGAACTACTTGACCGATTAAAACAAACGGGGTGATGGAAATCAAAAACAAAAAATATTAGTTTTTTAATATGGAATATTTAGGTTACTTTTATACATATATTGGAATTACCCAGGAATTTGGCAAAAGTTTACTTATTCGGGCGCCCTCAAAAAGAAATTTTGAATTTGTTGTCCCGCCAAAGTCCTTGAAATCCAGTCATTTTTATGGTTTTTCACATTTTCCCGCTTTTTCACGAAAATTTTCTGGCAACGCTAGTTGTAGAAGACTGAATATTATTCTGACAACAAAAACATTTATATAAAATCATAGCCTCTGGAATTCGAATTTTTATTTAATAATTTTGCGCACAGAAAAAAAAAACTCAAGGATTAATTTAAACGATGATTACCAACTTAAAGATTTACCGCAAAATTCATAAACGCTTTGTAAAATTATAGGAGGTTTATTGAACAAATTTTGTATGAAAATTACGTTTGTAAACCTGTTATAACTTTACAAAGCGTTTATGAATTGAGGGGTTATTCAGTAATTTTTGATAAATTAAAATAAGTAATAAAATTGATAAATAAATTAAAACCCCGACTTTTTCACACAGTTATAAATTTAAGACCAATGCTGTGCAATATTATAGTCAGCACCAAGTAATAAAACTACTTGGGTAAGAAATTTTCAAACAAAATTTCTTAGTAAAATAAAACTTGAGTTTGCCGCTCGCTACTAAATTTTAGTAGAATTGTTGTAAACTGTAATTTAAAAATTATTTGCTTAAATTAGCAACAAATTTTACTGAATCACTTGCAGAAAAACATTCATCATATTTATAAAAAACTTCATAAATGTGGTGAAAAATAAAATTGGAACTTGACAAATGTGATAAAGTATTTTTAAAATGCAAAATGACATGTTTTTTATATTTATAGATTATGATAGTTGCGACGGAAGTCGGTAATTGTCAATGTCGATTATTTCGTAAAAGAATTTGAATTTACACAGAAAGAATTTACAAAATTCTAATTAACTTTTTAAACACCTTTCTCATACCAAATTTGTAAATACAAAAAAACTTTTTAAGGGGGGTATCGACTGTAGGAAAAATTTTGTTTTCGAATTTTTTTATATTTTATTTGGATAGAGCACACTCTTTAGTATATGAAAATATCAATACAAAACTCGAAGAAATAAAATTTCCACATGTGTTTTTGTAAAATATATTTTATACTGAATTTAGACCAAGCAAAAACCAGCTGGTTTTTGTACAAAACTAAATTACGAAAGCCAAGTCTTTTACAATGATTATTTTGTTTTTCTTTGTCACAACACTTTTTTACTACACAATTTTCTTTCTTTTTTTATTGTTAAATTAATGTAAAAAAAATTTTAATACATTTAAAAAAGAACAACAACACACAATTTCAAACTAAACTAGAAATATTTTTAAAAAAATTAAAAAATATTTTTTTGACACTTGCTTTACTCCTATATTCGTTGTAACATGGTGTATCGAAAATTAATTATAAATGATACCGGGTGTATCAAAAATGCATATTTCAGATATTTTTACTTGGTTTTTGGCAAAAACCAGGTGGAATCTGGTTTTCTGTTTGTATGAAAATTGTATGGAAAAACTATATTAATTTTGTAGTTTTCGGCTTGAAAACTAAAAATCGCCAAAAACTACTAGCTTTTGCCCAGTCTAAATACACTATTAGTCACAAAGCGCTACAAGTCACCGGTATCGGTTTACGGTTTCTCTGCCGAATGCTACCATTGTCTTTATTATAAATCTTATTTTGCATAATACAGCAGAACAAAAAGAAAAAAAATTGCACGCAGTCTTTAAAGAAAATCCAATGACGATTCCTCGATGGTTGGCGAAGGCACGTTATATGAGGCAGGTACTGATGGCTTTTTATAAGCCATAAAAGTAATCAATGTATATAAAAAATAAAAAAACAAATACAAAACAAATTAAAAACTGTTTGAAATTAAAGATTTTGACCGAAATGAAATGCCTCATAAGTTCTCTACCATCGTTTTTAAGAAAATTTGGGTTAATATATAAAATATTCTTTATCCGATTCTTCCCAAATTTAGTGCACATGTAGAAAACGGCGAGATATAAATTTTGTTCATACACGGTTTTGTGAAATTTTGCTGTTTTCTTTGCGTAAAATTAATTTTAAACTTTAAACGCGTTTTCCCACAACCCTGAGTTCAAAATCGGCTGCCACTGTACAGCCAAGGCGGGTTAACCGATTTTGATCCGGGTTTTTTTCTTTCGTAAACGGAAAAAATAAAAAGTGTGTAGTTATCGAAGTACTTAGGTAAAATACAACTTCAAAAGTATATTTTGTAAGTTAGTAAGAAAATACATGCAGATTTACCAATTTTTGATTTTTGTCAATTTTCCTTAGTTTTTGACCTATTCCATTTTCACGCACTTCAAAATATGTTAAGTTACCTAAGTTTCTTCTTTTATAAATTATATTTCAATTAAAGGATTGTGTAACTTAGCAGAAAACTTTTGAAGTTGTATTTTACCGAAGTACTTCGGCATTTATCCACTTTTTATTTTTTGCGTGTAGGCAACAAAAAAACTCTAGTCCTTATCGTGGCCCTTTTGGTCAAATAAATTTTATATCCCCGAGCAAATTGTTTTTTCTTGCCTTTTTGGAATTTTTAAGTTTGTGTGGCAACTTTGTTAAAAAAAATTTTAAAAATAATAATCGGGACACTATAAGGACTAGAGAATTTATCTGGGATTAAGAATCATTTTACATTTTTATTTTCCGAGAATTAATGAAGGCTGCACAGTGGCAGCCGATTTTTCCTTAAAAATGCACCAACAAAGAAATTTGTAAATCCAAAAAAAATTTCTTTTTGTTTTTGTAACTTTGAATTTTTATTTTTAAACAATTTTTATATGAAAGATTACAATTTACAAACGAGTTACAAATATTTCAAACAAAGAAATTATTGGGAATAAAATATTAATTAAAAAGAAAGAAAATGTGATTGCTTTTACAAAATTCCATTATTGGTGCATACTGTTTTTTCTGTGTATTTTTTAAAGCATTAAGGGCCAGTTTTATAGCCAGGAGATCGACTTTTGGCTTAAATACTTCTAAAGCGACAAATTTCTAACTGGTCCTACACTAAAAAAAGTTAGTAAAGTAAGCAAAAAATGTTACTCTGTCAACAAATTTTTAGTCAGGAGCATGCTTGCAAAAAAGTTGGTAATTTCATCAAAAGGTGTGTGCTGAAAATCAGCGAGCTTATTTTTACCAAAAACAATAATCTCAGCAAAAGTTTTGCCAACATTTAGTCGATTGCAAATGAAAAAAATCCTTGCTAAAATCACTTAACCTTTTGCTGAATATTAGTAGACTGAAAAATATTTGTAGACAAATTTTACTTTACTTAGTTAATTTATTTGCTGAAAATTTAAATTCAGAAATTATGTAGTTTTTTTTTTAATTATCATTTCCGTTGTCTGTACTAACATACATCCAGACAAGCTGTGACATCTACACCTTGTCTATCTAGTAGTCGTCCACGCTATAAATGCGATTATCAGCACAATTTTTGTAGCAAAATAAATTAGTAAAACATTAGTTTAGAATTAGTTTAGTGCTAAAAAATATAACTAAAACTTTTGCTGAAAACGGAATTACAGCAAAAAAATTGATGAAAACTAGTACACTTGATATACAAGACGTTATACTAATTTTTTTACTAACTTATTTTTTTTAGTGTAAGGGTAAGATCGATTGTTCCTTTAAATATCTCTTAAGTAAGAAATTTTCAAATAGGACTTAGTTCTGACTATAAAACTGGCCCTAATTTTTTATCCAAAAATTTTCGAAATGAAAAACTTAAAATATTAAAAAAATGTTTTTGACTGTAAACTGTAATTTCAACAATTGTCGCATAAAAATCATCAAAGGGCCGCATTTGCCCACCGTTTACATATAAGTATGGGGACTTAAAGAAAAAAAATGTTCTCAGGATATTAAAAAAGCATTTTGTTTTATAATTTATGATATGTGTCACCCTCTAGACCCATTTTAAACATATTTTAGGTACTAAAATAAGGATGGAGTCGAAAAATGGAATAAAATTTAACGATTTTTGATTACGCAAACATTTTTGAAGTTTTTTGTTTGTTTTAGTACAATTTGCGTTAATTAACGATTAACTTTATCGCCGTAGGCTATAAATTTTACTTATCGCCACAGAAGTGCTGAAAAAAATTCTAAAAATTAAAATTTTTCTATGAAAGTTGTTCGTGCGAAATTTTCCATTTGCTCAAAAATAAATCTGTTTTTGGAGCCTATTTTAGTATTTGCAGGCGGTTTTCATCGCCTCTTTCGAACTTTGACAATTTGTATCGAAAATGTTAGCCTTTGCAGACGTGTGTAATTATGGCTGAACTTTCGATACAAATTAAGAAGAGAGTGATTTAACAGAGGTAAGGGCGGATTATGGGACCTTAAACGTAATTGTGATGTAAAGGGCGGATTAGGGGACCGTAAACGTAAATGTGATGTAACTGTACCGTGCCGTAGCTAAAAAGTACACATAGATTATCGTAAACGATATTACTATTTAGCATCTATTTCATGTGGTTTTATATTTTATTCTAAAATTATGCATTTATTTGTTAATTTTTATTCATTATTTGTTGTTTAAATCAATTTTCTTTATTCATTTCATATTTACGACTAAATCATTCAGCTGTTTCGATGCCGGATAGAAAATTCTGATTTCAACAGAATGATCCGGCAAGTTTGTTTACATTTACGTGTTAGTAACCATTCGTATACATTTCTTCTTGTGGTATCGAAACAGCTGATTCGTTACAGATACGTTTACGGTTGGGTATTTTATTTTTTTTCAATTCAGTGAACTTATTATTTTTTTTTTAATTCACTGAACGTAATTTTATTTTTTTTAATTCACTAAACGAAAATGAAATTGAACGAATTCAGTAGTGAATTAATTCAGTAAGGAATTAGTTCACTTTTTTTCCGTTCGATTTATAAAATTGAACGCGTTCACCTGTGAATTAATTCATTTTATTTAATAAAAAGAACTATTGCAATTGAATTAATTCTTTGAATTTATTGTTTGATGAACGCATTCAGTTGAACGAATTCAGTGAATTACTTAAGAAAAGGAATTCATTCAATTCTAGAGAAAATTGAATTCGATTGGTGGTGAATTCATTCAAAAAGGAATTAATTCTTCAAAGCTGTGTACACGATACATAAATTAGTTAATATGGCCACTAACATCATGTTAATGTTAAGTGTGGTCCACTCATTTTAATGTTATGATTTACGTTTTTTCTGTGTTAACATAGTTGTTAAAGCAGATGTTAAGAAAACTATTTTATAACACCTCAGTCGATGCCATATGTTTTTACTGCTTAATGGCATCACCAATAAACAAAGCTTAAGAAAAAAACAAAGAAAATATATAAAAACAGTGTAATTTTGAAGTAATTTGCATTATTAGAACTTAAAATGTAGTATTCTTTTTATTTATCAAAGAAAAAAATATACAACCAATTAATTACTGTGAAATAAAAGACATTCATTTACGACTGACTCCGGCAAGAAAAAATTAATAATGAAATTTCTTAACATTAGTGTTCTCCACCACAATAGTATTAGATTCAGTGTTGCCAACTCTTGAAGGCAGGAAAGCACCGTGAGCATTATGAAAACGGGTAAAAAGGGTAAACATTTACCGAAAATGGGATAAAAAAGCACTATATAATTTTTTGGAAAATTTAAATCAAGAATTTAAAAACACATTTTAACTTTGAAAAATCGTGTAAAAAAGGTTTAAAAAATAACCAAAAAAGGGGTAAAAAAGCACCAAAAAAATATTTCAAAATTTTTAAGTTTAAATGTAACGAAGTTGCTATTTAAAATTGTACTACAAACATTGTGCAAACATGTAGGCAGGAAATCACATTTTTTCCTTGTATAGTTCGTTTTATTTTTTAAATTTTGACAGAAAATTCAAGAAAAATTTAAAAAAACGAGAACAAATACCAAAAATATAAACTGTACAAAAAGCACAAAAAGTACAAAAAGCACTGCCAGAAATATGAAAAAGCACCGTAAATACCCGCTTTTTTTAAACGGGTATTTGTAAAAAATCACCGGGTACGGAAGGAAAAAAGCACCAAAAAATACCCGAAAAGCACTGAGATGGCAACACTGATTAGATTTTATCTCTGACTCTCCTAACAGCTATCTTATGCGGCAAATAGACTATGCAAGTCACTTGCACAATAACGAGTTTGTTCAAGGCACCTTACTCGCCACACACCATTCAAGTAAACTGTGCAATATTCATTTTAATTTACACATAGCAGCAGAAACATGTAGCGGATTGTTATTGCCATTAGAAAATATTAGTCTTAAAAAGCTTTATTTCACCCTTTGCGCAGGCCAAAATACCTGAACTTCGTTGGCGATGTTAATAAATTTATATTGACATTTTTTACTTTACGTTTATTCATAATTTTAATTTTTTTTATCCGTATTTATGATGTTCACTCTTCAAAAATTACTGCTGAACTGTGCTAATTTCAGCATACACTGCGCAAATGACTTGCACAAGTTCTAAAATATTGCGTAAAAATCAAAATCGTTTTGATTTTTACTCAAGTCTAAAAATATACTTGTACAAGTACACAAACCAGGCCACACACTGTTCAACTGACCTGCACAAACTCATTATTGTGCAAGTAACTTGAGTAGTCTATAGGCCGCATTAACAGAATCTCATAGCTAATGGAGTCTCAGAGAAATGTATGATTGAACGAAAAAAATGAACGATGTTATATCGTTCAATGAACTGAACCGTTCAAATGAACTAGTTCGTTCATGAACGACACAACTCTAGCCGTTGGTATTTGCTAGAAGCTCCAATGGGAGTGATGTAATTATATTATTTATAAGTACATTAACTAAAATAAAAAAAAAATAATAAATAAAAATATAAATATTTTATACTAGTATTCTTAAAATTAAAGAGTTTTTCGTATTACCATGAATTTTTAAAAATAAAAATTTCTGACGATTTTTAAAGATGCATTTTTAAAACGCTAAAATGCAACACTGGTATAAAACCCTAAAATGAGCTAAAAAAAACGCTAAATGGTAACCTAGTGTCTACAAATGCAATGAAAAGTTCAAAGAAAAATGAAAATAATACACAAAGCAACAACAACGAAAATTATTTTGTTGTTGCTTTGTGTGTAGTTCGTAAATTTTAAGGCATTTTTTATTGCATTTGAAGACACTAGGTTAGTAAAATCTCGATGGAAAAACCGCCTGGTAGTAGCAGGCGGTCGCCTCTTTCGAACATTAGCAGTTTGTATCGAAAAATGTTAGCCTTTGCAGACGTGTGTAATTTTTGAATTTTTCGATACAAATTAAGAAGAGCGTGATTTAACAGAGGTAGGGAGAGTTGGGTAGTCTTTTAATTATATAGTCGTTGCTACTACTAGCCAATGCAACTGTGACAACTACAGACACATTTATCCCGCAATACCAACTTAGCGCTTTTCCAGCTGGACGTAGTGCTTCACCTCAGTACACTGGATAGTAGAATAACATGGCTGCATTGATCATGCACATGTAAAAGGTTAAATTTTGACGTTTAAAAAATATATAAGAAAGCTGCAACAACACGATAGAATTTTCGTGCCGTTTCATTGTAACTAATGTAAAACAAAAACAATTGGCGTTTTTTTAATCACCTGGATTTAGAATTTTTACAAAAAGCGGATTTATTAAATCAAAAAAAGCTGGATTTAATAAATCTACAATAAAAGCACAAATATATGAAACAGCCTATTAATTAGTGTTTCCAATTCGGTTAATCGATTAACCCATTCCTCGATTAATCGCCTCTATTTCGGTTAATGTCGAAACAATAATTCAAAACTCAAATAAATAATCCGAATAATCGGTTAAAACAGGTCGATTAACCGGTTACAATTTTAATATGGAATTTATCCCTTATTTTTCCCAAAACTTCATAATTTTCTTAACTTTGGCTAAAAAATTACAAAAGACATAAACACAAATATATTTTAATATATTTTATTTGTATTAAAAAAAATTCTATTTGTATTTTAAATTTGTCCAAATACATTTCAAAATTATTCACTTGTATTTAAAATTTTTTTAATCTGTATTTCAAAATTTTTAAAATTGCATTTAAAATAATTCCATTTGTATTTCAAAATTCTCCAAATGTATTTCAGAAATTTTTATTTTGAAAGCATTTTTACAAGCATACTTGTTTTCTCTTTCGTAATGAAAATTTTATAGGAATTATGAGACCTATATGTTAGTAAATATGCTTTTAAAATAAAAATAGAAATTTCTGAAATACATTTCGAAAAATTTTAAATGAAATTAGAATTTTATTAAATAAATTTGGACAATTTTGGAATACAAATGGAATTATTTGAAATGCATTTGGACAATTTTGAAATACAGATTTAAAATTTTTAAATACAAATGAATAATTTTGAAATGTATTTGGACAATTTTCAAATACAAATAGAATTTTCTTAAATACAAATAAAATATTTTAAAATATATTTGTAATACATATTTTAAAATACATTTGTATAATTTTGAAATGCTTTTTGGACAATTTTGAAATGCAGTTGGACAAATATAAAACGTTTTTAGACAATTTTAAACAGTGTTTGGACAATTTTGAAAAAGTTTCGAACAATTTGAAAACATTTTTACACAATTTTGAATGATTTTTGGACAAATTTAAAACATTTTGGGAAAAATTTAAAACATTTTTGAATAATTTTAAAACATTTTACACAATTTTGAAACCTTTTTCGACAAGTTTAAAATATATTTGGATAATTTTAAAATATTTTTGGACAATTTAAAAACATTTATGGAGAATTTTAACACATTTTAGACAATTATGAAATATATTTGGAATTTTCTGAAATAAAACTGAAAAAGGTGTAGAATACAAGGGAACCCATAACCATTTCACTGAAATTAAATTTTTATTCGCATTTGTGACATTAACAATAACGAAATAACCTAAAGTTAACACAAAATTAAAGCTTAAAATTCAAATTTAAATGAAATTTGACATTTGTGACTGTACACTGAGAGAAATGTCTTCATTCTATATATGAATTTTTACATTGATTCAATGAAGTTTCGCTGAAGTTCATCCATTGAAACTTTATTCCAAACAAACAATTCGTTCCGTTTACGCACCGTTTTCGGTCCGTCATAAACGGAATCCAACTCCGTTTACGTACCGTTTTCTGGATCCGTATAAGGACCAGAAAACGGAACTTAAGGAACATCGAAACTGATTCGAATCCGTTGAAAGTCCGTCAATCACGGACCGTTTACGGACCGTTGTGTCGTGTGAAAAACGGACAAGTCCGTTGAAAGTCCGTCAATGACGGACCTTTTACGGACCGTTACGTCGTGTAAAAAACGGACAGGTCCGTTGAAAGTCCGTCAATGACGGACCATTTACGGACCGTTATGTCATGTATAAACGGAGTAACTCCGGACTTATATATCTACCTAAATTGACCATATGTTTACTAATGTTGAGCAGTAATTTTTATGCTTTTTTATTAATTTATTGATAACGAAATATTGAGAATATATTTTTAAATAAATAAAGAATTAAAGAAAACAGACCTCGAGCTTGAAGAATTATTTAATTAAATCTACAATATATATTAGTACATCCCGCTCAGTTTAGCTCTCCAGCGAATCAATACGCAATAGGGACCCATAATAAAATCGATCATCTACATGCAAAGGGAAAAATAAATTAGCTATGGTTTAACTGATTGTATTTAAAATGGTATTTTGCATACGATTCAAATTCCCACATTTTAGGCTTGTTCCACGTCGTTACCGTGGGTTACCAATTTACTCGAAACAACAACAATTTACGCATAATTTTGACAATGGAAACGCTTTTTGGAAAAATTGGGTAGACGCGTTAATGTACGTGGAACAGAGCTTTTGTTACAAAAACAAACCATCTTACGAAAACCATTGTGGAACATGCACTAAATTTCATAAATCATACCATCTAATGTATCTATGCGACTTGAAGTTTTTTGGCTGATGATGTGCTGCATATATTCCCGCCATCGCGACTAATTTCTCGCCACAAAAATACTTTTATATCGACTGAAGGGTTGAGATTCATATTTTTTTTTTAATTTAATTGTTTTTATTTTGAACACAAATTAAAATCAACTCAGTCCGTATTTTACGGTACGGAAACGGAGTTAAAACGTATTATGTTCGAAAATCCGATTACACGGTCCGATAATGTTCCGTATACGTACAAGCTTTGACGGATACGTGTATTACGGACCGTTAATGTGCCGTAAAAGCCGGATTCATGATTCCGTACGTGCCGGAGAGTCCGTAAAAGTGTTTCTTGGGTTGGTTGAGATAAGTTAACGGGCCTAAGACCAGTTAACTTATCTCAACATAAACTGAGTTTAGTGCTTAACCATAGTTATGAATTTCAATTTTATATGGAAATATCTGTGGTTAATGTTTAACCATGTTTATGTTGGAAATAAGTTACTCGCCCTTAGAGTTGTTTTTTGCTCTATCTCTAGAAGTTTTCTCTCTCGTGTAGATGTGACTTTAGTCTACTAACTCTACTATTCAGAAAATTTTTTTGCAGATTTTTGTAGAGTAAATTAATATTTTCAATTAACTAATATTTTACTCAAATGGAACTAATTTTTTTTTCTTTCTTCAGAGGAGGAGGAAGAACTTTGGATAATAATTTTTTTAAATGCAATATTTTATTTATTGTAGCATTGATTAAATTTGCATTCAAAGAAATTTTGTATCCAAAGTTTACAGATTTAAAAAAAAAAAATCGTTATGCTGTTTTTAACTTACTAATTTTTAGAAAAAAATCTCCTAGTTTCAGCAGTTTTTTTTTGCAGATTCTTAACTAATTTTTAATAGCTGCAGCTATATTTTTAAATAAATTTTCCTATTAGTATAAGAAATGTTTCAATTTAGATAATCTAAACTCATTCAAAATAGAGCTAATTAGAGGTGATTTTTGTTTTTTCTCTAGCATTTCTCTCTCGTGTAGATGTGCTTTTTTAATTTTAAATTTTTTTTTAAATACATCGTGTTCATATGTCATGTTGATATTTAACAAAAACAAGAAGCTGTTAGTGTCTTTGTTGATAAAAAGTTGAGGAAATACATTAATTTTGCTTTAAACGATTAATCGCCAATTTTCTTGAATAACCGACCCAAATAACCGGTTAATCAGTTTTAGTGATTTTTCGAATAATGCAATAACCGGTTAACCGCCTATGTCGAATAATTGGAAACACTACTATTAATTTAATGTCAGAAAAAAATACTAATGAAACTTAACCTAGTGTCTTCAAATGCAATGAAATGTGCAAAGAAATTTGAAAATAAGTTTGCGTTTACATCTGCACTGAAATCTCGAGATTTCGATATTCACCACTCTGAAAAAGCAATGAAGGAAAGCTTATAGATGTTCAATTTTGAGTACAGTAAACATATTTAGTTCTAATAAATACATTTCCCAAAAAAATTAAAGTTAATACGCATATCTTCACTGTTTTTTCGGAGTGGTGAATATCGAAATCTCGGGATTTCGGTGCAGATGTAAACGCAGCCTAATGCGGCAAATAGACTATACAAGTCACTTGCACAATAACGAGTTTGTTCAAGTCACCTTACTCGTCACACACCACTCAAGTAAACTGTGCAATATTCATTTTAATTTACACATAGCAGCAGAAACATGTAGCGGATTGTTATTGCTATGAGGAAATATTAGTCCTTAAAAGCTTTATTTTACACTTTGCGCAGGCCAACATACCAGAAATTCGTTGGTGATGTCAATAAATTTATATTAACATTTTTTACTTTACGTTTATTGATACTTTTAATTTTTTTATCCGTATTTATGATGTTCACTCTTCAAAAATTACTGCTGAACTGTGCTAATTTCAGCATACACCTCGCAAATGACTTGCACAAGTTCTAAAATATTGCGTAAAAATCAAAATCGTTTTGATTTTTACTCAAGTCTAAAAATATACTTGTACAAGTACACAAACCAAGCCACACACTGTTCAACTGACCTGCACAAACTCATTATTGTGCAAGTAACTTGAGTAGTCTATAGGCCGCATAAGGTTGCGTTTACACTTGCATCGAAATCCCGAGTTTTCGCTATTCACCACTCTGAAAAAACAATGAAGAAAAGCATATAAGTGTGCAATTTTTAATAAAACACACATAGTTAGCTATAATAAATACATTTTCTAAAAATTTAAAGTTTATATACTTTCATTCATTGTTTTTTGAGAGTGGTGAATAGCGAAATCTCTGCTTTCAAGTTTTTGGAAAACTTGACGGTCAAGTTTTAAACAGCTGATCAATTTCTTGTAAATTTATTTTTACTTTTTACAAATATTGTGCCGCAATAAAACACGATTGATAAAATACGGAATGTGAATATATCGGTATATCGACGAAACGATTTAAAAATAAAAATAAATAAAAAATCAATTTCTGCTGACATTAAAATGTCTGTGGAATATGTGAAGAAAAAAATAAGGTCTTTTCGAACAGCCTACAGTGTGGAAACAGCCCACAGAGGCGAGCATTTTTAGTTCTTTCCTTGACGACGGCATCTTGAAAGCAAAATTGACTATCAAGTTGCATGCAGCCTACGTCACAGCTTCAAGTTCAACTGAATTTGACAAGCAGTAAGTGTTATCAACTTGAAAGCAAAATCTTGATCATGTAACCTCACTGTAAAAGAGAAACAAAACATTGAAAAACTAACCAAGATTGGTTGCCGTTATCGCTAAAATACCGTTTCAAATTGAATACCGTTACCAATACATACCTCTAAAAAAGTTTCCAAATATCGTTATCGATACCGTTATTTTTATCGGTAGTTACCGGTATTTTTCCGGTATTTATTGATTTATATAAAAAATGCAATATTTTCCAGTTCTTTATAATAATCTTTAGTTCTTTTTATCAAAAACAAATAAAATTTGAAACAACAAATAAAATCTAATATGACAATATCATATTAGAATTTGGACTTGAGGTAGAAGAATATTCTAACTAAATATATGAACAAAATTTATAGATAATAATTTCAATTATTGAAACTACCAGCATTGAATTTAAAGCTTCTAATCTGGGATTTTAACGCTTAAAATGAAAAATATGCTAAGTTTTTAATTGTTTTTAACGCTATTTATAACACCGGTATGTACCGGTATTGCTGTTTAGATAACGGTATACCGTTACCGAAATAGTCTTAAATACCGTTACCTTTACCGTTACCATAATAAACAAAATTTGATACCTTTGCCGTTACCCTTACCGTTATTTGTTTCGGTAACCAACCTTGAAACTAACAAATAAAAGGTTTTAATTAATATTTTTTTATGAAATATGTTAAAAAAAAACTACACCTCACCAAATACATATTTTCCATCTTGGACATGGAGAAATAGCTGAAATAGAAATGACAATTTTTCACTCTACTGTAAGTAATTCAATTAAATCCAATTAGTGAATATTAAATATTGCAATGGAATTTTTCAATTGTTTAAAAATATAAATTGAAGTGATGAGACTGAAAAGGCAGACTGTCTATCGCTGTTTTATATATAATAAAATTAAAACTTAAAAGTTAAAGTAAAATCCTTCATCATCGAATTCGTTATTAAAAATTAGGGTGAAAGAACTGTCGGACAGAAAATTCTTTTTAAAATAGGGAGAATCTAACCCCATCTGTTGAGCACTTTTAGAACTACTTTTTGGATTTATTAAATCCAAGTGATTAGAAAAAGCGGCAAATGTAACAAGAAGTATTTGACTTCCATGCGCTTCACTATTTTTTTTATTTTTTTCAGGATTTTTATTTGATTTTCTCTATTCCTTTTTCGCAAATCACCAGACTTTAACAAAACCTCTAAAAAGTAAAGAAACAAGTTTTGCTTGAAAATAGTTGGCATCACTGAATTTTTTCCCCCACAAGAAATCAGTTCGCAGTTAAAGTTAGTTCCGCAAATTTTAGTTTATTAACTTTACGATTAAATAAATAAAGAAATCTATATTTCCTAATTAGGTGAATAATTTGGTGAATTTGTGCTATTGGAATAAAAATTTTAAGTGCAAATTTAGTGAAATGTGTACATTGAAATCAAAATGAAAAATTAAGAACATTTTAAGGTGTTGCAGGTACAACAACAAAAAGGTGAAACTTGATTTTGATGTTATTGTTGTAAAATAAATACATTGTGCTGCTAAAAATCAATATAAATGAAAAAGTGAAATCATCTGATATACAAATGTCGAATTGGCCGATGTATGACATGATACAATTATGAAAAGAACAAAAATATAATTGGTAAAGAAAATTTGCGAAAATCTTTTTTTTTTTGTGTAATACTGGTTATTGTGTTATTTGTTTGCATTGATTTTTTTCTCTTGGTTATGAGCAGAGATACAAGACGACATAAAATAGTTGGCGGCTGCTCAGAGTCGTCTGAAGCCGATGTTTTTAATAAATTACACAGTACAACACTTTCAAATGCATCGGACATGCGACCTATTAAAAGTGCTACATTTTGGGACGTACATACAGTTGCGAGCATAAAAAATGCAACACTACGCTAAATCATCTAAGTATGCTTTGATTTCTTCTAATGGTTTTTTATTTGCGCTTATCTTTTGTTATTATATTCGTTGATGAGTAGTTTCATATTTAAAAGGGTTTGATTTGCATTTATTTATGTGAATTGGTTTTTACGAACTTTTTTATGAAACTAGTGCCTATTTTGTGTGAGCAAAACAAATGCAACTTTTATGTAATTTACATTTAATCGATTTTATTTGTTAAAAAATTCAGCATATTAATTAGATTTTCATTATTTGGAATAGCCATTATTTTTAATTACTCCTCTCATTCGTGAAGGCATAGAATCCACGAGTGCAACCAATTTTGTTTAGGTATGCCTTGTTCCACCTGTTTGGCAACAATTTCGAAATCCCTTAAATTTGAACGCTTTTTCTTCGTATTTCGCCGTCCACAAGCTCATATAGATTCTCTATGGGATTTAAATCGGGTGACTGTGGTGGCCACTGTAAAACTTCCTCACCGTTGTTACTTAGAAATTGCCTAGCTAAGCGACTGGTGTGCTTAAGGTCATTGTCGTATTGGAATATGCTTCCAGTAGCCATTTTTTCCTGTATGTGACGAAGTATGTGCTCTTGTAATAACCCTCTGTGTTTATTCTGTCCTCAATTTTGACTTCTGGTCCAACACCATCACGGGAGAATGCACCTCAAAATAAAAATTTAAACTAGTGTGTTATATTTAAGACAACGAATTCATACCCCACAGCATTAGGGATCCTTCGCCGTGTTTAACGCGTTCTTTCTAGTATCGCAGAGAGTACCGTTTTTCTGGTGGTCTGCGGATGAACTTAAATCCATCGGATCCAAATAAATTTGATTTTGTTTCGCCACTAAATAAAACGGTTGCCCATTGTTCTTTTGCCCAGTGCATATGACGCCTCCCAAAATCGAGACGCTTACTTGTATTTACTTTACTTATAAATGCTTTCTTTTCTGGACGTCTTGCTAAAAAGTTTGCTTTCTTTAAGCGTTCCATTTGAGTAAAATATTAATTAATTCAAAATATCAATTTAATCTACCTAAATTTACAAAAAAATGTTCTGAATAGTTAGCAGAGTTAGTAGACTATCATAAACAGTTGTTAAATTTCTCAGTCTTTTTCCGTTTTTAAGGGACATTGACAATAAACAAAATTATCCAAAGTTTGAGCTAACATACGCACAGGGATCTTTATTATTCCAGTTTACATGCAAATTTCCACTAAACTAATGAAGTTTTCTTAACAAAATGAATGGAAAGCTTCATAAAAATTTTCAATGTACGAACTTCAGCGAAACTTTATTGAATCAATGTAAAAATTCATTAATAGAATGTAGACATTTCTCTCAGTGTACAGTTACAAATGTCAAATTCCATTTAATTTTAATTTTTAAGCTTTAATTTTGTGTTCACTTTAGGTTATTTCGTTATTATTAATGTCACAAATGCGAATAAAAATTTAATTTAAGTGAAACGGTTACGGGTTCCCATGTATTCTACACCTCTTTCAGTTTTATTTCAGAAAATTCCAAATATATTTCATAATTGTTCAAAAATGTTTTAAAATTGTCCAAATATATTCTAAAATGGCCTAAAAAGGTTTCAAAATTGTCTAAAATGTTTCAAAATTATCCAACATTTTTTTAAATTTTTCCAAAAATGTTTTAAATTTGTCCAAAAATCATTCAAAATTGTCCAAAAATGTTTTAAAATTGTTCAAAAATTTTTCAAATTTGTCCAAACACTGTTTAAAATTCTATAAAAGCGTTTCAAAATTCATTTCAAAATTGTTCAAAATGAATTTTAAAATTTTCAAAATGTATTTCAAAATTATACAATCACATCGAACTAGAGGCTGAATAATATCTGCCCTCACTAATTATACAAATATATTTTAAAATATGTATTACAAATATATTTTAAAACATTTTATTTGTATTTAAGAAAATTCTATTTGTATTTGAAAATTGTCCAAATACATTTCAAAATCATTCATTTGTATTTAAAAATTTTAAATCTGTATTTCAAAATTGTCAAAATGCATTTCAAATAATTCCATTTGTATTTCAAAATTTTCTAAATGCACCTTACAGGCAAAAAAAAAGTTCGCCGTACACCCTCCAATATGAAGTATTTTTGCAAGGAGGTTTCAAAAAAATATTTTTTATTTTTTTTTTGCCGAATGTAGGGGTCGCCATTTTACATTTTTCGTTATATCTTTGGCATTTATAGTCGGATCTTAAAGTATGATACATCGATGTTTTTCTCTCGAGGAGACCAGTGTTCTTGCTCTAAGGGTCATTGACCTCAAGTATCCCGTTCTAGTAGTTACCTACCAGAACTCAGTTGCTACAACCCTAATTTCAGAAAATTAAAGCTTGCAAAAAATTATTTAACTTTTGCTAAGGAAGTTTTTCGATAAACCCAGTAGAATTTTTTTTATATATTGGTTGCCGAACGTAGGAGTCGCCTTTTTAAATTTTTTTTAATTGGATTTTTTCTTTATAGCGAAAGACTGGTCTCCTCGAGGAAAAAAAATCGATATATCACACTTTAAAATCCGATTTAAAGTGCCGAAGCTATAACGAAAAATTGAAAAAGGCGACCCCTACGTTCGGCAAAAAAAAAATTTCTTTTTGAAATTGCCTTGCAAAAATACTTCATATTGGAGGGTGTACGGCGAACTTTTTTTTGAGGTACAATGTTGTATGTGGGTACAGAAGTTTCACCAAAAAAATGGATATGCAGAAATACTGTACTTAGCGAAGCCACTAAACTGTCTATCACATAGGAGAAAACTCTTAAGCCCGGCCGAAGGCCGGTTATGCAGAAAAACCGTTAGTCCACAAAATACTTTTTCTTTTATTCAAGTTTTAAAGTTCATATTAAAGAAATGTGCTGCATATTGTAGACCACATGAATGTTATTTCAATTACCTTTCCAATGGTACCCATACTGTTCAAATTCAACTACATATATATGACGGAGATATAGATACTATGTTTCAACTTTGAACCAAAATTACTCCCGAAATAGGGGTATCTCACAAAAAATTTTTGTTTCTTTTTTTCAGCCCAACAAAAACAAACAAAAAAAAAATAAGAAAAGCAGTAGCTGTGCCAGTAAACTCAACTTCTTCCTAATTTTTTTCTTAAAAATTGCTTACTAGCTCATATACCTAACCGAAATTCGCATAATTTTAAATGTAGACTTAAGTGCTTATGCATAATAATTTTAAACTACAACATGTTTATAAAATGAATTTTGTATGGAAAATTTGTTTTATAACCTGTTTATAAATATAAAAAGTGATTATGCATATGACCCTTAGAGTAGTGTTTGCATTTATCCGCAATTTTGCTTAACCGCGGTTACCGTTAATAAAACATTTGTTAACTTGATTAACATAAAATTATTTAATTACATAAATTAATAAAGGCAAAATTAATAAAATCTAAAGTAAAAACTTAAAAAATTAAAAAAGTTAAAGCCGGGCATGCCTATTTTATGATAACCTACACCACTCTGGTTGAAAGCCAACTAATATTTTGATCCGAAATTAAAATTTATTGAAATGGATTTGAGTAAAATTCGCCTGTAAAAAAAATGTATTTTTGTGATACTGGCACTAAGTCTAAACATGGACCGATTCTAAACAAATTCAACAGGCTTTGTCCATGGGCCCATGTGAATCAGTGATCCGAATTCCATTAAAATATTATCGTATTTGCGACATGTATCGTGCGAACAGGTCTGCCTTTTGGGGAGACCTTTATATAAGCACTAAGTCTAAATATAGACCGAATTTAACCAATCGTACTTGGGTCGATAAAAGACGGTGTAATTGATCAAAATATCTTAATATTTACTACCTGTAGCGCTCAAGGCTACATGGACAGACAGACGTACGGACAGACATACATCGTAACATCGTTACATCGAGCCAAAAAGTGATTCTAAGTCGACCGGTACACTGAAAGATGGGCCCAATATATTTTGGTGTAACGAACATCAGATCCCGTATTGCTAAAATAATAATAAATAAATAATTACGAATAAATAAGAAGTTTGTTTCTAATACTAAAATACATATTTTTTCTACAAAACAAATTAAAAAGATTTAATTTTACTTGTGAAATCAGTAGAATCTTTTCGCATCATTCCAAAACTATTCAAATATCGCACGACAAGTTATTAAAGTTTTGATCATCGCTTGAAAAAAAATAACATTTCGGTTTCAGATTAAACAGAAAACCAAAAAAAATGTATTAATTTTTAAAATTTTTTAGGTAGGTTTTATAAAACTGCGTGAATTCTTTGCATAAATTTTTATTTTTTGTAATAATTCCAAAATTTTGATACAAAAATCTGGTTTTCAATGTGTAATAATTTAACCGTAACGCACGATTTTTACATGCAGTTACGGTTAAGGTTAATTAGTGTGGTTAACCGCGGTTTCGGTTACGGTTAAAACCGAAATGCAATCTCTACCTTAGAGTATAGACTTTGAGTTTTAATCAGTTTATTTCGAATTAGTTGAATGATGTCGGATATTCTTGCGATTAAAGTGAAAACCACTCATTTTTCTTTTTCGCAATATTTGAAAAATCCCTTCATCGGATTTGCAAAAATTTAACGGATGATGTTAGTTAATCTTCCACTTAGTTGATTTCGTCAAACAAATCACAGCTTTTATATCAAAATTTACAGAAAATTCAATCTGAATAAAGTATATTTTTAAACATGCCATTTTGTAAAATGGCGATTTTTATAAAATGGCTCTAGCGAGATAGAGCAAAACGGACAAAATTTATATGGAAGGCCGTCTTAATTTTAAAAAAGTTTTAGAAATAACTGAATATTAATTCGCGTTTATAAACCGTTTATAAACGAATTAATATAGACAAAGTGAAAGACACGGGTATTTTATTTTCATCCCTTCTTTTAGGACGTATTCGAATTGTTCATGGGTGCAAGCTTGTGTCGAACCAGTTTTATAGTCAGAACAAAGACCGTTTTTTTACTTAAACATTTCTTAAGTATGGAATCCAAAAATTTCTATTTCTAGATATTTTGTTTTTATGGAGATTTTCAGAAGAATTCGTCTAGAATTATTTTTATAAAAAAGTTTAAAAGGGAGTATTTTTCACACAAATTTTTAGGAAAATTGGCTTAAATCTTTTTATAAAAATAGAAAATAAAATATTATTAAATAATCTTTTACTTTAATTGGTATTTTTTGATTAGAAATTTTTAAAAATAAATTCCCAGCCAGCAATTTCGGAGCGCTCATAAATTAGATTCTTAAATGGCTCATAGGAAAACCTGGAAAAATGTTTGTTTTTGGAGCTAATTTCTGAGTCATTAATGATAATTTTTCTTTGCTGGGTTTTCATAGTTGCATTTTAAATTAACATATAAAAAATCCAAAATAATTTGAAAAAGCATCTGATGCATTATTTGAAAAATAAAAAATTTTTAAAAAATACAATTAAAATAAAGGAGTAGCAATTGAAATTTTAATGAAATTATTTGAAGTAAAAAACCCTCAAATTATTTATATCAGCTGAAAATATGAAAATATTACTAATTTTTTAAATTTTAATGCACAGGCTTTTTGGATGTATTTGGAACTGAAATAATGATGTTGAAATGTTGTATATATTGCTTTACTTGAACAAAGATCATCGTTTTAAAGAAACCATTTTTTTCCCGAAGTACGAGTATTTTTATTGGTAACTAAACCAAATTCAGCTGACATTCAAAAACAATTTGGCCTAAATAATATATTTTTTTATATTGTACTCAGTTTATTAAATTTTAAATCGTATTTTTTATTTTACCCGACTAAAAAAGTTTGCATATAATCTTATATGATTTGATATTATTATAAATGTTTATATGCGTGGCTTTATATAACCATATACATTTATATTAACACTTTGGTTTTATAAATATGTTTGATATGGCGTTATATATAATCATATGCGATTTGGTCTCCAGCCATATATTATAAGCGTATAAGCTTCTATAAACAATCTTATATCAAAATATATAACATGTATCTAATTATACAAAATTTTATAAAGTTTAATTGCACTATAACAATGAAGAAAACAAACTTAGAAAGAGTTTTTTTTATTTTATAAGAAAGACGCATTTTATAAGAAAGACACATTTTATAAGAAAGACCAAAACTCTAAACTAGAAAAAGTTGTGCCGACAAATTTTTGTAAAGTTGAGTTAAACCGAAAATTTACTTTGTCAGTTATTTCCAAGTTTATTAGCATACATTTTTCTAAACAACTTTTCCTCGTTTTGAATTTTGCTTTTTATTGAAATTCAGTTACGTTATTCTAAGTTTAAGGACAATTTGCGTCCTAAAAAAGTCCTAAATCGCATTCAATCCTCATTTCCAGCAATACCATAGATCGACCAATACCCACTTTGTTAGCCAAACTGTTCTATGGCTGCATTCACACCTAATTCTTAAACACGTGTTTAGCTAAAACACGTATTTTAGCTCTTTATTCTACTACAACAGTTCTTTATTCTTTTACACTCGTTTTAGCTAAACACGTGTTTAGGATTTAGGTGTGAATGCCGTTTAAGAATGAAATTAAGTGTTCTCAACAGAATTTACTGAAATTTTATTTGAAAATTTTTATAAAGTTATATGTATTTATATATAATTTAATGCAATTAGATAGACCCATTTTTCGGATCAAATTGTATCAGGTTAGATAACCTGCTTATCTCGTTTTATATAATTATATATTCCAATATTCGGATCAAATTAGATATGAACATATATATGGGTTTATATATGGTGATATATGAGTATATAACATCTTTTTTAGTCGGGCAAATATTTTTATTTAAATTGATTTCAAAAAAATCAATGCTTTAAATTTAAATAAAGCTTTCGAAATTGCAATATATACTAGCTAAAACTTCTATAAAAGAATACAAAAAATGCCGGGAAATCCCGCATGAAATTCCCGGGATTGCGGGATTGAATTTCCGGGACATAAACCCTAGTATTAACTCACCCCAATAATACAAATAGCCCATGTCTTGTAAAGCTTCCGATTGATCAATTTCTATAAAACAGTCACGTGGGTCACCGTGACTGTTTCATAAAAATTGATTCCTGGGAATCGCTCTCGGACCTATCTCATGTGAATAATAGGGGCGTGTACATCGCTTCAAAACTTGCAAAAATTTTGTCCGTTTTGCTCTAACTCGCTTAGTTTTCGAGATACGGGCCGTTAATTGGGGTGAGTTAATACTGCCTAGCAGTATTAACTCACCCCAATAATATAAATAGGCCATGTCTTGTAAAGCTTCCGATTTTTTTGCTCGCACAAAATAGGCACTAGTTTCAAAAAAAGGTCTGTAAAAACTAATTCACATAAATAAATGTAAATCAAACCACTTAAAATATGAAACTACACATCAACAAATATAATAACAAAAGATAATAAGCGTAAATAAAAAATCATTAGAAGAAATCAAAACATACTTAGATGATTTAGCGTAGCGTTGCCTTTTTTATGCTCGCAACTGTATATGAAAAAATTAGACAATTCTACACCCAAAAAATTCATTAGTTGATCGTAATGAATATTTCAACTATTTAATAGATGAAATACCCCTATCTAATGTATAGGTGATACTAACTAAGGGTTTTAGGTTATTTTTAATTTTATTTTTGTTTGTGAGTTTTTTTCAATATTTAGCCTTTTTTTTAATCATTGGATTTATTTTTGGATTTATTTTATTTCGTTAAAAGATCCACATTTTGTTATTTAATTTTCAAAATTTAATATTTTTAACAAAATCTAATACTTATGCGCTAATATAATGTGAAAGAAAATGGAATGGAATTCCACAGAAATGGAATTAAGATAAATCCAAAACGGATTTATAAAATAAATAAATCCGTTTCGGATTTAGCTTAATTTAATTCCAGAAATTGCATTCCCGCAAAACTTTAATTTTTTCTTTCACATTATAGAAGCGAATAAGTGTTAGACTTGAATAAACATATAAAATTTTTAAAATTCATTAAGAAAATGTAGATTTTTAAGCAAAATAAAATAAATCCAAAAATAAATCGAGGGATTAAAAAAAGGCCTATTGTTTAATTATACAACCGATAGTTTTTTTGAAAATGTTTTTGTTTTGAATAAATTTGCTGGATTTTTTTATTGAATTCTGTTTGTATATATCGTTAAAAATTTAAAAAACTCCAAAAATTAAAAAAAAAAAACGCGAAAATTTGAAACAGACGCCAAATCTAAAAAATCGTTTAAATTTTAAAATTTCCAAAACTTTAAAAAATCGTCAAAATTCGAAAAAATCCTGAAAATAAAAAAATCGTCGAAATTAAAAAAAGTCAAAATTGTAAAAAATACCACTAAAATGCTATTTCCAAATTTTGATGATTTTTTTAAATTTTGATAATTTTTTCAATTTTGGCAATTTTTTTAAATTTTGACGATTTGAATGTTATTTTAGTTTGACTCAAGATCATAAATGAATAGTGTCCGACCGAGTAATTTGCTTCTGCTTCGGAGTTCGGCCAAAAAGTGATGTTCGGCCAAGTTCGGTGTTCGGCAAAATTTTGGCCGAATACCGAACTTTTCTATAAATCAATATTTTGCAACATTTAGCTCTTTAATTTTTTATAGTAACTTATAAATATGCACATTTTTAACTTAATTTTTACTTAAAGAGCGAAAAATACAACTTTTTTATGTTTTTGAAATTTAAAAATATTTAGAAATTGGTTTCCGCGTTTTTGAATTTGAAAAAGTTGCATAAAATTGTGTTTTTATTCAAACACAAAAGTATTCGGCTTCGGTTTCGGCCGAACTTAGTAATTTTGGCCGAAGTTCGGCTTCGGGTCGGCCTTAAAAAGAGAGTTCGGTCGGACACTATAAATTAATATCACTTTCTGTATAAATTATTTTCAAATCATAGAAAGATGATACAATTTTTACAAGTAAATTACAAAGAATAAAAATTATTGAAAAAATTCGATAAGACCAGCAAGGCAGAATGCTCATTTTCGGCTTTCGCTACAAAGCCATCATCAGTGCCTTTCGCCTTTGAGTGGGTTAATATTTTGATAATCGTCTACTTATGTGACTGTTGAAAGCAAATCGAGTATGTTAATAACATCTCAACTTAGACTAACATCAACGAAATTTAACAATGCTATTTTTGTCCTTTTGTTATTATTACTCTTTTTTGCTTTGAACCTTAATTCTTAAGATATCTCAGCTGATTCTATTCAACTCTGTGTATGATAAACATAGATTTTTGAATTACAACGAACCGTTAAATTTAAATTTAAATGTATGTTATTAAATTATATTTTTGCACCGTGTCAATGCGTTTAAGATGAATGGGGTAAATGTTTTTAGTTGATCTGTTATTTAAGTAAATTAATGTTATTTTATTCAAGATCATAAATTACGACGATTTTTCAAAATTTTGACGATTTTTTACTTTTTCTAAATTTTGACGAATTTTTGCCATTTTCCAAATTTTGCGAGTTTTTTTTTTCTCAAAATTTTGACGATTTTTTCAATTTCCCCGATTTTTTTTAGTTTTACCAGTTTTTCCAAATTTTGCTATTGACGATTTTTTCTAATTTTGACGATTTTTTCTAATTTTTGCGAAATTTTGGTATTCTCCAAATTTTGACGATTTTTTTATAAAATTTTGACAATTTTGGCGATTTTTTCCAATTTTACTGATTTTTCCAATTTTTTGATGATTTTTCAAATTTTGACGATTTTTTGCCAATTTTGTAGAATTTTTTTAATTTCGGCGTTTTTTTAAGTTTTGACAATTTTTTGTATTATTTTTCAATTTTTTTAAATTTTGACAATTTTTTTGTAATTTTGAACTATTTTTTTAAATTTTGACGATTTTTATAAATTTTGACAATTTTTTATAATTTTTTAAAACTGACATTTTTGCTAAATTTTGCTATTTTCCAAATGTTAACGATTTTTTTTTTTTAAATTTTGACGGTTTTTTTCAATTTCGGTAATTGTTCTAAATTTGCTGATTTTTCTAAATTTTGACGCATTTTTTCCAATTTTTTTTAGATTTTTTCCAGTTTTCGCCAATTTTTTTAATTTCGACAATTTTCTTAAATTTTGACGATTTTTTTAATTCGATAATTTTTTTCATATCCAGCTCTTATATTCAATATATGCCAACTCAAAAAAGCTAACTTCGCAGGAGAGCTAAAAACTAGTTATTTCGCTTATTATTGTAAAAACAAACAATGGACCTTCCATAAGATGGTTTAAATATTCTTACTAATTTATACCTATGCAAAAAATTTCATATTTTGCACTTATTTGCGTATTTTTTTGAGATAGCATATTTTAGTATATCAAACACAAATATTTTTTCGAGTTAGCATATTTTGTCGGAACATAAAAATACGATTTTTTTGAAAAATGTTTATTACATTGCTCTAACAAAAAGGTGAATGTTATTGCAGTGGTTTTGGATAATTAGGGGGTTCTGATTTCGAATCCGTAACCAGTTTGTTCAAATTGGCTCTAGGTTTTGCGCAATTCGCGATTTAAATTTTTTAAATTTTTAGCCGATTTTTTCAATAAGAAATTTATAATTTAGTAACTATAGCTTCAGAAAGAAAACACTTTACACAGTTTAAGCTTAATTCAGTGCCCTATTTTTCAAACTTAAGTGTGTATCAATATCTCAATAACTTTTCTAAATATAGTTGGTCAAAAATACAAACGCGAAAGCGATGGCAAAGTACTTTAACAGGTGGTAAAAGAACTGGCAAAAAGTGCTTTCCCATTCTCAAAATGATAACATCATTAGACAAAAGGAACGGCAGTTCAAAAAGTGACGGAAAAGCACTGGAAAAACAAGATTTTTGAACGTTGGCAAAACGCTGGCAAAACCAATAAATAGGTGGTCTGGAAATATATTTTCCAAAATAAAATTAAAAAAGTTCATATGTATTTTTTTTGGTCCTGCCGTGATGTGAACCCAGGCCGTCAGATTGGCAGACGATTGCTCTACCCACTTAGCTAACGAGCCATATAATATTTGATAGCTAAACTCATAAATGAGTGATAATCGCTGGACAAATACTGGCTGTGCGAAAATGCTAGCACTGGCAAACAGTTTTTTGGAACTAATATGCCAGCGTTGGGAGAGCAAAAAAAAGTTGGTCTTAAAGGAGCTTTTCCACAAACAAAAAAATTGATTTTATAAAACAAAAAAAATTTAAATTAAAAAAAATCCAAAAAAAATTTTTTGCTTGAAACCGGATTTGAACTTGGAAACTACAAACTACAAACATTTCTTTACGAAGCGTCAGCATTTTTATAAAATCATTGCTCTACCACTGAATTGGCGTTTGTACCAGGGATGATAAATGGAATTTTTAAAATAGTACCAACCAGCTTAAAAAATAGTACTTTTTCGACCTCTATAGTACTAAAATTATTTTTTTTCATTTAATTTTTTTATCATTATAATTTAACAAATAAAAACTCATAAAAAATAAAGAATTCTGTTCTGTTATATCTAACTCATACAGCAAAGCAAAAAAATTTTGTTAAAACTACTAAAAATTAGTTAAAAATTACCTTGCATAAAAAATGCTATCAGATTATTTTGTAAAATCAGGGGGTATCCATTAAGGTGTTTTAAGAGTGCGTAGTTTCCTAAAAAACTTCACAGACGAATGAGAAGAAAAACACAAGGAATTTAAAAAAATTTTATAAAATTTTAGTTATATTTGAATAAATTTTAATAAACAGAAAATAACAACTTAACCAGCTAAAATCAGCAACAAATAATAATTAGTAGACAAAAAATCACAAAAAAATTGAAATCTTTTTTCCATTTTTTTTTAAAACGAATAAAAATCTAGTCTTCTGAAATCACCAGTTTACTATTTCTAGCATACATTTCCATTGATTTTAGCTGGATAGACTGCTTATTTCATTCAACTGAATTTAACTTAAAAATTTTGTAGATATAACAATTTATTTTTGCTATTTTTAGTCTACTAATATTAATATTTTCTGCAGATTTTACAGTATAATTTGTTATTTTCAATGAACTAAAAGTTAACTTAAATATAACTAAAATTTTGTAAATTAAGCGGTTTTATTTTTGCTGATCTTACTGTATTTAGGAAAAAAAGTTGCTAATCTTAGCAGTTTCTTTTGTAAGGCAATTTTTACGAGATTTTTCTGCTATTTTTACAGGCATATTTCTGTGAGTGTAGGGTTCAGAATTTCGAGTCCTTGAAAACCGTATTTAACTTCGTTTTAAAGCGAATATTATTTTAAAGGTACTTACGGGTCTATTCCATCTTGTGAATGTCATAACAATATTTTCGAATGAACAAATGGATTGACAGTCGAATCAAATGAATTAGGAGGATTAGGAATTTATTCGATTCTTCGAAAGAGGGTTGAGGTATTTAATCATTCAGAAATAAAAATCGAATGAGTGAATTCTTTAAGAGCTCTGATTGGAAAAGAAATTTTGCGCGTTTCAAAAAACACAAAAATTTCGAGATTTCTTAATTCTCCTAATTTTTAATATTTTTTTTTTTATATACATACGTATTTTATTAAAAATGCGAAAGAACATTTTTTGTGTTTGAGTTTTCAATAGTAACATATATTATTTTAAATATTTTCAACATACGTTTTTTTTTATTTAAAATTCCGATATTTGATGTGTTCGCTAGAAAAACAATAATACAGGGTGGCGCAAAAATAACCTTCCGATGTTTTTTGGCTGTAATTTAAAAAAAAAATGAAAAACTTTGATTCTTCTTGTGGATTATTTTTATTTGGTCTTTTAATTTTTTTTACATCAAGTCGAGAATATGATGTCATGTAAATGACCGCCGCCACAGTTGATTGTCATTTGAGCCCATTTTTTCATTCATCACCAATCATGAGTGATGAGGCCCATTTCCATTTTAGCGGGTACGTAAATAAGCAAAATTTACGCTTCTGGGGCACTGAAAATCCGCGTGTAACCCACGAAGAGCCATTACACCCGCTCAAAGTCACTGTATGGTGTGCTGTTTTCGCTGGAGGAGTCATCGGACATTTTTTCTTCGAAAATGCCATAAAAAGGGCTCAAATGACAATCAACTGTGGCGGCGGCCATTTACATGACATCATATTTTCGACTTGATGTAAAAAAATTAAAAGACCAAATAAAAATAATCCACAAGAAGAATCAGTTTTTCATTTTTTTTTTAAATTACAGCCAAAAAACATCGGAAGGTTATTTTTGCGCCACCCTGTATGTATAAAAATTAAAAAAGCAGAACAAATTTAAAAATCGGGAAAATGTGTAAATAGTACTAAATGGGTCAGAGGAGTACCATAGTATTTTTGAGGTTCCAATAGTAGCACAAAAAGTACTATAGTACTAACTTTATCATCCCTGGTTTGTACCACTGGTAGCATTGGCTAGGTAGCACTGGATAACCACTGGTTGCAAACCTTCGCGTCATATCACTCTTAGACCATTCTTTGCCAGTGGTTTTTTTTTATAAACCACCGAAATTTTTGTAAAACAAATGCCGGAAAAACGCTTTTTGCAAGCGCTGGCAAAGCGTCCCAAATGAGTGCTCTGCCAGTCATATATTTTCAACACCATGGTTACTAGGGTTTATCCTGCCCTTTTTTCAATCCCGCAATCCCGGGAATTTTGTGCGGGATTTTTTTTTTATTCTTTTACAGAAGTTTTAGCAGTATATTACAATTTTAAAAGCTTTATTTAAATCTAAAACATGGATTTTTTTTTTAAATTAATTTTAATAAAATATATTTACAATAAAAAAATGCGATTTTAAATTCAACAAACAGAATTAGTATTAAAAAAAAATACTGTTTAGGCCAAGTTATTTTTAGATATTAATTGAATTTGGTTTACCAACAAAATTTGTCGTACCTCGAAAAAAATTTGTTCTTTAAAATGATGATCTTTGTTCAAATAAAGCAATTGTACAATATTTCAACAACAGTATTTCAGTTCCAAATACCTCGAAAATTAGAATAGCTTTGAGAATTTTTATTCTCAATTTTAAAATCAAATTCTTATAGATTAGAAAAAAGTTTGAGATTTTCTCGATAACAACTGTATTTATCAAATCGATAAATAGGCTTTTATTTAACTTGATTTCAATATAATTTCTCAAATTACCCTCAATTTTATTTTGTATTTTATTTCAAATGCTATTCTTTTAAATTTTATTTTCTATTTACACTATAAAAAATAATACCATACATTTAGAGGCCATTATTTATAAAATTGCATATATATTAGCTGTGTTTTTGTGACTCTCTATCAGCGTTATCAAGAACGATTTTGACAGTTTTTCAACGTATTCCGGCTTTCTACTTTCAAAATTGTTCGAGATATCATTGATAGGAATGCCACACAAACACAGCTATTTACATACTTGATCTGAAATCTCTTTTAATACGTTTACCATAGTACTGATTTTTATCGCATCGAGAAAGTTGAGCACATTTTAGAATCTTGGCTTTGAAGTGAGTTATACATATATATATTTTGGGTTTTTCGGTGAGTTTGCGGAAATTTGAACATACATTCATTTGTTTTCCTAAAGAGATAAAGATGTGCTAAAATTTATAATAATGCATATTAGTGTAAATAGGTTATTAAGCTCTAACTCTATTTTATAAATTTGTTTATTACCCAATCTGACTAGTGTTCGACCGAAGAGTTCGGCCAGAAAATATATTTGATCGGAAATTATTTTGAAACATTATGGACAATTTTTTGCCAGTGCCACAACCGAACCAATCGATTGGCTACAAATGCGGTTGTCAGCACCGAATCTGCTTTCTGAGCGAACCCAAATCAGTTTTGCTTTCTTTGGCATATATTTTTAAGGATTTTTACTAAATTTTCGAAACAGCTGAGCATGAATTTTGGTTCACGTTTTAAGATTTTGAGGAAAAGTCAAACGTGCAAGCTCCTTTTTAATCGATTAGGTTAGAATATGTTTTAATGTACTCTTGAAAGTTCTTAACTAATTTTGGATTTATTTTTCAATTTCGTTATTTCTTCAAGTTTTAACGTGGTGGAAAAGATAAAAATGCATTTGGATTGGATTGAGTCTAAAATTTGTAAAACTCAGACACTGTTTTTGAAATGTGTGAGAAAAAGTTTCAGAATATTAGAGTTTTCAATTGTGTCATAATTGAACGATTTTAGCAAAACTTACCAAAATTCAAAGTCGACATAATGCATTCTTATATAGTTATTATTTTGAGCTAAAAAGGGAATCCTTCTCTAAAACCATATAAAAATAAATACATTTGTTTCTCAGTTTTTATCTTCAGAGATTTTCGTTTGAAATTTCCACACTTACGTCTGTCATATTGTCCACAAATGCACAATTTGTTGAATCTGAGGGTCAGTTCTATAGTCAGAACTAAGATCGATTTTCGTTTTAAATTTTTCTTAAATAAGAAATGTTGTTTGAAAAATTCTTACCTAAGAAATATTTAAGAAACAAATCTATCTTAGTTCTGATTATAAAATTGACTATAAGAGTTTTTCTTTAAGAAAAATTATTAGAAAATTTCATAGTTTTCTAAACGAATAATTAGTTTATATCTAACAAAGAAGTTACTTCAAACTAAACACTACTATGTTATTTTAATGAAATTTCAATATTTTGTAGAAACAAAAATTGTAAGATGAACATCTCACTATTTTTGTCCACCTCGGTAATTTAAGTGGTCAGAATATGGGGTTAGATAGGGTTCGTCCGAGGTGGACGAATTAGACGGGTTGATCTTGAATATCCAAATTTCATAATAATCTAACCCCTAAATTCATAAACGCTTTGTAAAATTATAGGAGATTTATTGAACAAATTTTGTATGAAAATGACGCTTTGAAACCTGCTATAACTTTACAAAGCATTTATGAATTGAGGGGTAAGAATATAGCTTGGAATACATTCCTTGTACGAGGTTTTTTTCAGAAAAATAAATGCATTATTCAGAGTTTTGTATAAAAACATGGCGATTTTGATAGGATAAGCTCCCAGGATTATTTAATCTTGAAAATTATGAAAATTTTATTAGAAGGCAAGGAATCATTTTTAAGTTTTTTTTTGTGTGAAAAAATTATAAGCATAATGCCGAAAGTGTTTTTTAGGATTAAGAGCAAATAAAACAGCAGAAAATTAAGGGGTCGCTTGCCCACCCCAGAAAAATGGTCTAGGTACGCCTATGCACACAAGCAAATCAATAAATTCGCAGATTTTACACGATATTTTAAATAATTTTGTATTTATTTTGAAATTTATCTTTCAAATTGTTTTACATTTATTTTGGTGTTATTAAAAAAATACTTTAAAAAATTGTTGATAGCAAACTATTCTCAAGTGTTATTAACAAGCATGTTTCTAACAAGAAAATAACTCGATAATCACTCTGAATTTGTTTCTATTTTCCACACATTTTTTATGAAAAGTCTGTGTATTGCGATTCGAGACTGACATGCTATTAATAGTAAATACTAAACCCTTAAATTTTATAAGAAAAGTATTTGAGAAATACAATAGAATGTAATTTAACATTTTCGAGCTGTTATAAAGATTTTCTTGCGTTGTGTTCAAGTTATTTTCAAACAATTTTCAAATTCCCCAGTAAACATAGCAATACGATTACGATTCCCCAATCGTATTGCCTGAATGAAAAATTTTATTGCGGCAACAATCATCTTCGTATTGCGGAAGATACCCCATTTGGTAGAAAACGTGTCCCGAATGCAATACTTCCAAGTAATAAAAAACCAATACTTCTAGAAGATAAATTGGCGATATTGCTAAATTATCATCTGGAAGATAAAGAAATGTCACCAAATATCGCCAATGTATCATCTGGAAGTTAAAAAGAAGATATCCCCATATAACCCCACAGAAGATAAAAATAAGTTATATATATTTTATATTTTTTAACTCTTTTATTTTATAAAAAATTATATATTCTTACACTTTTTCGGTTTGCTTTTAATAAGGCAATTCCATCCATCTATCTTCCGTAAGTTTGAATAGTTTTCGCTGTTGCAGCACATCATTTCATGAAAAACAAGGAAAATCGTAAAAATAAAAAAATAAATTGTATCTCCTATATATAATTATATCGATGAAATACAATTTTATCTTACCTTAATATTTGCAAGTTAATTTGCAAAATTTTTCACAAATTAAGCTATTTTTTAATAATTTTAGGTTTTTCTTAGTTCTCCAATAAAAAACATAATTAAAAGATTTTCTGTTTATCTTCTTATTTCCTCCGTGTCACCTTTTCACAAATATTCTTCTTAACCTCAAATCTACTAAATTAGAATTAATAAAAATACATATTAATGACAATATTAATTGTATTTGGTCTATACGACGCATTTGAAAAAACAACACTACTATAAAAAATAAAAATGCCCTGTTGGCTGTCCGTCTCCAATATACACAAATTGCCTGCACTTGTACGTACAAACCATACGTCAATGTGGCAATATTTGTGAAAAGGTGACACGGAGGAAATAAGAAGATAAACAGAAAATCTGAAGTAGAATTTTTGTATATGTCTGTTTGATCACTTCTGAAATTATTCATATAGAGACAATGTGACAATAAAAATATTGAAACAGCGCGTTTTTTTTTTGAAACGATATAGGTCTGTTTTTTCGAATTTTGTATCTATATCTATAACTACTTGTAAAAAAACGACTATCCGTACTTACCTGACTTTTCTTTTATTTTTTGTAAACAAATAAAACTTAAACATTTGGGTTCGTCTTTGTACGAAAGCTGTTTTCGTACAAAGACTTTACCGGAACGCGAAATGGACACACAATTCTCTTGTGTGCTTTGCTCTACCTTTACCAACAAACGCATAATTCATTTGTTAGCTTTTGTTCTACCCAGCTAAAAATCGACATACGAACGAAAGCTTATGTCAACACTGAGCTAATATACTTATGAAGTAACAATAATTTTTTTAGGTGCATTTCCCAGTTTAGTTTATGTTTCGAAATAAGTATTTCTTAAATTTAATCTTTTGAAATTATTTTATGCAATCGTTAACCTTTTTAACAAGCATTCTATAAAAAATTTTAAACCCCCTCATTATTGCTATTTCTGTTAACTTTACCTATCCAAAACACTTCAGAATTCTTTTTTAAAAATTTTTAATTAAAAAATTTTTTTTTGAAAATGTAATTGAATTCGGTTAAATTCGAATTAATTAATTACTGCTTAATTATAATTACTTGTATAATGTAATTGAACATTTTCAATTACAATTACTTGTAATTTGTAATGAATTGAATTTGAATTGTAATTGAATTTTTTTAAATACAATTACATCTGATTGTAACTGACTTTAATCCTCAATTACATTTTTTGTAATTGTAATTGGGGATACCTCAAGTACACATTACATGTAATAGTAATTGTAATTAAAATGTAATGATTAACCCCCAGGTCTGTATATTACTGACATCCCACGCTGAGATGTTAAATACATACATGACATGTATATGAGTTTCAGCCATTGAGTTGATACTGTTACGATATTCTAAAATTCCTGAAAATTAACTCTGTTTCTAGACTAGTGTGGCCTGTGCTGAAAACATCAACCCCTACAGAAAATACGTATTTTTTATACGTAGTTTGTTTTTTATTGATGCTATTTTACAATGATAGCACATTAGCTTAAGCTGTGAATTCCTTCAATATGTTTCCATGTATTTTAAAAGATTCTTCAAAAGAACACTGACTTTACCTATTAATGTTTTTAACTAAATTTCAATCGGTTTTGGAAAATATATTGTGAGTGTACGCAAACTTTTGGCGCTGGTACCATTTTAAAATAATAAAAAAAAAAATTAAGAAATTACCCCCACCTTTTATTTAAGGTTTGTTTTTTTTCGAATTTTATATCTACATAAAAAAAATTTTTTTTGATTTTCGGATATCATCACTTTTTTTAAAGTTTTCGCATAGAAAAAAAGAATGGCGTTTTTTTTTCTTTTTTATTTCAACTCATTCCACTGGCGCAAGTCGGCCAAAAACGCTGTTTTGGAGACCCATTTTCTGCAGAGCAAAAACGGCTGCATTTCTGGAAAATCTGACTTTACTATTCGATTCGACAGCAAAAATTAATATAAAATTTTTTTTTTGCGTTTTCTGAATACAGCAGATAGTCATTAGAGTGGTCCAAAAATCCACTTTTTTCAAAAATTTCAAAAAAGTGTGTGTAATAACACAATGAAAATGTATTCCCTGCTGAGAATATTGGTAAACAAATTTTTGATATACCGTGACCCGTTAAAAAGTTATTTAGTAATCAAACATGTTTAGTAAAAAAAAATCTTTGTAATAAACATTACAAAACTTACAAATTATTTTGTCATTACTAAAAAATAAATTTATAATGCGGCAGCGAGTATTGAAAGCTGCATTTTAATTAGCTCAAATACTTTTTCATTGAATTAAAAAAAAATCCAAATTTGATTAGCTAATAACTTTTTAACGGTTCGCGGTATATCCAAAATTTTTGTACCCATGTACTCCGCCGGAAATACATTTTCATTGTGTGTAATAAAAAAATTACTTTTTAGAAGTTTTTGAAAAAAGCGGATTTTCGAACCACTCTAATAGCTATCTGGAGTATTTTGAAAATGCAAAAAAAAGTTTTGTGTATTAAATTTTGTTGTAGAATCGAATGGTAAAATCAGATTTCCTATAAATGCAGCTGTTTTTGCTCTGGAGTAAAAGGGTGTTAAAATAAGCGTTTTTGGCCGACTTGCGCCAGTGGAAGGAGTTGAAATAAAAAAGAAAAAAAAAACGCCATTCTTCTTTTCTATGCAAAAACTTTAAAAAAAGTGATGATATCCGAAAATCAAATTTTTGAGACGAACTCTAATATCTATAACTACTTGTAAAAATATGACTATCCGTACTTACGTGACTTGTTTTTATTTCTTGTAAACAAATAAAATTTAAACATTTGGGGCCGCCCAGGGGTATGGCATCGCCAAAAACAAAAGTTATAACGACATCGTTATCACTTGCACTTTGTTCAAAATATTGACAATTGTCTGCTTTTATTTAAATTGAAATAATAACAAACGAAAAAGCAAAGAAAAAAAAGTAGTTCTCAAATTTTATTATTTAAATATATTTTGCTCTTGATTTTTTCTTATTTTGCGCAGTTTTCAGCAATTTTTGAGTTTTTAAGTATAGGCTCAGCTGATACTAAAGTGATACTAAATAGTTGCTCAAGTGATACTAAATTTCAGCGCCCCTACCGGTGTGTAGTGTAAGTTTTGATTTCCTATCTCTATAATTAATAGTCTCTGGGGCCGTCTATGGACGTAATCTATTTTCGTATATGGGCTTGCCCGGAACTCGAAATAGAGCAATTACCTTGAGTGGCATGCTCTCCCTTTACTAACAACCACCTAATTCATTTGTTAGCTTTTGTTGTTTTTAATATTTTATGAAATGAAAAATAATAAAATTTCAAAAAATTATATGACAAATATTTTTGTTTACATTTAAAAGAGAAAAGCCAACAATTTTCAAGACTTGGCAGCATTTTTATAACTACTTAATTTTTAAGAAGCTAAATTTATACCTACTTAAAATTTTTATAAATACTTAAATTTATATGGAATATTTATATAAAATTCGAAAAAAACAAACCTTTATTTACTTTTTCTTCTTCTGATGTTTGTAACATCAAAAAATATTTCACCTAGACTCACCTTTTAATATATCGAATCGACTCAGAATCACATTCCGTTAAAAATTCCCCAAAAATTGTCTTATATGCGTATTTTAATGGAATATGGTACACTGACTCATATGGGCTCAAGGGCAAACCTTATTGAATTCAAATTTATTCGGTCCATCTTTGGACCACTTGTCTCAAATGGAATGTATTTCCGAATTTGTGTGATATACACATTTAGGCAAAATAAAAGTTTCTTACTGATTTCTTAATTTTTTTTACCAATTTATATTTGGATTTTGACAAAAGTCCGATTAAAATTTCAGATCCAAACATTAGTTGACTTTCAGCCAGACTGGTGTAGGGTATCATGTAGTCACCATGCCCTACTTTAACTTTTTTACTCGTTTTACTAATATTTAGCAGGTAGATTCTGCTGAAATCAGGATTTTTTTCTGCAGGACCCTTTTAAATAAATTTTAGATAACTTTTTCTGCTTTTTATGTTAATTTCAGCAGTTTTTTCTACAAGGTAATTTTTTTATTAAATTTTAGACGAGTAGTTTTAACAAATATTTTTGTCAAGCTATTAAAAAAAATTATGCCTGTAGTCTCTATTGGGCTCCACAACATGCCCGCTACTTCATTTCGTTCCAAAGGAAAAGTGGCAAAGCGAAGCACCCTAGTGTATAAATACCCAGCCAACATTTTACTGAGTTCCCATAAATTATGACTCGTAACTGAGTCCAAAATACGACGCATTTCTGAACACCCATAATTTAGTCTTGAGTGATTCATATTTGATTATTTTTTATGAGTCTGTCAAAAAGTATACTATTAAAATAAACTTTTTTCTGATTCTTTTTGTTAACATTCATAAAAGATCAAAAAAGCAACCAAAAAAAGAAGGAAATTTTTTTAAATAGGGAATTTTAAATTACATAGCCCCAAATTGCATTTATTTTTGACTATTTTCTGAACGTTCATATCGTCACCTAAAATGCAAAAGGGCGTAACAACACTTTTTATTTTTTACAGGAGAAGCAAAAAACTTTGTAGAATTAAAGATATTTTAGATTTAAAGGACATATTTTTTTCTCTTGCTTAAAACACGACTAAAGACTTATTTCTGAAGATTTTTTTTATTTTTTGTTAATATTCTTCAAGTTATGGTTGTTACGCCTTTTTGACATTGGCTTTTCTGAAACAAAAAGACGTAACAACAACAAAATTTATTAAAATTTATTTTCATAGTACATATATATTTTAAAATATTTGATAATTTAAAATGATAAAAAAAACTTTAAAAATATTAAATTTATTAAATATGTATGTAATAATTCATTACATAAAAAGAAACAATAATTCAGTATAGAATGTTAAAAAATTATATTTAATTTTCAAATGAAATGTTGTCATAAAAGTAATGACAATCTATAGGAAGTAAAGATTTGAGATGTTCCCATTTCTTCTTCGAAATTTTTAATCTTTGGGTATGTACAAGCGTTCCAGGATTCACTCAAGGGGGGGGGGGCTATACATTTTTCGTATCCTATACGGTAGTCCTATTTCTAGATATTTTATGAACTAGATGCAACAAGGGTATAAGATGTCCGAACCGGACATCGGACAAAACAATTGCATCAATTACGGTATGATGCAATGGTAGGTAGCTCACACGAATATAAGGCAATTTTCGCATAAAAAAAATTTTAAATGTGAATAAAGAAGCAAAAAAATCTAAATTATGAGAAAAAAATAAGAAAAATATTGGTAATATCAGAAATTAAAAATGTGCAATAATTTATGAAATATCTGAAGATAAAAATTTTTCAGAGTGAAATTTTATCACTAATTTTTGCTTAGTTTTTTATTTTCGATATTTGCATATTTTTTTGTAATCTTTTTTCTTAATTCTAACATTTATTTTTAATTTCTATTAATTTACAAATATAAACTAAACAAGAATTTTTAAAATTCAACGAAATTACTGTAAAACTGGTGGTTGTTTAATATGATATTAAAAATAACTGATTTAAATAACTGTTACGAAATTACAGTACTTTTCGTTAGGTGTTTTCTTAAATAACCGTCATAAAAGTTGTTTTGCATTTTTGTATAGAAAAACAACTGCAATTTCTGTTAAAAACGACAACTACTGATTACTACACAAACAACTGTCATGTAGTAACTGTCAAACTTTTTTGAGTGCACTCACTCGAAATATGTTCGTTAACATCAAACGAAAAAATTACAAACACAAATTGACAAAAAAAATCTAAGCGAACTTAGTTATTCAAAAATAAAAAAAATTACTTTTTTATACAAGTGTGTTGTTACGCCTTTTTGTTTTTGAAATTCATACACTTGTTGTTACGGCCTTTTGAATTTCGTTCGTAAAATCGTTATTTGTTGTCGTATAACTTCAAAATTTTGTAGGGACATGTAAAAGAGTTAAAATTTAACACAAAAAAGTAGAATTTTGAAACACTAGTGGTATTCATCTAACTGCATTTATGACCTCGTAAACCGTGTATTTTTGTAATAGCGTATATTTGTAACTTTACCTGTTTATTTGAATGAACGCACCTTTTAAAACTATTCACATTTCAATTTTACATTTAGCCACTGTTTTGATCTTTTCATAAATTAAGCACAGAATTTTTTAAATTTGTATCATTTAAAAACAAATAAAACAGAAACTAAAAAACAACAAACAAAACAATAGAAAATAATTTTATTTTTGACAATATTCAAATGTGTGTATAAATACGAAAAAGTTTACACATAAAAATGTAAGCGTATATTTACGAGTACTCGTAAACTACACCATTTCTAATTGAAATTGAGAGTTTTCCATGTAGTATTGAGAAAAGAACAATTGAAATTGGGATTTTTCATTTGCTAATGAGAAAGGAACAATTGGAATTGAGATTTTCTATTTCATATTGGGAAAAAACCAAATGAAATTGAGATTTTCCAATTAAAATTGAGAAACGAATAAATGATATTGAGATTTTACAATTGAAATTGAGAAAAGCATACTTGGAATTGAGATTTTTAATTTGATATTGAGAAAAGAACATATGAAATTGAGATTTTACAATTGAAATTAAGAAAAAAACAAATGAATTTGAGATTTTACAATTGAAAATGAGAAAAAAACAAATGGAAATTAGATTTGTTTATTTGAAATTGAGAAAAGAAAAAACAAATAAATTAAGAAAAGTACATATGAAATTGAGAAATTTTCAACTGCAATTAAGAAATTTAATAAAATTCTTGTGAATAAAATTAAGCTTGCACGGAGACAAAAATGGCAAGAAATTGGAAATATCTTACACCGATATATATTCCTTAAAAGCTGCTAAGAAGGCCAAATATTCAGAATACGTTACTTGTCTGAACGAGTACGTCAGAGCCGGTAACGAAATAGTGGGGCTGGACGAAACAAATTTCAGTTTTTTTATCGCCGTAAACGTGGCTATTTAAGATTTTGAACTCGCGCTAGCCAACACCCACCCACCATCACGTTATTAAATTGGATGAAAAATTGGATTCCCTGTTGCCAGGGAATGGATGAGAAATTTTTTCGTGAGATAGGAGGAGATGTGGAACAACCTTTCAGAGTTCCTGGTAGTCGTTGATAATGCTTCTTATTGCAACAGGTTAGGAACTGTATTTGAAAACTCTTCTGCAACTCTACTCAGATTTAGCTCGTATTGATGAAGCTAAAACATTGATAACTGCTGGCGACTGCAGCAGAGCCATACAGCATTCCTGCACATTCCATTAATCCGCCGTACAAATTAAAAACGTACGGGCACGTTGATTGTTGTTTTTATTGTTTATTTTTTGTGTTTAATAAAATTTGTTCTTTAATGCAAATTTTCCCTAAAATCACTTGATATTTTCTAAATTACATTTATACTTTTCTTAATTTCATTTATAATTTTCCCAATTTCATTTTTGTTTTTCTTAATTTCAAATATAAAATCTCAATATCATTTGTTCTTTTCTCAATTTCAATTGGAGAATCTAAATTTCATTTGTTATTTTCCCAATATCAAATATAAAATCTCAATTACATATCTCCTTTTCCCAATTTGAATTAGAAAATCTCAATTTCATTTATTCCTTTCTCAATTTTAAATGGAAAATCTTAATTCCATTTGCATTTTTCTCAATTTCATATGGAAAATCTCAAAATCAATTGTTATTTTCTCAATATTAAATAGAAAATCTCAAAATCAAATGAACTTTTCTCAATTTCAAATGGAAAATCTCAATTTCAATTGTTCTTTTCTCAATTACAGTTGGAAATGGTGTAGTTTTGACATTAATCGAGTAAACTTACAACATATACAGAGTATACGAGGCGTAAATACTTTAAATGAATACCTTTATTATGAAAAAAAATTTGGTTTTTTGGTCAGAAAATTTATAATTTTTTTTTTCAAAAATTAAAAAAATATTTATAAAAAATACGTTGCTTTTAAAGATATCATTGGGCATGTTTACCAGAGAAACCCGCTACCGCTACAATTGATATGTAGCGCTTTATGATTACCTTAATCTGGTAACGATGCTACTTTTGTTTTTGTTTTAAAATAAAAATATTTGTAGATGTTTTATTGATTTTTTCGAAATTTTTTATTCCTTTATAATTATATTTGTATATGTTTATTATTCTTTAAAAAAAATATACAAAAAAAAACAAACGACAGCTGATGTATCATTAACTGCTCACAAGTAGCGTAAAATTTTTACGCTACCAAAACAAGGTAGCGCTACCACAACATGTTGACTTATGTTAGCGGTAGCTAATCAAATCGTTCACCAGATTGTTAAGTGGCGGTTTAGCAACAGTTGAGCGTCTGGTAAACGCACTCATTGTTTTTAATACGAAATTGGATCTTTATCAATAATTTCCCTGGTTAGATATTGTACTTGCAAGCAGTGTTGCCAAAACTTATTTAGGGAAAAATGATAGATTTTTTTGATAAAAATGCTAAAAAATGCTAAAAACGAAAAAAATATGCTAAAGAAATTTTATAAAAAATTTTTTGCAATTTGTTAAAAAAAAAGTATTTTAGTGACTTTTTACAATTAAACTGGAAATAAGTCATCAATGATTACGAATTCAGTTCATTTTATTAACTAAAATTATGTAAAATATAAATTAAAAACAATTCAAAAGTTGATTCTTTAAAAAAAAATCAAAAATCTTTTAAGGCAAACATACACATTCAATGTTATTGATCAATGTTTTTAAAATCAACCAATCAGAACTAGGGTTTATGTCCCGGGAATTCCCGGGACGGGATTCCCGGGAATCCCGCCCTTTTTTCAATCCCGCAATCCCGGGAATTTCATGCGGGATTTCCCGGGATTTTTTGTATTCTTTTATAGAAGTTCTAGCTAGTATATATTGCAATTTCGGAAGCTTTATTTAAATTTAAAGCATTGATTTTTTTTGAAATCAATTTAAATAAAAATACTTAAAATACAAAATACGATTTAAAATTTAATAAACTGAATTAGTACAATATAAAAAAATATTATTTAGGCCAAATTGTTTTTGAATGTCAGCTGAATTTGGTAAAAATACTCGTACTTTGGGAAAAAAATTGTTTCTTTAAAACGATGATCATTGTTCAAGTAAAGCAATATATACATTTCAACATCATTATTTCAGTTCCAAATACATCCAAAAAGCCTGTGCATTAAAATTTAAAAAAATAGTAATATTTTCATCTGATATAAATAATTTGAGTGTTTTTTACTTCAAATAATTTCATTTAAATTTCAATTGCTACTCCTTTATTTTAATTGTATTTTTTAAAAATTATTTATTTTTCAAATAATGCATCAGATGCTTTTTCAAATTATTTTGGATTTTTTTATATGTTAATTTAAAATACAACTATGAAAACCCAGCAAAGAAAAATTATCATTAATGACTCAGAAATTAGCTCCAAAAACAAAAAATTTTCCACTTTTTCAAATAATTTAGCCATTTAAGAATCTTATTTATGAGCGCTCCGAAATTGCTGGCTGGGAATTTATTATAAAGTTAAAAGATTATTTAATA
This sequence comes from Leucophora obtusa, assembly GCA_949987735.1. Lineage (NCBI taxonomy): Eukaryota > Metazoa > Arthropoda > Insecta > Diptera > Anthomyiidae > Leucophora > Leucophora obtusa. Next base: position 370,934,077 of record OX465295.1, read on the forward strand.
ATATTTTATTTTCTATTTTTATAAAAAGGTTTAAGCCAATTTGCCTAAAAATTTGTGTGAAAATACTCCTACCTACTAAACTTTTTTATAAAAATAATTATAGACGAATTCTTCTGAAAATCTCCATAGAAACAAAATATCTAGAAGTAGAAATTTTTGGATTCCATACTTAAGAAATGTTTAAGCCAAAAAGCAATCTTAGTTCTGACTATAAAACTGGTCCGACACAAGTTTGCACTCATGAACAATTCGACACCCTTTCACTTTGTCTATATTAATTCGTTTATAAACGGTTTATAAACGCGAATTAATATTCAGTTATTTCTAAGAGTTTTTAAAATTAAGACGGCCTTCCATATAAATATATTACCTCAATATTAATTCGCGATTTTTTAGACGAATTGATCTAGAAAAAGTGGAAGACATGGATATTTTATATTTAGCCCTGCTTTCTGAATATATTAAGTAGATTTTCTCATAGGTACAACCAAAAAATGAACTTTGTCGGACGGTGTTGTAGTAGAAATCGAGTTTTTCCAATACAACATATGTCGGATTTATTTATTTTCGAATGAGCGGGAATTCCCGGGATCCCGGGAAATTCAGAAAAAAATCCCGCTGTCCCGGGAAATGAAAAAGTCCGGGAAAAGAAAAACCCTAATCAGAACAAAGTATTTAAAAATAAAATGTGCTGATTGGTTAATTTTTGAAAAATTTATCAATAATATTGAACGTGTATGCCCTACTTTAAAATAAGTTTATTATTATGTATTTGATTTCCCAACTGTGTCATTGAAAATATTTTATCTCAAAAAGTTACATGCGATTAAACAAAAGTACCCCAAAATGTTTTATTTCTAAAATAGGAGGTAATGTGGAATACTTTGGCGGATAATATAAATTTCCCATTCTGCCTTACTTTATCTACTCCAAATTAATTTAATGGTTTTTATTGCATGCTCTGTTTCCCGTTTTCAAATTTCTGCATCTTTGGGCTTATCTTCATGAAATTCTTTAAACAAATAATTTTCACGGTCAGGTTTATTACTTTTTGTGATGTTGGTTTACATTGTAAGATTTTTGGTATGATTAAATGAAAAAGTTTACAGGTGTTACAGGAAAAAAAAATCAAAATTCACTAAAATTCTTAAAAGATAGGAAAACGCTATTTATCACAAACGCTATCCACATTACCTTCTATGACCCAAACCTTAAAAAATCATTAAAAATTGCGGAGATTAAAAATGAACCTTATCAACATTTTGTAATTCTATTAATTCTATTTTAAACTCTATTCTTTAAATTATTTTTTTTTTTTTTATCAAAAATTGCAAATATCGCCAATACGAGCGCTAACTTTGAAAAACGGCTATCACCATTGAATTCAGCGTACTCGAATTAGCTTTACCAGTAGGGTGCCCAGCGTGTTAAAATTTGCGACTAGCACAGTGTAGTTAAAGTGTACGTATTAAACTAGTTCCTAGTACTTATTCATATTCGGTTACATTTAAACTTAAATTGAAAAATAATAGATAATTATTCAAAAACGGGGGTTTGAATAAAGATTATTCATGAGGGTTAAAATAAACTTCGATTTTGAAACTGGTGATTTTTTAATGCTTATATTTCAGTATATTGTAAATAATGTGATGCTACGAGTCATAGCCTGTGCAGAGGGCTGCCGGTTCAATCCCCGGTCATGGCAATACACAAAAAGTTTTTCATATAGAGACAAATTAACAATTAAAAAAAATTACTTTGATCAGTTGACACATAAACTAACCACTGACGAGTCTTTGGGTGAGACAAAACTGCGGCAGTCTGGTGATTCCCTTGTGTCTGTTAAATTTTTCAATAAAAATGTTTTCTTCTTCTTCTTCCTATAAATCTACTCTAAGTAAATAATAAAATTTGGTGTTAATTTAACTATATAAGGTAGATAATATTATAAACAATACAATGGAAATGTAAAATTTAATTAAAATAGTTAAAAAAAATAATTAATTAAAAGTACCACTTTTAACATGTTATTATAAAACTATAAAAATTCCAATTCAATTGTTACACGAGAACCCTGGAAAAAGGTTGATTTAATACTGTTTGTTGCGTTTTTATATCGAAAACAACATCAATAATATTTTTATAGCAAAAATTCAAACTAATGCAAAATATTCTAAAAAACACAAAATAAAACTGTAAAAAATATGCTACATTTTTTTGGAAAAATGCTGAAAAAAGTGCTATATGCTAGATAAATTTTTTCATGCTAGTGATTTAAAAAAATGCTAAATCTAGCATTAAATATGCTAAATTGGCAACACTGCTTGCAAGTTATGTACATACATATGTTCGAGCTGTTCTGATGTCAAAGAACAGTTGAGATTTAGGACTTTGAATGACGAATTTCAATAATTTTTGAGGAAGAACTCAAAATATTCAATATTTTGTTTGGTTCCTTTGCGAACTAATTAAAAGAAAGTTATAGTAGAAAAACAAACAGGAAATCAGTAATACAAAAGAAATAAAGTCACAAAGAAATATTAATTGATAAAAGAAAGAACCATAACCACAAATCTGAATAATTTAAAATATTATTAAATAATAACGTGCTTAAAATAATAATTAAATTAAAAATTTATTAAACACTTATATATTTTTGTAAAAGAGCAAACCAACATTGGTAGAGAGTAGAGATGGGCGCGTGACACGAAATTTTCGTGTCACTCCTGAATTACATGTGATTCACGCGTGATCGTGAGTTAAAATGATAGCACTCACGTGAGCATGAGTTAAAAAAAATGTTGGTCAGTGAGTGAGTCGTGCGTGAGTAAATTTTTGTGCGTGAGTTTGCGTGATTATATTAAACCAGATTACGATACTTTACAAAAATTCCAGAGATCTTCACCTCTTTCAAATAATGTGTATTCCATCCAGTCAGTTCAGGTACTAGCGAACGGCTGTTTTCTACTTCTGCCAGAATTCTTATGTAAAGAAGAAATCGACTTCTTGTACAAAACATTGAAAAATTTTGTTCCTCCACAAAAATTTGGAATAACATTTAAAGATTTACAGTGAATTTTTTAAGTTATTTAAAAATTTTATAAAATTAAATTAAAGGAATTAATTGCGTTAAAATCCCAAAACCTAATTAACAAATTATCAAAAATAATCTGTTAAAAGCATGTTCCTATTCAAATTTTATTCTTGAATAAGGCAATCGTCAGGGGGCGAGGTTGTTTTATTTCTAGAAATATTTGTTAAGTTAAAGTGCAAACTCAATGAGAATTTCTTGTTCTCGTCTAGGAGCGTTTCCAAACATTTAAAATATCAAAGAAAAAAAATACCACAATTTGCTTTGTCAACTTTCAATATACTACTCTGTTGTTTTGACAGATCTAGCAATGTAGTGACATTAATTCAAGTATAATCAACAATAGAAAATAATATGTTTTCTCGAGTGTCAGTAATATTTATATTTGCACAAGCACTTGCATATTAGTTAAATTTTTAACAAATTTTTATTTTATAGTTAAGCTAATTTTAATTCTAAATAAATAAAACTTATATTTAATAAAGAAAGTTTCTTTAAACAATTAAGATAAAAAACAAATTTCATATTTTTTGTAAGTATTTCGTGAGCGTGAGTACTTCTTGAGCGTGAGTACTTCAAATTAAAATTAATCACTTGAGCGTGAGTGAGCGTGATTATAAAAAATGTTCGTGCATGAGTCGTGCGTGATTATTATTTTTCTTTCGTGAGCGTACGTGAGCGTGAGTCAAAATTCACTCACGCGCCCATCTCTAGTTGAGGGTCAATTTCAATGGAACAACAACTGTAACTTATACCGCCGTAATGCGGTGTTACCAGATGAAAGTATTTGAAAATAATTTCAGAATCCTTTTACCGCACTACTAAAAAATTGCAAAATACAAAGTTTTGTTAAAAAAAGAAAACGTATCTATAGATAATTGTAATTGTAAATGATACTATTTGTTTAAAATTTATTAACTACATATTTGCCTTATCTTATCTTGTGTCATTTGTGTTGTTATGTTAGTGTTAATATAAAGATATCAGATTTTAAACTTTGTTTTTTTTGTATTTTTATTGCGGAAGAAAAGTCTGAAAATTTGTTGAGGAAAATTACACACAAACAAACACTCGCACACATAAATAAATGTAATCGAATTAGTCGTCGTATAACACAATGAAGAAGCATCAGCAACAACCACAAACCTTAATTTTTCCAGTTGTCTGTCTTGTTGCAGTATTACTGCTTTGAAAATTATTTATCGCAAAAGAAAAACAAAAATCGTCTAGTATATTTATAAAGTTAAAAGTGAAAATTATATTATGCGAACACGCAAACAAACACAAAACAATTAAATGAGACATGCACTAAAAAAGAAACCGTTAAATATTGATAGCTTCGCTGCAAATAATACGAGTTTACATATTGCAACACACAAAATCAAAAAAAGTCACAATTTTTTATCTTCCCAACCGGTAGCCACACCCACCAAATTTTTAAATTGTGTTCGATTTATTAAGTTTGTTCAGAAATTCCAACTGAATCGAAATTGACTGAAACTCGTATGTAAATGGGGAACAAATTGTCGTTATTTTGTTTTCTTCTTTTAGAACACTTTCGTAACACGTTAAACCTACCAACTTACCAAAATGTAACCAGAGAGTAGCAATGATTATGTATGTCAAATTTGTACGAAATTAACAATAACTCTGGTTGTTTTTTTAGATAAGTTACCAGCCTTGCAATGAATTCTCGATTTAACGAATACAAGCTTACACGAGGGTGCTTCAAACTAGGACTTTAGTGGAATTTCACTAACGACAGGGGTAACTAAGCTGAAAGTGGTAGCATAAGTTACATTAAAAATTTAAAAAAATTAGTTAAATGATACACCCATAGAAACAAGCCTGTTCCAAAAGCAGAAAATACTACTAAAAGTTAGTAAATAGGCCTTGTGGAAGAACCTGCTAATATTATCAGAATCTGTTAACTTAAGATTAGCAAGATTAAAACAGCAAGAAAAACCTGTTCTACAAAATTTTAATTATGTATATTTTAGTTAATTGCATATGATAATTTCCTATGTAAAAATCAGCCAAAAAATATGATATATAATAAATATGAATATTAATTACCCTGTAGCAAAAACCAGAATCATTTTTTTTAATTTATTTGAACTAGATGACTAGTACGAGTTCTGCCGCCTTTCCATACGGACAAATGTACGAGTAGAATTTAAAATGGTGATGTTATAGTCATGGGGGCAATTGCCGTCAAACTACCACTTTGATACTGCCCTGTGGGGAAAAAGGTGTCAGTTGTAATGCGAGCACCTGTCCCGTGACCGGTGAAAGCAGGACCGGTCGGAAAGAACTTATCCCATTGCCTTTTTCATGACCGCTAAAAACTACCGGTCTGAAAGGACCTGTCCAATGACTAGTGAAAACAGGACCGGTCTCAAAATACCTACCCGGTGACCTGGCCCGTAGCCGGGGACTGGTCTCAAAGTAGAGGTCATGTGAGCAGTGTTTCCAATTTAGCATATTTAATGCTAGATTTAGCATTTTTTTAATTCATTTAGCATGAAAAAAATGTATCTAGCAAATGTATCAGCTTTTTTCCAAAAAAATTTAGCATATTTTTAGCATAAAACTTATTTTGTGCTTTTTTGAATATTTTGCATTAATTTGAATTGCTGCTATCAAAATATTATTGATGTTGTTTCTGATATAAAAACGCAACAAACAATATTAAATCAACCTTTTTCCACGGTTCTCGTTTAACAAGTGATCTGGGATTTTTATAGTTCTGTAATAACATGTTAAAAGTGGTACTTTTAATTAACTATTTTTATTTTTTAAACTATTTTAATTAAATTTTACGTTTTCTTTGTGTTGTTTATAATATTCGCTACATTATGTAGTTAAATTAACACCAAATTTGTTATTTATATTGAAAAAAAAAAAATAAAAAAATAGCGAAAAATTGTATTTAACAGAGTTGGATTGATTGAAATTCAAAAATTATCCCAAAAGTATAAAAAATATCGTTTTATGATATTTTAATATTGAAATTTTAAATAGCGAATTTCGCGAACACTAGCGCTAACCTTGAAAAACGACTAGCACCATTGAATTCACCGTACTCAAATTAGCTTTCCCAGTAAGGTGCCCATCTTGTTAAAAAAAGTGTCAAATTCGAGCACAGTGTTATTAACTTATGAGATAAAATATGAAGTTTAGCGGATAATCGCTAATTTAAGACAACTAATAAAAATGGTGTTTATACCCTACACCACTACTTAGACAGGGAATAATAAGTTCGTGCTGATGTTTGTAACACAAAAAAATATTAGACCTAGGCCTTTTAGTATACCAATCGACCCAGAATCCCTTTAGTTGCGATTTGTCCGTCCGTCCGCCTGTTGAAAATATCAAAAATATTAAATTTGGACACTTATTTATTTCGGCTCAAGGAAGAAGCCTGTCCTGGTTAAAATCGGCCCATGTTGAGACCTAGTCACTATATAAAGGTCCCTCAACATTATATAACTCGCACTCTACAGGTCGCAAATACGAAAATATTTTAATGAAATTTGGTACACGGATTCACATTAGTTGGCTTGCAACCAGACTGGTGTAGGGTATCGTATAGTCGTCATGTCCGACTTTAACTTTTTTACTCTTTTACCTATTTTTGTTGTTATGGTGAAGGAGTGATTTTGCACAAAAATACTCCAATTTTTGATTAAAATTGAAACAGAATTTATGATCTAGAGTCAAACTAAAAAACATTCATTTAAAAAAATAAGAGATCAACTAAACATTCCCCTCATTCATCTTAAAAACACATGACACGGTGCAAAATATAATTTAAATAACATACATTTAAATTTAAATTTAACGGTTCGTTGCAATTCAAAAATCTGTGGTTATCATACACAGAGTTGAATAGAATCAGCTGAGATACCTTAAGCATTAAGGTTCAAAGCAAAAAAGAGCAATAATAAGTCCCGTTTCACACAGAGCAACTTTTGTTGCGGCAATTCTTGTCAATTCTCTTTTAAAGTTGCCTTCATGTTCACACAGAGAAATTTTTTTCAGCAATTTTCGTTTTCCTTTAATTTAAAACCTGCAGCCGAAGGATGGAGAAGATGGTACAATTGTACTTTTCTTGGTACATACATTCGTTGATATCGTGGTACTACCACTATTCGTTGGATACAATTTCAAAATATTAAAAATTAAAAATTTTTGTATTGATATCAGCTTGATGTTCTTTAAAGCTTGAACAAATATTCGAATTGCCGACGTAGACGAAAATAATTCTACCAAAACTTGTAAATATTTTCTTATATTGGCTTTAAATGACAACTTTTGGCCCAAAGCTGCAAAATAATTGAATCAAGACTTGTTTCAACCAATTCCAAAACTGTAGCTGTCCAAAAATATACTCCAATACACATAATTTCAGTGCTATTCTCAATACACATAGTTTTAGGGCTATTAGTACTACATGAAACTTGTGAATTTTCAGATATATAGTGAGTATCATTCAAAAAAGTCATGTTTAAACCCGCCTTGTTAGCATCTACGTATTTTGAAAAATTAATAATATGTTACATTGTTCTTTTAGAGATGATAACTTATCTAAAAAATATAAATATATATCATTTTGGTACCGTAAGAGTCAAAAAAGTACAATTTGTTTGTCTGTTTGGTACAAAATCTAAAATCTCATTTTCCATCACTGCTGCAGCCAACTTTGTGTAGAATGTAAAACAAAACGAATTGCCGAGAACAAGCAATTCCGTACCAATTACCACTCTTCTTTCCCCTCTCTCCCACAAACTCAAGAATTGCGCAACAAAAGTTGCTGTGTGTGAAATGGAACTAACAAAGGGTAAAAATAGCATTGTTAGATTTCGTTGATGATAGTCTAAGTTGAGTTGTTAACACATTCGATTTGCTTTCAACGTTCACATAAGTAGACGATTATCAATTATTAACCCAATCAAGGCAAATGACACTGAATATGGCTTTGTCGCGAAAGCAGAAAATACGTATTCTGTCTTGCTGGCCTTATCGAATTCTTTATTTATTTATGCTTTGTAATTTACTTGTGAAAATTGTATCATCTTTCTTTAATTTGAAAATAAATTAAACAGAAAGTGATATTAACTTATGATCTAGAGTCAAACTAAAAACATTCATTTAACAAAATAAGAGATCAACTAAACATTCCCCTCTTTCATAAAAAAAAAATTTAAGAATAGAGTTTAACATAGAATTGATAGAATTGCAAAATGTTGATAAAGTTAATTTTTAATCTTTGAAATTTTTAATGATTTCTTAGGTTTGTGTCATAGAGGGTAATTTCCTATCTTTTAAGAATTTCAGTGAATTTTGATTTTTTTTACTGTAACACCTGTACACTTTTTCATTTAATCATACCAAAACCCTTACAACAATGTAAACCAACACCACAAAAAGTATTAAACCTGACAGCGAAAATTATTTTTTTAAAGAATTCCATGCAGATAAGCCCAAAGATGCAGAAATTTGAAAACGGGAAACAGCATGCAATAAAAACCATTAAAATAATTTTGAGTAGATAAATTAAGGCAGAATGGGAAATTCATATTACCCGCCAAAGTATTCCACTTTACCTCCTATTTTAGAAATAAAACATTTTGGGAAAACTTTTTGACATAACATATTTTCAATGACACAGTTGGGAAATCAGATAATAATAAATTTATTTTAAAGGATTTGTGAATGTTTTTTTTTTTCACAAGAATCAACTTTTAAGTTGTTTTTAATTTATCTTTTATATAACTTTAGTTAATAAAATGAACTGAATTCATAATTATGGATGACTTTTTTTTCAGTTTAATTGAAAAAAGTCACTAAAATACTTTTTTCTTTAACAAATTGAAACATTTTTTTATAAAATTTTTTAGCATATTTTTTTAGTTTTTAGCATTTTTATAAAAAAAAATCTAGCATTTTTTCCTGAATAAGTTTTGGCAACACTGCATGTGAGTAGTGAAAAGAGCACCGGTCTGAAAGTACTTGTCCCGTGACAGGTGAAAATGGGACTGAACCAGGACAAGTGGTACAAATATTAGATTTTTCAATTGTTCGGGTTTGTATTTTGATCGATTAAAAGATTAAAACAATTTTGATTGAACGATTATATGAATAATTATTGAAAGTTTTTCGAATAGTACGTGTCGTGTAGGCGCTTAATAATCAAGTCGCTCACCAGATTGTTGTACCTCTGTTGCGGAACTATTATATGTGCAGTGGGGAGTAGATGTGTAAGTACTTCAGAAAACTTAAGTACCGAAAAATATCTTACAGGGGGACTAAACTATACTTTTCTGAAGATAAACTAAATGTGGCGTCTGGGAAAACATTGTTTTTTTTATAAAAATCTCAAATACTATTTTTCTTTAAAATGTTTTTTGAATTTTTTAGAAAGCTCTTATTCTTGGAATATCGTCCGTTAATCCTTTCAGCTCCAATGTTGCATACATGCAACAGGTCCCAAGGACAAATCTTATTGATTCTAGATAGGATCGGCCCATATTTGGACCTATCGTCCATATGGGCTATATTTCCGATTTTCTCTTTTATCATTTTATAGAAAATTTTGACACAAGTCCATTTAAACCCACTCGAATTTCGGATCAAAACATTAGTTGGCTTTTAACCCGACTGGTGTAGGTTATTATATAGTCGGCATGCCCGACTTTTTTTTTACTTTTTTACTCGTTTATATTAAAAAAGTTTTGGTCGACTTTAAAAAATTTATAAAAAGCAAAAATATTTCTATTTTCGATGAAAAAGGCTAAAATAGGCTTAACTTTGGAAGAAAATAGCAAAAAAAGTCAACATTTGCAAAATAAGCAAAAAAGGCTCTAACAAATAAATCCTAAAATTCTTATGTTTCAAACTAAATTCCCAGTAAAACCTTGGTAATATATGGGTACTACTATGCATATTACCTGGTAATATATCAAACCGCTTACCCTTGCATTACCTTGGATCCTTACACCTTACCCTTCCAATACTTTTAATACCAAATTCATACGTTTTAATAAGGGTTTTCAAAAGGGGTGTGCTATTTGTTGTATCGTTGTATCGTCCTAACAAAAAACAGAGTTGTTAAAAATTAAATTGAAAAAATACAACATTTGAGAATAGCACGATACAACATTTTTACGTATGTTTAGTGTCCTATGTTTGAGTGTGCTAACATATAGAAAACTGAATAGAAAATCGTTGTTAAACACAAATAAAAATTTTAACAACTCTGTTTTTTGTTAGGACGATACAACGATACAACAGATAGCATACCCCTTATGAACAACCTAAATGTTTTGTTGGTATGCATAATTCGTTTTTCTAGAAAATTTTAGAAATTTTATTTTTTGGTAAAAACCCGTGAATTTAAAATTGATAATCGGTTTAAAAAATTAAAATTTAAACAAAATGTTTTTAAAAACTACTTACCTGTAAGTTCAGAATATCATGTTACAAGGTAAGGCGTTACATCGATGGACATGCCCTTGTTAATATAATAGGTCTCGTAATAGAAAAGTAAGCGATTACCCTCTTCATTACAAAATGCTTATTTTTATAACCAAAACTTGTAAAAAAGTTTCAGAATAACATATTACTACACTAATAGAAAAAAGTCCATAAAAAATTTAGTTAAAACTACAAAAAAATTGGTTTAAAATGATGCTGCAGAAAAAAACTGCTAAATTAGCACATTATTTTTGGTATACATTAGTAATATAGGAACAGCAAAAATAAAACTGTTAAATATACAGAATTTTAGTTATATTTGAGCTAAATTTTTGTAAATGGAGAATAGCAAATTAACCTGCTAAAATCAGCAAAAAATTTTGCCAAATAATTAGTAGCCTAAAAAATCACAAAAAAATTTAAAATTTTCGATGTTTTTTTTGTTTTCGAGCCTTTTGAAAACAGCAGTTTACAATTTTTTAGCAAACATTTCTGCTGATTTTAGCAGAATAGACTGCTATTTGCATTCAACTAAATTTAGCTTGAAAATAGCAAAAATTTTGTAGATTTAACAGTTTATTTTTGCTATTTTTAGTTTACAAATATTTAGCAAAATTTCCTGCAGATTTTACTATTTTCAATTAACTAAAAGATAAATATTACTAAAATTCTGTAAATTTAACAGTTTTAATTTTGCTGTTTTCAGCATTTTAGTATTCTAAAAAAATAGTATAGTAAAAAAATCTGCATCAGCATCATGTTTCTCAAGGCATGATTTGATGTTTTTAACATATATTTTTCAAGTTCAGCATGCAGACCAAATTAGTTACTACCGAGATTTTAAGTGTATGAACTACAATCTGTTACGTGCGAGTTTTTTTCAAACTGAATGGAGTAGTATATATTTTACGCCTAATGTTGATGAAAAATTGTCATTTTTCGAAAATAACATTCTGCGACTTTATAATGATACTGTTCCATTAAAATCTAAAATTATCACGGCACGAACGAAACCGTGGTTTTCTGCAGCTGTTAAATAATTAATTGAGAAAAGAGATGTTGCCTACCCAAGATGGAAAATATTTAAAACTCCTGAACTAATACTTGAATATCGTACTGCAAGAAGTAACGTAAATAATAAAATTAAAATAAACGTTTTGGATCTGCGCTTGAGTCAAAAAAAAACATGGAAAAAAATCCGTGAAATTGGTATTGGCAAAGCAGATTTAACAGTAAACTGACAGGTTGATGCTAATGACCTAAACAAAACCTTTACTAACTTACCAATGGTTGAAATCGACAAAAACTTTTATAATTTTCCAACAACTATTAATACACTCATAAAAAAGCCCGTACAAATAGTTAAAAATTCTGCTAAAATAACAAGAAATAGTACCTGAATTTGCGCCAGCAGAAAATTCAATGATGTTGAGAATCATGGTCTGCTAAATTTAGGTGACCTAAATTTTAGGTAAAAAGTTAGTTCAAATACAATAATTTATAAGAAATGTTGTTTAATGGAAATGAAAATTACTCAGCTGAAATCAGCACATGTTTTCTGCTAAATTTTAGTTGGTTATAAACAGGTAAAAAATTTAGTTAACATTAAAAATTTAGAAGAATTTTCGTTTAATAGAAATGAAAGTGGGTCAGCTGAAATCTGCAAAACATGTTGCTAAAGTTACAATCACTTTTTGTTATTAATTGAATAAAAACAAATTAATCTAAATATTGTTAATTTTATTTTCGAATAAATTACACAATACAAAAACACTATTTGCACTATATATCACTTTTATTTTCTTGCCAATATATATCACTTTTATTTTCTTCTTCCGCTGGAGTTGTATTATTTGGTTCCTTTTTTTCGTCTACCTGCGGGTCGAATTTAGATGAAAATGTTAAAGGGCTGAAATAAAAGAAAAAAATAACATATTTAATAGTATTCCCTTAAATAAATATAGTTTATATTATAAAACAAACCTCTATTATTTTATTTTTTAAATACAATTTTAACTGCGAAATGTTATTGTCCAGTATACCTCCGTTTTCTTTTGCGTTGCTTTGCTGACTAACAGAAACAAGAGAAAACATGCTCGTATCATATTATTTTATTTACTAGAACTTTCTTAACAAGCGGGATGTTATTTTTATTTGTATTGGTAAGCGTCATCAGTGATGACTCATCACCAATGTTGCCAGTTTTGCCTATTTATCTTCATTTTGACGATTTTTACTATCGAAAATAGCTAAATGACGATTTGACGATTTTCCTCTTAAAAATGACGATTTTTTTCAATAGGAAATATAGCAACAATTGTTCAAAAATACACTATTGTTCCATTATCGAAATCAATAAATCTTAAAATTTATTCAGGTAATTTAAAAATATTTATCATAAAATTTTTATTTAAGGAATCTGATGGTTTTTTGTAGGAAAGCTAACACAGAATTTGGAAATATTATTACAGTAACTGACTGTAGTTTATTTAAAAGGTTATCCGTACATTTATTTTTAAATGATTATACAGTTAAAATGAAAACAAATAAAAAAGTTTTCAACTGTTTTTGTCTTTTATTACAAAAATAAATTACATATAGGTAATTACGGAATTTCTGTTACAGTTAATATTTTCATTTAAAATTTTTTGTTAAAAAAACAAACCCTTTTAGATTTCTAGGTCAGTTAAAAAACGAAATAAACTAAATATCATTTATTCTTACGGATTTTGTAGTTAATTTTTTGAAAGTTAAAAAAACGAAATGAATAAAAAACCATTATTTATTTAAGGAATTTGTAGTTAATTTATTAACATTTTAAAATAAATGAAAAGTTCTTTTGATTTAAGTGAAAAGTTAGTAGACCGGTTTTCAAGTGATTTTTCACTTATTTTAAATTACATTTTCAGTTAACTTAAACTATGTACAAACTATTTTGAGTGCAGTTTTTCCTAAATCGCTACTAAATGTAACGTGCTTTTCGTACATATATCTCATATCGCACTTTTTTCATGTAAATTCTTTAGTAGGTACCTGTGAAGTATCTCTGGACTAAGTACATTAAAATCTAAAGTTTTTTCGATACGAAATTTTTTTTTTTAGTGAACTTTTTCTTTCGAACAATTAATTTCAGTATATGGTAAATTTTAAACACATAAAATTGTTTGAAATTTATAGATACGATTATTAAATGATTATTTTCTAAAACACTTCGGTGAAGTGTTGCGTTATTTCTATAGAAATTCTTTTTGTTACAAAATCAATTTACATTGAAAGTTTCCTTCACTTCAACCAATCAAATAAAAAACTAGTTTCAGAATTTTTCTTAAATTACAGCTCACAACGAAAACAGGGTGATTTTTTAAATTTTATGTTATGATTTTAGGGTTATAATAATAAAAATATTTGATTATTAAAGTTTTGACGATTTTTAACAATATTTTGACGATATTTCAAAACGCAATGACAATTTTGACGATTTTTTCAAAACTATTTGACGATTTTGTGCTCAATTAACCTGGCAACACTGCTCATCACACACATTAAAATACACTTACTAGAAATTTTCTAATTTGTATTGGTCGACAAACTCACAAATACACACTTCACCATCAAGCACCATCAATCACTATACACTAGCGCCCCTATCGTTTTCTTTTGAAAACACAAATATTAAAAAAGTTGCCAATAAATTTATCTATATTAGCTGATAACATCGTCAAAATCATTTATAAAAAAATTACTAAATATCAGGAGGAAAAATTAGTTCAAATACAGCAGAAATATGTTTATGTGGTAAAATTGGATAACTAACAACTTTAGCTAAACAACGGATTTAAACGAAAACAACAGGAAAAATTAGTTCAACTGAATTAGAACGCGTTTAACAGACTTTTGTACTAACTTTTTTTTATGAGTGTAGTCTAATTTAGTAGGTTTGAGGTTAAGAAGAAGAATAAACCTTTTCCTCAAAAGTTATAAATACATTAAATTTGCAAATCAGACTAGATCTAGTTTCTGCCTTTTTATGGACAGGCTTAATCAGTGATTTTCCTTTAAATTGTATTATTGTCTATATTCTTATTGTCAGATTGTCTCTATATGAATAATTTCAGAAGTGATCAAACAGACATACACAAACATTCTACTTCAGATTTTTTGTTTATCTTCTTATTTCCTCCGTGTCACCTTTCACAAATATTGACACATAGAAAATGGGTTTGAATTTTCATGCATCTTCCAATTCGATTTCATGTCAACTTTTTCGTTAGTAAAATCAGGATCTGTGGGATACGATAATATGCATCCGAAATTTTTGAAAATAATTTTGCCATTAATTCTGCCTTACATTACTCATCTGTTTAATGCAATTACACGTCAAGCACTTTTCCGCTCAAATGGAAGCATGCTAAATCATACCGCTTCCGAAAACAACTACTGAATTTCGACCAATTGCGATTCTATGTTTCCTTTCAAATGTTTTAGAAAAGATTTTACATCTACAAATCGGTAAATATATTAAGGAAAAAGGACTAATTTATGAAAAGCAATCTGGATTTCGTCCAAAGCATAGCTGCGTTACAGCCTTGACAGATGTGTCTGAATATATACGACGTGAACTGGATGATTGTAAAGTTAATTTCTTGGTACTCCTTGATCACTCCAAGCCCTTTGATACAGTAGACCATTTTACACTATGTATGAAACTCAGAAAATTTTTAAAATTCTCTTCGACTGCTACTCGATTGATATCTTCATATCTAACTGATCGTACACAATCCATATATGTAAATAATGTCTGGTCTACTCCCCTTTCTCTTACTAGAGGTGTGCCTCAAGGGTCGATTCTTGGCCCCCTCCTTTTTTCATTGTATGCAAATGATTTGCCTAATCAGCTTTCGTATTGCAAAATACATATGTATGCGGATGATGTGCAATTGTATTTGATCAGTCCAATACAATTAATTACAGAAAATATTAGTAGGATTAACTCCGATTTGAATAAAATTTTTTTATGGGCTTCGGCAAATGGGCTCTGCCTTAATCCGCCGAAATCTAAATGTGTAGTAATTCACTGGCAACGAAGCGTGCCAGTAATTGAACATGATATTGTGATAAATGGAGGAATAATTGAGTTCGTTGAAGCAGCTAAAAACCTTAGCATCATTTTCAACAAACATTTAACTTGGACACACCATATCAATTCACTTGTTGGTCAAACTTACGCCAAGTTAAGGTCTCTTTGGTCAACACAATTTTTTACTCCTTTAAAAATAAGAATTCTACTTGCTAAAACATACCTAATCCCCGGTTTAATCTATGGTTGTGAGCTTTTTGGGAATTGTGACACGACTTGCAAACGCAAATTAACCGTTTTGTACAATAATATTGTCAGATATGCTTATGGACTAACGAGATTTCAGCGAATTTCATCATTTGCCATAAAACTCTATGGAGTATCTTTTGAAAGTCTTCTAAAAATTCGAGTACTTTTGTTTTATCACAAAATCATTTATACGAAAAATTCATTTGCGAGTTATTATTGCCAGACAAAAAGAATAATATTTGTGACATGAAATTACAAATTATTTAAATAAAAATTTGTTCATAGAGTTTTCCAAGTCTGTTTAGCCTGATTGGTAAATGAGTTATTTTTAGTTCTAATATTTTTAGGGTCCAGGTATCGAATCCTGTGTGGGGCAATTTTTTTTATTAGTAGTTTTTTTTTATGATATATTTTTGTACATTTTTCCTAATAATATGAAACAAATATATTTAAGAAAAATTTTAAATTGTACAGAAAATCAACCTATTTAAGAAGAACCTTCCATTAGCGGATAGCGAAGGAGTACAAATTATGGTTTGTTAAGATGGCCCTTAGTTTCGAATTGTCAGTTTTTAGTTTTAAAACCCCTCAGTTTGTTTCATTTATATATTAATAAAAAAATTTTTAAACGTAAATCGTGTCTTAGCGCATCTAAAATCAGATATTTTTAAAATTGCCCAAATTTTCACTAATTTGCATATAAATTTAAGTGCTAATGTATAATAATTTGATTTTTTATAACGATTTTTGTGTGAAAAATTTGTTTTATAAGCCGTTTATAAATTTAAAAAGTGATTATGCGTATGACTCTAAAAGAATTATTTTTTATTGAGAATAAAAAATATAGGAGTATCACATTTAACTACTTCATATTTTTAAACCCATATTTATACAATTTTTATTCCAAAAATTGCAATTACCTAACTTTTTATGCAAAAACTTTAACTTTTTAATAGGAAACGACAACTATTTCTGTTCGTTTGAATATGGCATAATATTTGTTTGCAAACGTTTACTTACTTCTTATAAAATACGGTTTTATTAAGGAGTTTGTCTGCGATTAATATTGCCAGATTGAAAAAAAAGATTTTGATTTTGAGTTTTACAAAATTTGAAAAAAATTTAAAACAAAAAGACGTTCAAACGAAAGCAAAGTTTCGTTTTACAAAATGACCCCATTAGTGTAATTTTAAGTTTTTCTTTAAATATTTTGCAATATCTGTTTTTCACAAACTGCTTTCCTGTACTTTAATTATAAGATTTAATCTTGTTGTACAGGATATGAGAACACAACTAAATAAATAAATAATTTTTAGTAGTTTTTTCTGTAGCATCATTTTTAACTAATTAATCTGCTATTTTTACAGATTTATTTCTATGAGTGTAGATAAGGAGTTACCTCGATGGACATCCCCTTGTTAAAATAATAGATATGGTAGTAGCAAAGTAAGAGGTTACCTAAAAAATAAGCTCGGGCTTCTTTTTGGGTTGGCCTACTTATTAGTACAATGAAATTGGTCAAATTTATTTTGTTTGATTACACTATGGAACATTTTTAGGATTATTGTCTGGGGGGTGAGAAATTCCAAGTCAGGGTGATGGTACTAGGTCAGTATAGTAAAACCCTCAAAGGGTTTGGCGTTCGTATGTATCATTTTTTTTTATGACCTTTTAAATTTTTTCTTTATCTTGATGTTTTTTCGCTTAGTTGTAACTCGAGAACCACTTGTCCGATTTTGATGAAACAAATTTAGAAAAATTTAGAATTACAATTTCTTTAATCCGTTTATATAACATTTTTCTTTATAATCAACAGTTTTGCCGGTAAAAATAAATTTGTGGAGAAAAAAAAATATTTTTTTGCCTAAAAATTAAAATTTTTTATGAATTAAAAAAAAAAAAATTTTAATTTTTAGGCAAAAAAATATTTTTTTTTCTCCACAAATTTATTTTTACCGGCAAAACTGTTGATTATAAAGAAAAATGTTATATGAACGGATTAAAGAAATTGTAATTCTAAATTTTTCTAAATTTGTTTCATCAAAATCGGACAAGTGGTTCTCGAGTTACAACTAAGCGAAAAAACATCAAGATAAGGAAAAAACTTAAAAGGTCATAAAAAAAAATGACACATACGAACGCCAAACCCTTTGAGGGTTTTACTATACTGACCTAGTACCATCACCCTGACTTGGAATTTCTCACCCCCCAGATTGGCTGTTGTACTGTGTTATAAATTAAATTATGAAATACAGTGAGGGTATTCACAGTTCATGCTATTTTAAGTCGTAAATTAGCATTTATCGTAAATTTGACAACTTTCTATGGGTTAAACTTCAAAAATCATCTTATTTTACAACATCCCAGCAAAACCTTGGTAATATGTTGGTATTACAGAACACGTAACCTGGTAATACCATACCCCTTACCATTGCATTATTTCATAACTAAAATGTAATGTCTTACGTATAATGTGCTGCATAAGTACTGGGTAGTAATAGCAACTTATTACCAATGATATATTTAAACACCTCAAAGATAAGAGTTACTTGTAATACACAACATGAGTTCTAAACAATAGCAGCGACTTATTACAGATGGGATATTTTAAAACCGTAAAATAAGGAGTTACTTTTAATGTGATACGTGATCACTTAATAGAAATAGCCACTTATTACCGATGGGGTATTCAAATACCTCAAAATAAGGAGTTATTTGTAATGCGATACATGAGTGTTATTTTCTATTTAAAATATTCGATACAAATAATTTATATGTTTTATAAATATTGACTGAAATATCTTTTATGTTTTTTGTTAACTTTATATTAATCTGAGTAAATATTAATTAAATATGAATATGCTTCGTTTTAGCATTTATAAAAAATCAACACGATAACGTCTTATTTTAATTTTTTTTTGTAAGAAGTAAGTATATATTTTTATACAGTAAGTGAGCGCATAATTTTAATGTGTCATTTCAGACCTGTTTGTAACACATTTTTTTGACCTTACTTTAAGCTGTTATGTAAGTAGTATTGTGCTCAGTATCGGTTATGTAAGTGGTTACGTAACTCCTAACATGTAACATTAAAGTATCATGTTCTTATGTTGTTACCTAGCCCTCTTTTGGAAAGTACATACCTCCAATGACATGCCCTTGTTAAAATAATAGCTGTTGGAATAGCAAAGTAAGAGGTTACATACCTTAATTTCTTCTTACAAACCTTATTACCAGGTAATAGAAAGTTTTGCTGGGATGCTGACTTTAGCACTTAAACTATGAATTCCTTCAATGAAAAAATGGAAAAAAATAAAATATAAAAAATTACGAATTGGATGAGATTCCGCCATTCGATTTTTCACATACGATACAGGCGTATATTTCGTGAAACAAGTAATGGGAAAATCCTCTTTGCAAATGTTGGCAAAGCGCTTTAACCCAGTATTTTGTCAGTAGAACTTTTCATATACAGTCGTAAATGTGTAAAACAAGTATTGTCAAAGCACTTTCTATAAACACTGGCAAAGCCTATTTAACCAATGTTTTGCCAGTAGTATTTCCTTACATACATGTAGTCGTAAATTTTGTTAAACAAGTTCTGGCAAAGTCCTTTTAGCAAATCATGGCAAATCGCTTTAATCCGATGTTTTGCCAATAGTACTTTTTCTTATACGGTAGTAAATTTTGTTAAAAAAGTACTGTTGTTTTGCCAGTGTTTTTTTTTATTTTCATAAAGAGTAATACATTTTGTAAAATAAGTATTGGGAAAGAACTTTTTGCAGAAGTTGTTAAAGCGTTTTTTTCTTTGTATCATTGTTAGCCAACTAGGGAATCCCGCCCTTTTTCGGATCCCGCAATCCCGGAAATTTTGTGCGGGATTTCCCGGGATTTTTTTTATTCTTTAACAGAAGTTTTAGCTAATATTATTGCAATTTTGGAAGCTTTATTTAAATTTAAAGCATTGTTTTTTTGAAATTAATTTGATAAAAAAATATTTAAAATTAAAAAAATACGATTTAAAATTTAATAAACTGAATTAGGCCAAATTGTTTTTAGATGCCAGTTGAATTTGGTTTAGTTAAACCGTAAAAAATTTATCAGCCATTACCAAGTTTACCAACAAAAATTCTTGTATGTACTTCGGAAATTTTTTTTCTTTAAAATAATCTTTGCTCAAATAAAGAAATATTTGTATAGGCTGGTTTACACTATATTTTTGGAAAAATTCTGCAGACTTGCCTATATGTTTTGCATGTGTACTAAAGTAAAATCGTACCGAAAATCTTATAGTGTAAACCAGCCTTATTCAACATTCCAACATCATTATTTCAGTTCCAAATACCTCCAAAAAACTAGACATTAAAATGAAAAAAATTGTAATGTTTTCATATTTTCATTTGACAAGTATTTTGAGTTTCTTTTATTTAAAATAATTTAATTTTAAGTTCAATTGTTATTCCTTTATTTCAATTGTATTTTATAAATATTATTTGATTTCAAAATAATCCATCAGATGCTTTTTAAAATTATTTTCGATTTTTTATATGTTAATTTAAAATGCAACTAAATACGAAAATTAAATAATTTATTTTTAAGTAGCTGTGGCATAAAAAATGTATTCAAGAAAACCAATTAAAGTTAAGAAACTATTTAATAATGTTGTAGCGTCTTTTTTTATAAAACGATTTAGGCGAATTTGCCTAAAAATTTAAACTTTTTTATAAAAATAATTCTAGACGGATACTTTTGAAAATCTGCATAGAAAGGTATATATAAAATATCTAGAAATAGAAATTTTTGGATTTCATATTTAAGAAATATTTTAGCAACAAATCGATCTTATTTCTGACTATAAAACTGGTCCGGCACAATTTTGCACCCATTAACAATTGCAATATATTCTGAAAAAGGGGATGAAGATGAAATACCCGTGTCTTTCACTTTTTCTATATCAATTGGTTTAACCGTTTAAACCGGGAATTAATATTTAATTAATATATTTCTAAGAATTTTTTAAAATTAAGACGGCCTTCCATATAAATATATTACCTAAATATTAATTCACAATTTAAATTGTTAAACGAATTGATCCAGAAAAAGTGGAAGACATGGATATTTTATATTTAGCCATCCTTTCAGAATATATTAAGTGCATTTTTTCATGGGTACAACCAAAAGATGAACTTTGTCAGACGGTGTTTTAACAGTAATCGAGTTTTTCAAGTGCAACATATGTCGAATTTATATATTTTCTAACGAGCGGGAATTCCCGGGATCCCGGGAAATTCTGAAAAAAATCCCGCTGTTCCGGGAAATGAAAAAGTCCGGGAAAAGAAAAATCTTATAGCCAACGCTTTGCTAGTGCTTTGTTTTTTTTTTTTGCCATCGGCAGTTTCCACCTGGGTATCTACGTAGATCGTATTTACCTAGTACATAACTAGTTCAGAATGATTATTTTGAGAACTACACTCATAGAAATAAATCCGTAAAAATAGCAGAAAAAGTTACTAAAAATTAGTTAAAAATGATGCTGCAGAAAAAACTGCTAAAATTAGCAGATTTTTTTACTAAATACTAGTAAAATGAGAACAGCAAAATTAAAACTGCTAAATTTACAGAATTTTAGTTATATTTAGGCTAACTTTTAGTTAATTGAAAGTAGCAAATTGTGCTGTAAAATCTGCAGAAAATTTTGCTAAATATTTGTAGACTAAAAATAGCAAAAATAAACTGTTAAATCTACAAAATTTTTGCTATTTTTAAGCTAAATTTAGTTGAATGCAAATAGCAGTCTATTCTGCTAAAATCAGCAAAAATATTTGCTAAAAAATTGTAAACTGCTGTTTTCAAAAGGCTCGATTTTTATTTGCATTTAAAAAAAAAATCTAAAAAAAAACTTCGAAAATTTTAAATTTTTTGGTGATTTTTTAGGCTACTAATTATTTAGCAAAATTTTTTGCTGATTTTAGCAGGTTAATTTGCTAATCTCCATTTACAAAAATTTAGCTCATATATAACTAAAATTCTGTATATTTAACAGTTTTAGTTTTGCTGTTCCTATATTACTAATATATAGCAAAAATAATCTGCTAATTTAGCAGTTTTTTTCTGCAGCATCATTTTTAACTAATTTTTAGTAGTTTTTACTAAATTTTTTACGGACTTTTTTCTATTAGTGTAGTTTTGTAATTACTAGTCAAAAAACAATTCGTTTTAAGATTGCTGCTGGGTAGGGATTCCCGGCAATTTCGGTCATTTTTTCATTTCCGCAAACCCGGGAATTTCCCAGGATTTTTATTTGTATATATAATTTTAAGCACATAAGTAGACAATCATCAAAATATTAACCCACTCAAGGCGAAAGGCACTGATGATGGCTATGTAGCGAAAGCCGAAAATGCGCATTCTGTCTTGCTGGTCTTATCGAATTCTTTCAAAAATTTTTATTCTTTTTTTACTTGTAAAAATTGTATCATCTTTCTTTGATTTGAAAATAATTTAAACAGAAAGTGATATTAATTTATGATCTAGTATCAATATAAGGAGTGAGATCATAAAAATGTTAACACACATAAAGTTAAATAAAAAACAAACCACTGAATTTTAAGACTTCAAACTAAATTTTTATTAAATGAACTTTAATACAAAATCTAACAAAAAAAAACCGCATGTAATTCTAACCACTACGAACAAAGTTATCCACTTTTTCCGGAAACCCTACCATTAAAGCTTTTATGGTAGTTTCTGTCACCTTTTTAGAGCAGGTGGTCCATCTACGTTTGAAATACTGCATGTCTTGGGAGACCTTTTTTGTGCCCTTTAATTCTCTTTTAACAAGAGCCCAATATCTCTACACTAGCCTGAGCTGTGGGCAGTTTGGTGCATTTGCCTCTCTTGGTACAAGAACCACATTATTATCATTATACCACTCCAGCGCTTTCTTGCTGTAGTGACAAGATGCTAAATCGGGTCAAAAGTAAGTGGATACATTTTGCTGACTCAAAAATGGAAGAAGTCTGTTCTGCAAACACTCCTTGATATAAATTTCGCTGTTTATAGAGCCAGATGTCACAAATGACTGGCTTCTTTGGCCGCAGCTACATATGGCTTGCCATACAAGGAATTTTTTAGGGAATTTCGTTTGCTTTTTCGACCTAAATTTTTCCGCAACATTTCCTCGAACATCGGAAACATAAAATTCTTGACCAGAGAGCTGCGAAAAATCAGCCAGGATATAAGTTTCGTAGTCCATTACACAACAGTTGTATTTTTCTATAAAATTTGAGCTCTGGTTTTGGCCTCCAAATTTTTAAAAGCTTTTCTATCGGGATCTTTTTGAACTTTGTAGGACTTTAGTCCTGCCTTACATTTCACTTTACGTACAAAAAAGTCCGAGCATTGGGCTAACCGAGCTGTTTTTCTGCCAGATGTGTTAGGAGCTCTCTTAAGGATGCTTTTAACTTTAAATGCCTTACCAATGTTACGATAACCAGTCGTTGTTCCTGTTCCCGACCTCCTTTCAATTGTTAGGTGTTCCAGATACCTTTTTACCACTTTTGAAACTGTTTGGCGGCATACATTAGTTTCTTTGGCAATTTTTTTGTATGTCCATGTTTGGTTTTGTTGAAAATATTTAATTGTTTTTGAACGCACTTTTCTTTCATCGTCCATTCTGTAAAAAATTGCTAATTAAAACTCATGATATAAATTAATTTATTAACTGACATATTTTTAAAATATAAACTGCAAAGTTATAGGCAAAAATGTGTGTTAACATTTTTATGATCTCACTCCTTATGTGACCTTCTCCGAGAAAAGGGACCTAGTGTGTCAAAAAACGGGAACTTGGGAAAATCGATAAAAATGAGAAAAACATTAAAATTTTATTATTTAAATGCGTTCTTCTCGAAACTTCATTTTCACACACTAGGTTCCTTTTCTCGGAGAAGGTCACATACGAGGTGGCTTCATTTCTTCTAAACTACCCTAGTAAAAAAATAATGTGGAGTTTTATATGGTAATATATAACTGAGTTTGATCCATATATACCATTTCATCCGAAAAATGGCCCGATATAATTGTATCAGTTGTTTATCAGTTTTTATTAGTGTTTCCAATTACTCGACATAGGCGGTTAACCGGTTAATGCATTTTTCGAAAAATTACTAAAATTAATTAACCGGTTATTCGGGTCGGTAAATCGAGAAAACTGGCGATTAATCAATTAATCGTTTAATGCAAAACTAAAGTATTACCTTAATTTTTTTATCAATAAAAACACAAAGAAGTGACTGTTTTTTGTTAATATTAACGTGACATGTATAAACAACACGATGTACTTAAAAAAAAGTTTAAACATTTTCTGTTCCAAAGAATTGGTTATAGAATAACTACTTTTCCTTTGAAATTCTAACATCGATGAATTTTGTTTGAAATTACCCCAGAAATAACCGCTTCTGTAGCCCCCAAAGTGAAACCGGTTGCTTTGGAAAAGTTATGCAACTAATTAGGGTTTGGGATTTCCCGGACTTTTTTATTTCCCGGGAAACGGGAATGAAAAAATTTGATTCCCGGGAATCCCGGGAAATATTTTTGAACTAAATTGTTAACCTATATAAGTAATTTTTGTTAAAAAAACACTATTTCAGTACAAATTCATTCTGTCTAGTGAGAATTCAAAGTAAAAATATCAGAATGTTGAACATTTGATTTCACATAAATTACTCTAAGCACTGCCAAATGAATTGCATGATTCCAGCAGAAAGCACCTACTACTGGACTGTCGGAAACAAACCGTTTCATCACACTTGGCCCATTAGATATGGTGGCCACAATGTTATTTTCCAAAGACAAATAAAACTCTTGTAGTCTTATTTCTACAATTCTTCTTATTTCATCAGCATTACATCTTCCTGAGATATTAACCAACCCCAGGTTATAAAATGAATTATTTCCGTTTATACATATGTTCAAATATCTCTTTTGTGATATTCTTGTCCATTCATCTAAGAATACAGTAAATCTCCTATTGTTAGAAATATTGCTCGATATTTCTTTTATCATGATATCTTTTACATGATTGTAGTAATTTAATATAATGTTCTTTACATCGGTTTAATTGTTTTGCAATGCCAGGTTTTTATTATAAAAACTTTCTCGAATAAAGGAAGATCTAGTTATGGCGCGGATTGACTGCGGCTAATTTGGATACCATTTCAGGAAATGTTTGCTCTACCATCAAACCTTTAATGCCTATTCAGCTTACACTTTTTTCTTCGGGTACTTTGCTAATTTTAGCTGAAACGTTATTCTTGTTGTTGTTTTCTTCAAGAGAAGTTACATGACCATCAATTTTTTTTTTTTTTTGTGAACCAAATTTAGATGTCGGATAACCAAATTTAGATACCACCGTTAACCATTAGTCTTTTCTTTTCATATTTATTAATGAAAACGTGACTTATAAAATTATTGACCCTTAATATAAAGGAGTATTTTAAATTTAAAGTCGACTTTATTTTTAATCAAACGGTTTTGTTCATTTTGTGTATGAAACCTTACAAAAATATTTATATTTTCAAATATTTTGATTGGTTAAAAATAAATTAACCAATCAGAATGCTCCAAAAATAAACCAAGTCAAGGTATACTGCCACCCAATATTTTAACTAAAGTCGACTTTACCTAAATTATACATTTGAAAAATTTAGATAGTATGGGCGATTATTTGTAAGAAACAAAGCTATTTTTTCATATTTCTTTTAAAAATTTTACCAAGTTTTTGGGTTTTACTACTTAAATTTTGAATAAGTTATGCGAAAAATCTTTATTATTTGAAATGCTCCTAATTACTTGGCAAAGATTTTATTTCTGTGTCAAATATTCCCTTTTAAAAGATTTTAACAATGACATTTTTGTTTTGGTATTTAAAATGTTTTTTATGACTAAAATTAAAAAATCCTATTCGAAACAAAAACAATTTAAAAAATTTAATATTTTTAAAATTTCCCGTTTTGCCGGGAAAAATATATTATTTTCCCGGGAATTCCCGGCAAACTTTTTCCGGGATTTCCCGGGAATTCTCGCCCGGGAATTCCCGGCAAACTTTTCCCGGGATTTCCCGGGAATTCTCGCCCGGGAATTCCCGAACCCCAAACCCTACAACTAATACTATAATATCTGAGACTAATTCTAGAACTCATTCTTATCAGTTAAAAACGGAAAATCCAAAAAGCAAAAACAAACAAATGTTAGTAAAAAAGAAACAAAAACAACAGCAATTTTGTCTTCCCTGAAAACTTTAGACTCAATATTTTTTAAACACTGGTAAGGATATATGTAACCACATATTTTTTGATTTTTTGTATGTTGGCGAGTAAGCTTACTTGTGTGCAGCAGGTCAATTGTGTTTTTATCTATTAAATATTACATGTCGATATAGCTCAGATGGTAGAGCTGTTGACTGGTAATCTGTAGACCCAGGTTCGATTCCCGCAACAGCAAATTTTATTAAAAAAAAATACAATAAAAAATATTTTTTTTTATATAATTTATTTTTTAAAAAATCTATTTTTAGACTCATTATTTTTGTCAGTACTGGTAAGCACATAGGTAACGATATATTTTTTGATTTTTCGTATGCTGGTATGTAACGACAACTCATTATTTTTCGTGACATCGCCATATAAAGGTAATAAGAAATGTAATAACAAAAGTAACTAGTTACCATTACCAAGTATGTAGTTACATAACCACATATCTGGTAATGATTTTCTACACTGGGAAGGACATGTCCATCGAGGTAACTCCTTACCTAGTCACATGTTATTCTGAACTTACTTGTAAGGAGTTTTCAAAAACATTTGTTTAAATTTTAATTTTTTAAACCGAATATCAATTTCAAATTCGCGGATTTTTAACAAAAAATAGAATTTCTAAAATTTTCTAGAAAAACCAATTATTTATACCAATAAAACATTCAAACGTATGAATTTCGTATTACAAGTAATGCAAGGGTAAGCGGTTAATATATTACCAGGTAATATGCATAGTAGGCGGGTCTATTTTTGTGACAAGAAACCATAGAGGGGGAACTTATTCTACGAGGAATTCTAAGCAACTTTGCTATAGAAACAATAGGTCTGAAATGGATTTCGAGCTTGCGGAAATTCCAAAATATGTTTTAAGTAGTGCTTTATGAGTTTATATAATGAGTATTATTAATTATTCCCTGCACCATTATTTGGACAGGGTATAATAAGTTTGTGCTTATGTTTGTAATTCCAAAAAATATTGGAACTAGACCCATCTTTAAGTATACCGATTGATTCAGAATAACATTTTGTTTCGATCTAACGATATACGTCTGTCTGTCCGTCCGTCCGTCCGTCTGTCTGTCCATATATTCTTGTGCGCACGGTACAAATCGCAAATATTAAGATATTTTTATAAAATTTGGTACATTGACTTATTTTGACCCAGGGACAAACCCATTTGATTTTGGATAAAATCGGTGCATGTTTAGACCTAGTGCCTATATAAAGGGTGCCTCAAAATTGAATTGTTTGTACACTACAGGTCGCAAATACGAAGATATTTTAATGAAATTTGGTACACGGATTCAAATGGGCTGATGAATAAAGCCTACTGATTTTACATGGAATCGGTCCATGTTTAGACCTAGTGCCCGTATAAAGGTCCCCAAAAATGAGCATATTCGCAATCCAAAGGTCGCAAATATTAAGATAATTTGATAAAATATGGTACACAGACTAATAGCGGCCCAAGTACGAAGCCAATTGGCTTTCAACCATACTAGTGTAAGGTATCGTATAGTCGTCATGCCCGAATATATGATATCCAACAACAGTCTGGTTGAAAGCCACACTAAAAAAAAAAGTTAGTAGAAAAATTAGTAAAACGTCTTGTATATCAAGTGTACTAGTTTTCAGCAATGTTTTTGCTGAAATTCAGCAAATAAATGAACTAAAGTTAAATTTCGCTACAAGTTTTTTGAGTTTTTTTCAGTCTACTAATATTCAGCAAAAAGTTCAGTGATTTTAGCAAGGATTTTTTTCATTTGCAATCGACTAAGTGTTAGCAAAACTTTTGCTGAAGATTACTATTTTTTTGGTAAAAATCAGCTCGATGATTTTCCACGGTGTATCCGTGGACCGATTTTAACCGTAAAACATAGCCTTCTTCTTTGGGACAATATAAGTCGGTGTACCAAATTTCATTAAAATATCTTAATATTTGCGAACTTAAGAGTGCGGAGATCAAATTTTTGGGGGACCTTTTTACAAGCACTAGATCTAAAAATTTACCAATTCTAAAACAAATCAATAAGCTTTTCCGTAGGCCCATGTGAATCAGCGTACCTAATTTCATTAAATTTTATTCATATTTGAGACCTGTAGGGTGCGAGAAAGTAAATTTTGGGAGAAACCTTTATATGGACACTAGGTCTAAACACTCAACGATTTGAACCATAATCAATAGGTTTCGAAGTTGGGTAGATACAGTATAAGTCGATGCACCGAATTACAATAAAATATCCGATTTCAACCAATATTGACTGATTTCAACCAAATTCAATGTGCTTCGTGCATAATAAGTAGTTATATAATGCAATACTACACTAATAGAAAAAAGTCCGTAAAAAATTTAGTAAAAACTACTAAAAATTAGTTAAAAATGATGCTGCAGAAAAAAACTGCTAAATTAGCAGATTATTTTTGCTATATATTAGTAATATAGGAACAGCAAAACTAAAACTGTTAAATATACAGAATTTTAGTTATATATGAGCTAAATTTTTGTAAATGGAGATTAGCAAATTAACCTGCTAAAATCAGCAAAAAATTTTGCTAAATAATTAGTAGCCTAAAAAATCACCAAAAAATTTAAAATTTTCTAAGTTTTTTTTTCGATTTTTTTTTTAAATGCAAATAAAAATCGAGCCTTTTGAAAACAGCAGTTTACAATTTTTTAGCAAATATTTTTGCTGATTTTAGCAGAATAGACTGCTATTTGCATTCAACTAAATTTAGCTTAAAAATAGCAAAAATTTTGTAGATTTAACAGTTTATTTTTGCTATTTTTAGTCTACAAATATTTAGCAATTTTTTCTGCAGATTTTACAGTACAATTTGCTATTTTCAATTAACTAAAAGTTAGCCTAAATATAACTAAAATTCTGTAAATTTAGCAGTTTTAATTTTGCTGTTCTCATTTTACTAGTATTTAGTAAAAAAATCTGCTAATTTTAGCAGTTTTTTCTGCAGCATCATTTTTAACTAATTTTTAGTAACTTTTTCTGCTATTTCTACGGATTTATTTCTATGAGTGTAATAACTTATTATTTTTACCCTTATTAATAAGTTATTATAAAACACAATATCGGTAATATATTATTTTAAAGGCTCCAAATAAGTAGTGATATATCTCCATATCGGTAACTCATTATTACATACCACCCACATAAGTATTGATGTATCACAATATTAGTAACGTATTACTTTAGGTTTCCAAGTAAAACCATGGGGTAAAGGGGTACCCATTGCCAGGCAATGCGTGAAAAAGGTCAAACCCATTACCACGGTTTTGCTGGGTCCATATGCAATTTTTCTACTAGCAAGTTGTAACATCCCAGTCAGAAAAATACAGTCGGCAGAACGTTGGCAAAACGTTGGACACGACAGTAAATATGTTTGCAAAAGGACTGAATTTCAACGTTTATAATAGTCTTTTAACGTCGAAATGGTAACACAGTTATATGACTCTATTTTTTGACGTTGGCAAACCGTCGTTAATACAAAAAATACTGTACCTTAAAAATGGAAAATACAGCATTTTGCTGATACTATAAATACGAAAAATTAAAGGTTTTTCCAGTACATTAATTAAAAAAAAAACAGTCAGTACTTGCCAGTACTTCAAATTCGAAAATTTCAGTACTTTTGCAGTAGTTTTAAAATATATCATATAGCGCTGGAAGGCCACATCCAGAATCTAAAAGAATTCAAAATCTCCCTCCAATCCAATTTCGCATATACAGAGAAAATTGCACGTTTTTCGTAGAAGCAACAACATATGCAACAATACTCTTTGGGAAAACCTCTGTAAACATTCGAATCGAGAATAATTTTTCCCTTTGTGAATATTTATGGTTTTCAAATTACAACCACCATCCTGATAATGTCTGTTTGCTAAACAACGGTAGCATTATGGTAGTAAAAGAAATATTTAGTCAAACATTTTCTAAATACAAATGTGATGATATTTTTCTTATTTTTAATTAAAATATCAGTATTTTGATTACCCTCTACCACCAAAAGAAGTAGGATTGCACAATGTTAAATATTTATATTAAAATAATGTAAACATACCTTTGGTAGAATTTAAGTGTATTTTCCTCACTAAACATCATAATGAAACAATTTCAATAACTCTTTTTCACAAATAATTGATTGGAATCTTAATCTCAAATAAAGTTTGTTTAAAAATAAACAGTTGTCAATTTAGTAATATCAACTAAATAATCCCCCATTCATCTTAAACACATTGACACGGTGCAAAAATATAATTTAAATAATATACATTTAAATTTAACGGTTCGTTGTAATTAGGGTTTGGGGTTCGGGAATTCCCGGGAAATCCCGGGAAAAGTTTGCCGGGAATTCCCGGGAAAATTATATATTTTTCCCGGGAAAACGGGAAATTTTAAAAATATTAAATTTTTTAAATTGTTTTTGTTTCGAATAGGATTTTTTAATTTTAGTCATAAAAAACATTTTAAATACCAAAACAAAAATGTCATTGTTAAAATCTTTTAAAAGGGAATACATTTATTTGACACACAAATAAAATCTTTGCCAAGTAATTAG
The DNA here is from genome assembly GCA_949987735.1 of Leucophora obtusa. NCBI lineage: Eukaryota > Metazoa > Arthropoda > Insecta > Diptera > Anthomyiidae > Leucophora > Leucophora obtusa. Next base: position 370,964,861 of record OX465295.1, read on the forward strand.
GAGCATTTCAACTAATAAAGATTTTTTGCATAACTTATTCAAAATTTAAGTAGTAAAACCTAAAAACTTGGTAAAATGTTTAAAAGAAATATTAAAAAAAAAGCTTTGTTTCTTACAAATAATCGCCCTTACTATCTAAATTTTTCAAATGTATAATTTAGGTAAAGTCGACTTTAGTTAAAATATTGGGTGGCAGTATACCTTGACTTGGTTTATTTTTGGAGCATTCTGATTGGTTAATTTATTTTCAACCAATCAAAATATTTGAAAATATAAATATTTTTGTAAGGTTTTCATACACAAAATGAACAAAACCGTTTGATTAAAAATAAAGTCGACTTTAAATTTAAAATACGCCTTTATATTAAGAGTCAATAATTTTATAAGTAACGTTTTCATTAATAAATGTGAAAAGAAAAGACTACAAGTTAACGGCGGTATCTAAATTTGGTTATCCGACATCTAAATTTGGTTCACAAAAAAAAAAAAAACGAACTGATGGTCATGCAACATCTCTTGAAGAAAACAACAAGAATAACGTTTCAGCTAAAATTAGCAAAGTACCTGAAGAAAAAAGTTTAAGCTGAATAGGCATTAAAGGTTTTATGGTAGGGCAAACATTTCCTGAAATGGTATCCAAATTAGCTGCAGTCAATCCGCACCATAACCAGATCTTCGTTTATTTGAGAAAGTTTTTATAATAAAAACCTGGCATTGCAAAAAAATGAAACCGATGTAAAGAACATTATATTTAATTACTACAATCATGTAAAAGATATCATGATAAAAGAAATATTGAGCAATATTTCTAACAATGGGAGATTTACTATAATCTTAGATGAATGGACAAGAATATCAAAAAGAGATATTTGAACATATGTATAAACGGAAATAATTCATTTTATAACCTGGGGTTGGTTTATATATCAGGAAGATGTAATGCTGATGAAATAAGAAGAATTGTAGAAATAAGACTAGAAGAGTTTTATTTGTCTTTGGAAAATAACATTGTGGCCACCATATCTAATGGGCCAAGTGTGATGAAACGGTTTGTTTCCGACAGTCCAGTAGTAGGTGCTTTCTGCTAGAATCATGCAATTCATTTGGCAGTGCTGCGAGTAATTTATGTGAAATCAAATATTCAACATTCTGATATTTTTACTTTGAATTCTCACTACACAGACTGCATTTGTACTGAAATAGTGTTTTTTTAACAAAAATTACTTATATAGGTGGTTTTCATTAACAATTTTGTTCAAAAATATTTCCCGGGATTCCCGGGAATTTTTTCATTCCCGTTTCCCGGGAAATAAAAAAGTCCGGGAAATCCCAAACCCTAGTTGTAATTCAAAAATCTGTGGTTATCATACACAGAGTTGAATAGAATCAGCTGAGATATCTTAAGAATTAAGGTTCAAAGCAAAATAGAGTAATAATAACAAAGGATAAAAATAGCATTGTTAAATTTCGTTGATGTTAGTCTAAGTTGAGTTGTTGATAAGAAACTCGATTTTCTTTCAGCAGTCACATAAGTAGACGATCATTAAAATATTAACCCACCAAGACGAAATACACTGATGATGGCTTTGTAGCGAAAGCCGAAAATACGTATACTGTATTGCTGGTCTTATCGAATTCTTTCAAATATATTTTTATTCTTTGTAATTTACTTGTAAAAATTGTATCATCTTTCTTTGATTTGAAAAATAATTTAAACAGAAAGTGATATTAATTTATGATCTAGAGTCAAACTAAAGAAAAAGAACATTCATTTACTTAATAACTTTTTCCTCGAAAATTTACGAACCCAAGTAAAAAAAATGATATGGAGCCATATGAAGTTATATTTAATTATATATAATCTTCGAAAAATGAGAACATCTTATTGTATCTTATTGTATCGAATTATATACAATTGTATACAATTTGGTACAATTTGATACAATTTTATGCAATTCGATACAATTGGAACCGAATTTTGTCCTCATCCAATTACGTCAAATTATATCTTTTTGTATAAAATTATATAAAATGTTATAAAAGTGGACATAGTTTGATACAATTATATCTAAAAATTTACAAATTGTAATTGAATTTTTTTCAATTGCAATTACATGTAATTGTGTAATTGCATGTATAATTAATTTCCAAATATAATGATTAACCCAAAGGTCTGCTGGAGATCCTATAATTTCGATAAATCTTCCATTCATTTTATCCACATTTACCATGACAGTGCATTAAACATGAACAAAATTTTCTTTATTTTTTAGGAATTTTAAAATAAAGTTAACAAGACTGAAATTTTAAAGTTAATAGGATTAGGTTATACAACCAAGATATAAGTAAAAAAAAATAGTAAAATATTACAAAATAGTAAAAATTACTAAAAATATATGATGCAAAAAATAAACTCACACACGAATCATGCACGGGTTATATATTCTTATTCACGCTCACGCACGAATCAAGTACGAATTATATTTAATTATTACTCACGATCACGTGTGAATAACGTGACTCACGAACATTTCTAGTCACGCGCCAATCCCTAGTAATTACTAAATCTAAAACTAGTTCAAAATCATTGTTAACATAGAACCACATATAATATAATACGGTTTTACACATGTGTGCAATATAATAGATACATTAAAATTTTTTCACATTTTTTTCTCGATGCCTTTATTTTTAAAGATCAAAATAGTGGATAAATTCATCCCAAAAAGCGAGGAGATTGTTCAGAAAATGGTGCAGAATTTTAGCGTAATGGCCGTTTTTTTATTTTCTAACTTGTTTTAAGTAGGCGTGGCTTTTAATGAAAAAGATGCGATATCGACCTTCTATCAAATTACATAGTAAAATTTAGCGAGCACTGGTAGGATCTATACAAACTGTATATTTTTGGAAATTCTATAATATTTCCTTAAATCTTGCATTATCTTTATTTACAAGTAGTCTCCAGACTTAAAATGACAGCACTTTAAACATGACCAGATTTTTCTTTGTTTCTAGCGATTTTAAAATTGAGTTAACAACACTAAAACTTTAATATTTTATACTTACCGCGATATAACAAATCAGACAAACTTTTTTTTACGTTGTAGTATAAAGCATTCCGTGTTTAAATTTCAGTGTTGTTAACTTTATTTTAAAATCGCTACAAACAAGAAAAATTTAGTCATATTTAAGGCACTGTCATTTTAAGTCTAGAGACCATTTGTAGAAAAAAATAATGCAAGACTTAAGGAAATATTATAGGAATTTCAAAAATATACAGTTTTTACAGAACTGATCAGTACTCGCTAAATTTTACTACGTAAATTGATAGAAGGTCGATATCGCTTATTTTTCATTAAAAACCACGCCTACTTAAAACAAGTGACATAATACAAAAACAGACGTCACGCTAAAATTCTGCACCATTCTGCATCCTCGCATTTTGGGGTGAATTTATCCACTATTTTGATCTTTAAAAATAAAGGCAACGAGAATAAAATTAGAAAAAATTTGAATGTATCTATTATATTGCACACATGTGTGCAATATCATGTGTATGTGGACCTTATATATTTTTATATAAAATCACTTTGAAATAATTGCTTATGTGGGATGATATATAATTATAGATGATTTTATAAAGAACGTAATATTGTTATATATTAAAGAAATCATGAAATATTGTAGATATGTAACCATATTAAGTTATATATGGGTTCTTATTCGTCAATATATAATCATATCTAACACAAATTATGAAATATTTCTTATATGGCTCCTCATATAGTTTTATATTATTATGTATAGTGTCATACTAAATTATATATAAACGTATATGTAATTATATCTGTAATATGTTACTTTATGTACTTATATATAGCACATGCAATTATGTGTAGGCCAGTATGTAATAATATAAAATCACATATGTCTCCATATTAAAACCTTTGTGGAAAAAATATCTAATATATGTCTATATAAAAGTATATATGCTTGAATTTAAAAGCATATGTGGCCATATGTAACTATAAGTTACTATATGCAATTACATAAAATAATATATGGTTATATCAAAACTTTTTTACTCGGGAAGTTATAATTTTCTATTCGAAATAACTGAAAAATAGTGCGTTCGTTAAACCTATCGTGGAAATTTTGTACAAATACATCAAAAAAATAGCGTTATACATAAAAAAAAAATCAAATATATTAGTGGCATTCATTTACCCGTACTTTTTTACACAAATGGTAATTTCTACACCATAATTTTAATGAACACACTTTGTAAAATTTTTATACTTTCAATCGTATTTGACGCATTTTTGAATTTGTTACCCCCTGCCCCTATTGCGTTTTATGAATGCTATCAATAGGTGTGTTTCTTTACTTTTTGGGTAAAGTTCGGTAAAATGAGAGTAAGCACAAAATCCTCTCACAAAATGACAAAATTACCCAATAGTACAGGAACGCAAAAAACCACTTTTCTAGCCCAAAAACTTATTTCAAAGAATAATGTTAAACAGTGATGGGACTTGAAAAATTTTGTTTTGTGCCAAGTGTGTGACTAAAATGAGCCAAATGGGCCTTTATTGTGCCAAAACTCAATTTTCACTTAGGAACCGTGTTTTCAATTTTCATTTTGTAAATGCATTCATTGGAATTATTTTGAATTCTTATGGAATTAATTATATTTGAATGAATTAAAATTTTCTTTCAATTAAAAGGTGAATGATAAATTAAATTCATCCGATACTTATTAAAGATTTGGGAATGCAGCCAATGAATGAATTCTTTAGGAATGGTTGCACGGAATGGTATACATATAAACATTTTCTAAAACTGAATTAATTTTTTTATGAATTAAACTTAAATTAATTCTTTCGAAGCTCTGAGATAAATTTATAGCGTTTGAATTTTTAAAATTCTATGGATTAAGCACCGTAAGTTGTTCAGTTTTCACGTGAAAAAACTGTTATACTCCATATAAAAAAAAATTATTTTTCACGACAATGAGTTTCACGTGAAAGTTGTGCAAACTTAGTTTTCACGCAAATTTAATGTACAAGACTATTATTTTTCTGGTGAAAAAGTGACATTTTGTGTTAATTGTGATTGTGGCTTTGTTATAAAATTAAAATATTGTTAATTTTTTTAACTTAAATTGCAATTTAAAGCATTTAAAGTCTGAGAGAAATTTTTTCACGTGAAAAACAACTTACGGTGCTTTATTCGGTAATATCTTCGATGCCATTTTTTAGTTTCGCTTTATTAGAAAAGATATTTTAATACCAGTAAATGCTTAGAAACTAAAAATTGAAGAATTGTTATTTTTTAAATTCATTTTCTATTAAATTTTGTAGATAACCAAAATGTGCCAAAATAGTATCGGTTGTGCCATTGTACCAATCAATCTTAGATTGTGCCAAAAATCCCATCACTGATGTGAAAATACGTATAATTTCAGTTTGCAAATCAGCACAAATAGACATATTTATTCGCATTTAAAAGTTGTTTTTGATTTTATTCAATTAATTTTAACAAAAAACCAAGTTTCTTTTGCTTATTTCTTTATTTAATTACAATTTTTAATTTAATTTCACAATTGTTTTTTGTTTATATTTGCATCAGCTGTTTTACCAAAGTTTACCCGAAGAAAAAGTCTGGGTAAATTTTGGTAAAAAGAGAAGCACTAATACACTCTCATTAGCGCTCTCATTTACCCAATTCTCGAGTACGGGAACGCTTTTGGGTAAATTTCGGTAACTTTGGGTAAATTTCGGTAACATTGGGAACGTACGGGAACACACTGAATAACATGGATAAATTATTTAAAAAATGGAATCTATCAAAAAACTGATACAAATTATTTAAAAACAGTACTGGCAAAGCACTGTTTTGGGTAGTACTGGCAAAACACTGGTTTTACAAAAAATCCGTGCTCTGCCAGCATTACATTTTTTGAAGCCTCGGCAATTTCTGGCGGGGATGTTTCTGTTCGCACTACCGAAAACCTTTGTAGAAAAGTTGGCGGAGTATACCCCATTAGAGGACACTTATGTACATATAATAATTCCAATCATTTTGTGAAATATCTCTTTAAAATTGTAAAAATTTATATATATTTTTTGGTCTTGCTTTCCCATTGCAGTATAAGGGCATTTGTTGAATGTGCTGAATGAAAAATCCGTTATGTGAATAAATTTAAAATTACACACGTAACTAGTTTGATCCGCATTTGAAGGAAACAGAGTGTGAGTGTTCATTTGAGGTGGGAACTTCTGTGTTGAAATGTTTAATTTTATGAAAAAGGGAGTATCAGTAGCGTCCGGTGGTAGTGCCAGCGACAGAGAAAAAGCTGAGCGCGAAGAGAAAGAAAAACGAAAACGTGAAAAGAAACAACGCAAAGAGGGCAAAAATACATCCGGAGTACCAGGCAGCATGAGCACCGAAGAGTTGTTAAGATTGGATGAGGCAATACATGTAAGAAATCAACCAAATTTAAGATTATTTATAGAGTTTTTTGCTTTGCTTTCGTTTTTCACATTAGGTGCGACGATCCCTCAAAATTCGTGGCCGCCGCAAGGAAAAGGAAAAACTTCCTAGTGGCATAACAGCCGATTACAGTGCCGAGTTTTTTGCAGCTCTCAATTCCGATGCTTCGGGTGGTAGTGAATTGGATCGTGGAAATGAAGAAATTGTTGCATCTGTACACACGACTATAGAGAGCCGTTTGAACGGCAGTGGCAATCCTTCGAGTATACATTCCATTTCGGAGTCTACAGCCTACATGAGTACAATTGGGGGCGACTCAACTAAGGTGAGTAATTGCGAGCCTCTATAGGTACAAACAACAATCTATTCAGATGTTTTTTTCATTATCTCGCAATTTCAGAATCGTTTTATGCTTCCAGTTCCACCAAAACCTCCTAAACGTGGTATCCTCAAGGGATCACGTAGTAATATTAGCAATATACACGAGGAAATTATCGTTGCGTCTCCCGATGCTCTAATACGCAACACAATGCAAAATGAAATGCTTTTCGACGGCAACCGCAGTATGGGAGGTGCGGGCTCCATTGGATCCAGTTCCAGCCAACACGGAACCTCCTTTACCTCGGTTGAAAGTTTACGCAGTGACGAGGGAGGTATACAGCGGGCAATGACCTTGCCCACAAGTGCACGTTATACATCTCATGTACCGCACGCTAATCTCAGATTAATGACATCACCTTCCCCGAGCGCCGATAGTCTTACAGATACTACAAATTCCTCATTTGCCACGCCACCGTTCTCACTCAGCCCCATTGGTGAGTCTCAGGGGATCGAACGTTGGTCCCGGGTACAAGCATTCGAAGATGTTTACTTACCTTTGCCACCCATTAAATTGGTAAAACTACCACCAGCAAGATCACTGACAATAAGGCGAAAAAAGTCACCAAGACAAGACTTTGGATTCAGTTTACGCAAAGCGATTTGCTTAGATCGATCCGAGTCATTGGCAAGTCCGATTTTCAAGCCGGTTATTTTTGCTGAACCTGGTGCTGGCGGTGGTTCGACGGGTCTTCTGCCAGGCGATCGTTTGCTTAAAGTCAATGGTACTCCTGTATGTGATTTATCGCGAGAACTTATAATCGAAATGATTAGAAATAGTGGAGAATCAGTTACCGTAGAAGTAAGTAGACTAAAGATTTTTAAAACATAACTTTATTTCCGCCTTTATTTTCAATTTATAAATACATACATATGTTTGCAATATACTTGTCGCTTCTTTTAGGTTCAGCCCGTGTCTGAATTAGTGGAACTTAGTCGACGTTGTATGCCCCAATCGAATACTAATGATGATGAGACTGATCGTGCTCTTCTTAATACTGATAATTGTAATACTTTGAAACGTAGTGCCAGTAAAAGAATAAAGGTATGTGTGGTGATATTTTAAGTAATTAGTTTTTTTATAATAATTGATTTTACCATGTTGTAAGATTGGAATTTTTACATAAAATAGCACAACAAACAAATATGAGTACGACGTCAGTACGTTCGTGCATTTATGCAAATATTACAATTACCCAGGTAGAAATTGCCGACGTTGCAACAAAAATTGTACTGGGAGAGCACTGTTTTTTACGAAATGCCTGTACTACTTAAAACGTGCTTTGCTAGTACTGTTGTCTGAAAATTAACGTGGTTTTTTTAATTTATTAAAATTAACAATTTTATAAATTTTATGTAGTTTTGCATCTATTGCGCCATTCACATGAACGAGATTACAAAACTCATAGTTTTAGGTTCTTTAATCTATTAACACATAATGTCATAATCTAGAGTCAAAATAAAATAATAACATTCTTTTACTTAAATAACAGATCAACTAAAACATTTCCCCCATTCGTCAAAAAAGTTACCTTATGCTGTAATAGAATAAAGAACAAAAATGAGGAGATTCAGCTATCTCGTTCATGTTAATGGCCTATATTACACAATTATTTATGTAAGAGAGTTATATAAAATTAAAAATCTGAATATATAAAATTAAAATATATTAAAATAAATAAAATCCCAAGCCTGCGCCAACGTTGGGAAATATCTACGGCCAAGCGTTTATTGGTGTTATCATTTCGACAACATCCCAGTACAGTGAAAGGTGAAAATTCGACGCATTGCCAGTACATGTACTACCGTCTCCAATACCGGGCCGACATTGTGCCATTTGTATTTTTCTACCTGGGTAATTACATGTTCTATTCATTCTTATTCACAGTATTTGTGGGGGTAGTTGTTTATTTAACTATTTTCTATTTTGTCGCGTTATTAATATTTATTTCTAACCTATTTTTATTATTTATTAATTTTCATACTACATATTTATTTTCTATTTATTAAAAGTTCACAAATATTTACATTTTCTTAGCATAATGTAATAGGATGTGTGTAAAAATATTTTTTTATAGAAATTTATTACCCAATGCCACATCAAACCACAATAATTTTGTCACGAAACGAAAGTTAACTGTCAGACAAACAAAACCCCAAAGGCGTTTTCAAGGTCAGTTCATGCTTCGATTTTTGGCTACTTAAAATATCTTCTATAACGAAAGCATAATATGTCAGGCGGTTCAAAAAGTATGAGTGAAGTTGTGAGAACTTTTCTAAATTTTCGATGCAAAATAATACAAATAACCCTCTAATGCCGGAATTTTTGTTTGCAATACAATTTAATATTCTCTTCAGATAAAATATTAAATGCTACCACCATTTTATGACAGTTGTAATTGGATACAAGTTGTTTTGAAACAATCAATATGGCACCAAACATCACGCTCAGTTCAATTCGGTTTAATTTTGTTTTGAGATCAAAAAGAAAAACAGTCTGTTAAACTAAGTTTAATTGGCATCCAAAAAACTAGGCCCAAGTGGGGTCAAAGTTTCGGAATTTCGTAACAAATAATAATAAAGATTTAATTGTATCTTGTGACACATCGATAAATCGGTTTTATCTATATTTCCAGGTTTTTTTAAACCTGACGGGTTACCGCGTAACTCGATTCGAAAAAAAAATTTCGAAATTTTATACAAAATTATATTTTTAATAATATTTGCAAGATTTACGAATTCGAAAATTTTTTTTCGAATCGAGTTACGCGGTTACCCCCCTGGCTAGGGATTCTATAAAAAATTTTCTGTTTTCTGTTATCGTCCACTTTTCAAAGTAAAATTTCTAACATTTTAAAGATGTTGGTTGAAGAGATGGTACAAAGTTACTGTCTTTTACCAAATTTGTTATAATGTTCTAAAATTGTATGAAGGTATGTCAGAAATTGCCAATGGTACAAAAATGAGGTACTGGCGCAATACCGTATTTTCTGCTTTTATGGTACTGTAAGGGTGTCGAAATGATAACAACGGAGGACGGTCAATTGACGTTAGTCGCGGGTGTTGACGAAGCGTTGACTATTACAACACATTTGGCATGTTCCCAGTACTTTTTTTACTTTTTAGGTTTTTTTCTTTTTTGCGTATTTAACTTTTTGTGTTTTTTTTATAATAAAATGCGGATTTTTATAAATAAAATTGCAAATAAGAAAAATATTGTTGGAATGAACTGGCAAAGCAGTATAAAAAATCACCGATTTTATTGTATTTAAAGTACTAGGAAGGCACTGAATTTTTAAAATGCCAACGCTTTGCCATTACCTTTAGCCATCCGTTCTCCGTTGTTATCATTTTGACGTCATATCAGTGTTGTATGCCTTGGAACTCGGATGTTTTGCCAACACTGGTACTACCCTCGCCGACGCTTTACCAACACCCAGCAAAACCTTGGTAATATATAGGTAATACTATGGATACTACCTGGTAATATATCAAACCGCTTACCCTTGCATTACTTGTAATACCAAATTCATACGTTTGGATGGTTTATTGGTATAAATCAGAGCTTTGAAGAATTAATTCCTTAATTCAATTTTTCAATTCTGAATTAAAAATTCGATGAATTAATTCACTAAGCAATATATATTGAATGGAATTAATTCATATTTGCTTTCGTTCGATTTATTTTGTTACGAATTAATTCAATTGCAATAGTTCTTTTTATTAAATCAAATGAATTAATTCACTGGTGAATTAATTCCTTATTGAATTAATTCACTACTGAATTCGTTCAATTTCATTTTCGTTCAGTGAATTAAAAAAAATAAAATTACGTTCAGTGAATTAAAAAAAAATAAAATTACGTTCAGTGAATTAAAAAAAAAATAATAAGTTCACTGAATTGAAAAAAAATAAAATAAGTTCACTGAATTGAAAAAAAATAAAATAAGTTCACTGAATTCAAAGCCTGTTTTCTGCCGTTCAGTAGAAGAAAACAATAATCTACAAATAAATTTTTTAAATAAGCAATTTTACAGCGTGTGCTAGTAAAAATAAACAAAATAGAAACCGGATGCTGTTTATCAACCTACATGATTCAAAAATAAATCCTTTCACTATTAAAAATAAAAACTTTACAGATATAGATAAATTTGGAAAAAAATATAACTATTAATTTTTCAAACTAGTTATATAGTTATATTTTTTTTCCAAATTTATCTATATCTGTAAAGTTTTTATTTTTAATAGTAAAAGGCTTTATTTTTGAATCATGTAGGTTGGTAAACAGCATCCGGTTTCTAATTTGTTAATTTTTACTAGCACACGCTGTAAAATTGCTTATTTAAAAATTTTATTTGTACATTATTGTTTTCTTCTACTGAACGGCAGAAAACAGGCTTTGAATTCAGTGAACTTATTTTATTTTTTTTCAATTCAGTGAACTTATTTTATTTTTTTTCAATTCAGTGAACTTATTATTTTTTTTTTTAATTCACTGAACGTAATTTTATTTTTTTTAATTCACTGAACGAAAATGAAATTGAACGAATTCAGTAGTGAATTAATTCAGTAAGGAATTAATTCACTTTTTTCCGTTCGATTTATAAAATTGAACGCGTTCACCGGTGAATTAATTCATTTGATTTAATAAAAAGAACTATTGCAATTGAATTAATTCTTTGAATTTGTTGTTTGATGAACGCATTCAGTTGAACGAATTCAGTGAATTACTTAAGAAAAGGAATTCATTCAATTGTAGAGAAAATTGAATTCGATTGGTAGTGAATTCATTCAAAAAGGAATTAATTCTTCAAAGCTCTGGTATAAATGTATATGCTAAACTGTTGTTGAGAACGGACGTGTTTTTTCTTAGCTCCGCATTTTTTAAGCAAATAATTTTCAGTAAATTGTTTTTTTAAAACATAAATTAAAATTTAAATTGCAATTATAAATCCGGCTGGAAATTCAAAGTACTATTTTGTAACTACAATCAGTGTTTATGAACATAAATAAACATCTAATAACAAAACTCAAAGTTTAAAACTAAAATTAAACACAAAATAAACAACCATAATAAAAAAGTTCATTGTATATATTTTTTCTTTTTTAAGAGAGCCACTATAAACAAAGCTCAATATAACTAATTCCTAGCTTAAAATTAAAATTAATGAGAAAAAACAAACCAACAACAAGAAGGAATAAAAACAAAAACAAAAATAACAACACGCAAAAAATAAATACAACAAATAATATGGATACAACACCAGAAATAACTAATACACAAGATATTAGTCCTACAATAACAAACGTTAATAATACTCCCGCGCAAAAAAGATTAAGAGATGTATTGCAAAACTCTCTTATGGGTAATGCCTGTAAAACTCCACGTTTGACTAGTACAGAATCCCCGCTTAAATTTATAACTATAATGGACAAGCGCTTTGATAAACTCACACAACTACTACAGACAGTGATAGAGGATAAATTTAATGAGTGTAAACAAGATCTCTTAATTAATTTTGAAAAGAGTTTTAACATTATAAAAACTGAATTGCATAGTGTGACTGAGCGAGTTAAACAATTGGAAACAGTCGCGGTGAATATAAAAAGTATGCAAGATGAAATTAAATCCTTAAAATCTAAATCTAAAACAGCAAGAAAATAAAAATGTTGCTTGTGAGTTGCGTTTAAATGAAATTCCTTTCAAAGAAGAAGAAAATTTATATGAAATTTTCGACAAAATTTGCAAAACAATTAATATTTGTGTTCCTGCAGTGAAAACAATTTACCGGTTACAAAACCATAATAATAAACATAAATCCAATTCGAGAGATGCAGTAATAATTGTTAAAATGTGGTACGATAAAAACTTTTTTCTAAAATCACTTTCAAATTTCCGAAAAATCAATAAAGGTTTTTTCTTTTGCTTGAGACATATCGGGGAAAATTCTGACAATAAATTCTTTGTTAATGAAAACCTGACAGCTACAAACTTTAATATCCTACGCGCTGCTGTTCGTCTTAAAAAGGATAATCGCATTCGTAGTGCTTTTACTATACGTGGATTGGTTTATATTAAAAAAACCGCCGATGACCAACTCATGCAAATTGATGATTTGGAACAGCTTAACAATTTATTTCGTGTTCCTGAAGGATATATTTCTGAGGTCGGTGAACATCATACTGATGCCATTATTAATCAGTAATAATTTCAATATTATTTCATCTTTTAAGTTTTTTATTACAAAATCCTTTACATTTTTTATTGTCATAATATTTTTTTATATTTACAAAATAATAATATTTTTAAATCTTTTTTATATTTACCACAAATTCAATTCAATTATTAATCAAATAATGTTTTTATCTACAAATGAAACTAAAATAATATATAGTTTGTGCGTTACTTTATCAGATTTAGCTGTGTATGATAATGAACAATTTCAATAATAATAGAGCTCGTTCCAGAGATGGAATCGCGAATATGATAAAAATTTTGGCCTCTCAGAGAAAAGGTATCAAAATCTGTCACATCAATGCCCAAAGCTTGAGAACTAAAATCGATGAATTTAGATTTATTTTTGAGGATTCTGGTATTGATTTCATATGCGTATCTGAAACTTGGTTTAAGCCAGAGTTCACAGATTTATCAATTTCTCTAAATGGGTATAATATTCGGAGGGTTGATAGAAATGGTTATGGAGGTGTAGCAATCTATGTGAAAAAAGGTATTGCATTTAGAGTACTTTGTAAATCTACGGATGCCAATAACGTTGAGGTTTCTGAAGGTGGTAATTCGAGAAACTTGGTAGAATATATATTTCTTGAAGTGAGCAGCGAGGGAGGAAAATTACTTGTTGGTAGTGTATACAGACCAAATAATCGAATAAGTATGGAAAAGTTTATTAGAACTCTGGAAACATTCACGGTCTTATACGATGATGTTGTAATCGCAGGTGACTTTAATTCAAATATTTTAGTTGATTCCTATCTAACTAATAACATGTTCACTCTCGGGCTTAATTCTCCAAACACAAGCAATGCAACACATTTTACAACAACAAATAATACACTTCTGGATCTTTTCTTTGTTAGTGATGATAGGAATGTATTGCTCTATGATCAACTATCTGCTTCCTGTTTTTCGCGACATGATCTCATCTTCATTACGTATAAATTTCAGTTACTAGTACCTGAACAAATAGTAACTTATCGCGACTACAAGAACATTAATTATAGGGGTTTAGAAGATGAATTTTTCAATATTAATTGGAGATTATTATATACAATGACTTCGGTAGATGATCAACTATCTTTTTTGCAACAAAACCTGAACTATTTATACAATCTTGCTGTACCCCTGAAAACTAAAATTATAAGTCAACAGAAGAAACCCTGGTTTACTTTTAATATAAGACAATCAATTAATCATAGAGATTTTTTATATTCGCGATGGAAGCGTTTTAAAACCACGGAATTACATGAAGAATATCGAATAGCGCGAAATAAAACCAATCAACTAATTAAAAAAGCCAAATCAGACTTTTATGCTTCAAAATTCTCTACTGCCATAGATTCGAAAAAAACATGGAAAACGATTCGCGAAATTGGTATCGGCAAGGTTGATAGCCAAGAACCATGTGCTGTCGATGCAGATACTCTCAATGAAAAATTTTTAAACATTCCAATTGTACAACCTGATCAGAATTACTACCATTACTCTGATGAAACTTCAAATGAAAATTTTTATTTTACTAATGTTAACCAATGTGATGTGCTATCCAGTGTCTTGTCAATTAAGTCCAATGCAGTTGGTGTGGATGGGATAGATCCAAGGTTTCTCAAAATACTTTTGCCACAACTTCTTCCTCTCATTACATTTCTTTTCAATAAGATACTTACTACCTGTAGTTATCCAAAAATTTGGAAACTTGCTAAAATTATCCCCATACCAAAATCTAAATCTGATTACAGGCCGATAGCAATATTACCATTTCTTTCTAAAGTCTTTGAAAGATTAATTCACAATCAAGTTACTCAATATTTGGATACCAATAATTTGCTAACTGATAGACAATCTGGGTTTCGTAAAAAACGCAGTTGCATAACAGCTCTCGTAGATGTTGCCGAGGAAATCAGACAACAGGTAGATCGTGGAAATGTTACGTTTTTAGTTCTTTTAGATCATTCTAAGGCGTTTGATACGGTTGACCATAACATTTTATGTTATAAATTAAAACATATGTTTAATTTTTCATCAACCGCAACACATCTGATATCATCATATCTAACAGAGAGATATCAGTATGTTGAAACAACAACCACAAAATCAAACTTTTTGCCTGTAATCCGAGGTTTTCCTCAAGGATCGATCGTAGGCCCACTTCTTTTCTCATTATACGCAAATGATCTTCCAAACAAACTAGAAAACTGCAAGGCTAGAATGTATGCTGATGATGTCTGTCCAACTTTACATAAGTTGCAAAGTTACAGCGATTGAAGAATGCGTCAGAACCCTGAACCAGGAGTTGCATCGAATTTATGAGTGGGCTACCGCTAATGGTCTTGGAATAAATCCTAGCAAGTCCAAATGCCTTATTATTAAAAAAAGATTACTAAAATTTGATCATGTACCTACTATAACTCTTGAAAATCAATCCATAGAAATCGTTGAGTATGCTAAAAATCTTGGTATTTACTTCAATAATACTCTCACTTGGTCGAACCATATTAATTATGCTTGCGGTAGATCATTCTCAATGTTAAGAAATCTTTGGCAAACTCAGTATTGTACTCCAACTAAGATTAGAATCCTTCTTGCCAAAACTTATTTGATGCCGATCTTATTATATGGTATCGAACTTTTTGCCAGCTGTGACAACGAAAGCAAAAGAAAACTGAACGTAGCTTTTAATAGTATTGTCCGCTATGTATATGGCCTGAAAAGATTTGATATAATTTCATCGTTTGCAAATCTACTTTATGGCATTAGTTTTGATGATTATGTTAAAACAAGGATTTTAATTTTTATGCATTTAATTTTTATTGCGATTAAAATTCTCAACACTTGATAGAGGCAAAAGACTATTAACTTTTAATCATCGTACTCAGATTTCGAAATACCAATTCTATATTAATGCAATAGGTCTCTGGAACAGAATTCCACATAGCACTCAAATTATTAGTAACGCACAACAATTCAGAAAAAACATTATTAGTTATTTCTCCAATTGAATAATATACACCCAAAAAAGTTTGACAGTGTAGTAATCCATAGTTATTGTTTTAATTGTATATATAGTTGTTTTTTATATAAAAATACAAAACAACTATTATGAGAGTTAATTAACTGAAAATAGCAGTACTTTTTGCCTGTTTTGTCAATTATTTAAAAATATTTTTAGCAAACTTAACTGACAATTTTACATTCTTAGTAATTTTCGATGCATTTGTTAGTTATATTTTTTTTTTCTTTCAGCAATTAAAAATAACTACTTTTTTTTTTGTTGTTATTTTATTTTGTCGCCTTTTGTTTTACCTGCTATTTGCAATAGGTTTCTACCGGTGAACTTTTTTGAGTGTGTGTTTTGATTCTAATGTTTGATTCTAATTTCGAATTTTTAATTTTGAATTTTTATTTGTTAATAATTTTGAATTATGTTTATGTTACATTAAATTCTAAAATTGTTTAGTTTACAGTAATTTTAAAATTGTTTCGTTCAAAAATATTTATCTATTCTATGTCATTAATGTAATTGTAATTATATTTATAAGTATTTACTAAATTATTGTTTTTACGCATACTCAGTTCCATACTGTAATATAAGAAATAAGTCTTGTGTATGGAATGACAAATAAATAAAATAAAATAAATAAAAAAAAATAAAATAAATAAATAATTCGTTTTTCTAGAAAATTTTAGAAATTCTATTTTTTGTTAAAAACCTGTGAATTTAAAATTGATATTCGGGTTAAAAAATTAAATTTAAGCAAAATCTTTTTAAAACCTCCTTACCTGTAAGTTCAGAATAATATATTACTAGGTAAGGAGTTACATCGATGGACATGCCCTTGTTAAAATAAAATGTCTAGTAATAGAAAAGTAAGAGCTTACCCCCAAAATGCTTATTTTTATAACCAAATCTTATAAAAAAAATTTTTACAAAATTTTTTGTTAAAAATATGTAATTTTTAATTTAATACTCAATATAAAACAAATTGAAGTTTTAAGAAAAAAAAACTTATTATTTTAAGGTTATTTGTAACCTCGAGGTAATAGGTACACGTAACATGTATGTTCAGAATAACATATTACTAGCTAAGGAGTTACCTCGATGGACATGCCCTTCTTAAAATAATAGCTTTGGTAATAGAAAAGTAAGAGGTTACCCAGTCAGAAAAATACAAACGGGAAAGCGGTGGCAAAGCACTTTAACAGGTGGTACAAGTATTGGCAAAAAGTGCTTTCCCATTCCCAAAATGATAACATCATTAGACAAAAGGACCGGCTGTTCAAAAAGCGCCGGAAAAGCACTGGAGGAACAAAATTTTTAAACGTTGGCAAAACGCTGGCAAAACCAATAAATAGGTGGTCTGGAAATATATTTTCCAAAATAAAATTAAAAAAAAGTTCATATGTATTTTTTTGACCCTGCCGTGATTTAAACTCAGGCCGTCAGATTGGCAGACGATTGCTCTACCCACTGAGCTAACGAGACATATAATATTTAATGGCTAAACACATAAATGAGTGATAATAGCTGGACAACTACTGGCTGTGCCAAAATGCTAGTACTGGCAAACAATTTTTAGTAACTAGCCAGTGTTTGGAAGGCAAAAAGAAAGTTGGTCTTGAAGGAGCTTTCCCACAAACAAAAAAATTAATTTAAGGAAACAAAAAAAATTTTAAATTAAAAAAAATCAAAAAAAATTTTTTTGCTTGCAACCGGATTTGAACTCGGAACCTTCCGACTACAAACATTTTTTAACGAAGCGTCAGCATTTTTATAAAATCATTGGTTTTCCAGTGAATTGATTTTTGTACGCCTGGTAGCATTGGCTAGGTAGCACTGGATAACCACTGGTTGCAAACCTTGGCATATCACTCTAAGCCAATTCTTTGCCAGTGGTTTTTTTTATAAACCACCGAAATTTTTGTAAAAAAAATACTGGTAAAACGCTTTTCGCAAACGCTGGCAAAGCGTCCCAAATGAGTGTTCTGCCAGTCATTTATTTTTAATACCATGGTTACCCAGTGGTATGCCAGTGCTTGATTTTTTGTACCACTGGCGATTTCTGACTGGGTACTAGGGATGCCAATCGGGATTGATATTTGAAAATCCCGGGATTCGGGATTTTGGATGAAATCCCGGGATCCCGATCTCGGGATCCCGGGATTTTCGGGACTACGGGATCCCGGGATTTTACGGGATTTCGGGATTTTTCGGGATTTCGGGATTTTTCGGGATTTAAATTTTCCTTTATTTGTAAAAATTTTTATGTTATGTAACTAATTTTTTTATAGAATAAAGCGTTTTATAATTATTTAATAGTTGTTAATATGTAATGTGGTACATTTGATGAATATTGAAACATGTCAGTCAGAAATTGACAGTGGTACAAAAAATCAAGTACTTGCATACCACTGGGTAACCGCGATGTTAAAAATAAATAACTGGCAGAACACTCATTTGGGACGCTTTGCCAGCGTTTGCAAAAATCGTTTTGCCAGTATTTGTTTTACAAAACATCACGGCAGGGCAAAAAATGATACATATGAACTTTTTTTAAATTTTATTTTGGAAAATATAATTCCAAACCACCTATTTATTGGTTTTGGCAGCGTTTTGCCAAAGTTAAAAATTTTGTTTCTCCAGTACTTTTCCGGCGCTTTTTGAACTGCCGGTCCTTTTGTCTATTGGCGTTATCATATTCGAAATGGGAAAGCAATTTTTGTCAGTACTTGTACCACCTGTTAAAATACCTTGCCATCGCTTTCCCGTTTGTATTTTTCTGGCTGGGATAATATATGAAGGACTGTCATTAAGTACACTTGCGCCCAGTATTTTGTAAGCAGATTTTAAAACAGATTCGTTGCGATAACCTTGCCCACTAAATCGTGTAATTACAGCAACAAAGTTATTTGGTTATCGTTATCATATGTTTTCATGGAAGAATTCAAACTTACAGTCCCAGCCAAAACTTACAGTCCCAATTTCAGAAATCGAATTTCGCTTGGAAGAATAAATCGGTAAAATAACAAACAAACTTGATTTTTCGCATGTAGTACTCAAAAACTTAATATTGTTTACCAAAATTTCAAATTTTTCTGCAAAGTCTTTGCATAGTTTACTCGAATAATCTACTTAATTTATAATTTTACCAATATCATGGCATCAATTTCTTATCAATATGAGGAAATTGAAGAAAAAACGTAGGTAATCTAAAATTGCTCACTTTGTTTATTTGCGTTTATATTAATATTAAAAAATAAGAAAATCCCGGGATTTTTGAGAAATAATCCCGGGATTCGGGATTTTGCCAATCCCGAAAATCCCGGGATTTCGGGATTCGGGATTTCCCGTTTGGCATCCCTACTGGGTACCTACCCTTATTTCTTCTTACCAAAGTCATTACCGGATAATAGAAGGTTTTGCTGGGCACCTCGCCGTTCGTATTTTTCTGACTGCGTAGTTGATCTTTTAATTGGTAAATGAATGTTCTTTTGTCTGATTTGATATCATACTAGTAAACTACAATGAAGAAAAAATTCGATAAGGCCAGCAGGATAGAATACGTATTTTCGGGTCCCGCTAAAGACCCATCCTCAGTATCCTATGCCTTTATGGGTTAATATTTGATGATGATTAGAGTTGTCAAGTATTCGACCTATTTGAAAAACCGGTTTTCGGTTTTTTAATTCAAAACCGGTTCGAATAACCGGTTTTTTCGGTTTTTGTAGATATGTAATTATTTTGTATTGCTATATATGCAAATTTTCTTATAAAACTTGCAAAAAATTGCTAAAAATATTGAGACTTACTATTTTCTTTCTTTCTTGAAAGCAATTCGCAGCGTAATTGCAGAAATATAGAAAAAACCGATTTATCGAATAATTCGAAAACCGGGTTTGACAACTCTTGAACTATAAAAAATGTTGTTCAAAATTTATTAGGTGTATAAATTAAAAATTCGGGATTCGGAAATAACTTAGTACTCTTTTTTTCAATTACTTTTTGGTTACTAAGGTACTTGTAAATTACTTGGTACTTAAAAGTGTTTAACATGCAGAACTGTCACTGTACATCAATCGACAAATAATTGATTTCTGAGTCAATCGATACACATACATACCTATCGATCTGCCATATTCCGAATTTTTGTATGCTTTTTCAAGTCTTCAAAATATACAACAATTATGATAAACCCATCATTAATTGTACCAGTCGACTCAGAATAAAGTTTCCTTTTGGTTGAGGTATTAAAGCACAAATGTAAACTTGAAAAAGTTTTACAAAAAAAAAACCATTTTTCTCCGACTGGTGTTTATAATCACCAGCACTTTTACTATTCATAACTTGCTAATGAAATGTTTTTTTATTTAATTTATTTTTTGTATGAATTATTATGGGTTCCGTTTCTTTTATGATATACTCAGTATAAAAACGCTTTTTATTTGCACTTCAAAAATATTTTATTAGTAATCGTATATCTTATAACAGGGCAGAATAAAAAGATAAAGACTGCATCAAAAGATGTATGAATTGCACGCAGTTTTCAAAGAAAAGCCAATGACGATTCCTTGATGGATGTTGAAGGCACATCATATAAATTAATTAAATTAAAAAATGTACAAAATTGTAGCATTTTTACAAAATAATAGGTCTGTTGGGGTACTCAACATTGGGATCCCGCGGGATCCCAATTTTACCAAAAAGCGTTTTCTTACTGCACAATTGAGTAAATGAGAGCTGTCATGAGAGAGTAATATTCTTGTTCTTCTTGCAGGAAAAAGCCCAGACTTTTTTTTCCTGTAAATTTGGGTAAATTGTTTATATCATCAGTTGGGTTCAACTAGTTCAATTGAATAGTTCAACCAAAGACCTAGTTCACAACTAATAACTCTTTTATTTCAATCGCTCATTTCATTCATTCACAAAATATGTTTATCATTTACAAAAATTAGTATAAAAGTTGCAAAAGTTTATCGGTTATGTTACAACTCCATAAAATGACCGACAATATTTTGAAGACGCTTGTTTAAATGTGTTAAAGAGATAAATATGTAAATAAATCGAAGATTTTGTTTAATATTTAAATCTTTACCAAATTTAATGAATAGAAATGCCTAAAAAGGAAATTTTTATTAAAATTTTTGATTTAAAAAGGGGTTTAACTAGAAAAGCTATCTTGATTTTTACAACAAATTGAAAAAGAACTAGAAAGAGCGCTCACCAAAACGAACTATAATGTACAAATCTATTGGCGTTTGTTTTTAGTGCTTCAAATATGGTTTTTCGCGTTCATTTACTTTTGGGCATTTTTGTCACTTCGTGAGAGTATAGGCTTGCCATACGTACTGTTTTCAGCAGTACGCGTACTTTTTTTTACTGACTGTACTGCTTTCTGCATAACTCCCAAAGAAATACGCAAAAGTACTTTTTTCTAACATCTGTACTTCTTTTTGTACTTTTTTTTGTTAAAAACTTTAAATAATAGAACATTTTTCTTTATTTGATCACACTATTAGGCAAAATTTATATTTTTTGAAATTCCTGCTCTTGCAATACGTCTTATGTTTATAATATTGAAGCTTCAAACACAAATTGGCAAACAAATTTAATGGGACGAGCAGTTTTCGAAATTTTCGAATTTTAGACTTTGAATCCCCTGTTTTTTACCAGTTTTGATTCAATTTTTTTTAACGTTTTTGAAAACAACTGAAGGTAAGCTTGATTAAGGATGTTTCCTGAATTTTGTAAAAATTCAGAAAATTCTAGTTCTTTTGTTTAATCCTTATATTACAACAGTTAATTTATTTCCGTGTTTTGTATTAATATAAAAATACACTCTTTAATATACTATGTTTATTTTGTATCAAGGTTGCAAAAACATTAGGTATGTATTAAAATATTTCAAAAGCAAATCAAAATATCAACTTTAAATTTATTATTATTTTTTTTTTGTTTTTCAATTTAAATAAAAATTGATTTTATTTGTTCAAAAATTAACTGACAAAACTCCATTTTTTTATATAAAAAAATTTTAATTTTGGTTGAAATTTCGACTTGTTTTTGAAATATTTTTGGAGATATACAAAGGATTTGCAACTATGATAAAATAAATATTGATCGCGAATATTTCTAGTTTATGTATTATCTTAAAACAATGAAATCCACTAACTCTAGTAAAAACGATGAGAATTAAACAACAAAATGAGAATTGCTTTAAAAACTGGGTTTTTAATGGGAACACAAAAGTCGAAAAATCTTGAAAGTTGCGATTTTATGTTAAGTAGACTAGTGGCCATTAAAAAACTCATCATATGGATAAACTGCTCAGTAAATTAATACATACATAATAAAACGTGATTGACATATTTTGTTATGAATTCTAAATACCTACACAAGTTGTTACTTTTATGTACTGAAGTTTATAATATTTAAAAAAAAGTACTCCTTTTTTACTGATTGTACTGCCTTCTTTTCCTCAATGTACTTTTTTCATCAATTTCATATCTGGCAACCCTATGAGAGTATTTCTTGTTAACTCTCATTTTACCGAACTTTACCCAAAAAGTAAAGAAACAGACCTAATATGAGTAGCATTATGTATAATAATATATCAACCATCGTTTTTAAGACTATTAAGTTTAATATATCAAATACCCGTTAACCGATTCGTCCCAAATTTGGTAGAGGAGATATAACTTTTCTTCATTCACAGTTTTTTGAAATTTTCCTGTTTTCTTAGCTTAAAATTAACTTTAGACTTTAAACGCGTTTTTCTCACAACCATGAGTTCAGAATCGGCTGCCACTGTATAGCCAAGGTGGGTTAACCGATTTCGATCCGGTTTTTTTCTTTCATAGTCAACAAAAAACTATAGTCCTTATCGTGGCCCATTTTTTGAATTTCAGTCAAATAAATTTTATATTCCCAAGTAAAATTATTTTTTCTTGCCTTTTTTGGAATTTTCAAGTTTGTGTGGCAACTTTGTGAAGAAAAAATTTAAAAAATAAAAATCGGGCCACGATAAGGACTAGAGAATTTATCTGGTATTAAGAATCACTTTACATTTTTAATTTCCAATAATTACTAAAGGCTGTACAGTACCAGCCGATTTTTAAAAAAGGCTAATAATGAAGTGGCAACCCTGGCAATTTTGGTTGGAGAAATTTAAAACTAATATTTTTTTTAAAATACTACAATAACATATATTTTAAACAAAAAAGTAATATAGTAAAAATATTGTTATTTGAATTTTTGACAACCGTTTAAATATGCCCCTTAAAATTCTGTTGTTACAGTATTTACCCCCCTTAAGTTGAATTTTTATCTTACATCAACTAGACACGTAATTTAAATGCAGATTGCAGTAACTTAAAAATTAAAAAAAAAATTTGGTCCAAATCACCGTGCAAAATGTATGAAATTTGCAAAATTCCAAACCATATCCAATTAGCGAATATTTACTTATCAAAAGAAAAGTTTTGGCATCCAACAGAACATATTGTTTTTACCAAATTGATTTCTAATAAAACGCGAAAAATCGCGAATTTCAAAAAAATCTGAAACACGTGTTCACTTAAATCGACTATAGATTATTATATGTAAGTTTGACATTTCAATCACAAACATCTCGGTACAAAAGAGTCAAAAATTTGTTTTTTTTTATAGAATATCCTTGAAAATGGGACTTGTCTGGATATCCTTGAACATGTTATATATACCGCT
Organism: Leucophora obtusa; assembly: GCA_949987735.1. Classification (NCBI taxonomy): domain Eukaryota; kingdom Metazoa; phylum Arthropoda; class Insecta; order Diptera; family Anthomyiidae; genus Leucophora; species Leucophora obtusa. The sequence goes on from OX465295.1 coordinate 370,988,686, forward strand.
GGACGCATTTATATTGAGTATTTTGTCTTGAGATAAAATGCAAAATTCTTACAAGAACTAAAAAAAGACATTTTTTAAAAATGGTCCAGCTCGTGAGATCTCATTGCTAGACCCGAAATATTTTGGGAATCATCATAAAACATTCCAAGTTTTATTTTGAGGGGGCACTTTTTTTTACTTTTTTTCTGTCCATATAAGGTGAGTCGCTCTAACGAACATACCTTAAAGTTGTATGAATTATTTTTTTTTGTTCTTGGTATGTAATGTATGAATACAAGTGTTATTTTGTGTTAAAAGTAAAAATAAATGAATAATTTTTTATTCTATAGATTTTTTAGTTCAATTTTCTGATTTTATTTTAAAGTTATGCGATTTTTGAATTATTCGGAACGCATCTCCCATTTTTGTATGGAAATAGAGTCCTTTTTTATGCGGTTTTTTTGGAACACATCTACCGCATAAAAAAAGAATTAAGTGTATATTGTTTTTTGAAATTCATGTTAAATTATAAATTTTGTCAGTTAGTAGAGGTAATATTCATTATCGGAGAAATTTGTTTTGAATATAACACAATTAGGAGTCAATAAAGTGTTTTGAAATTGAAGTTTAATAAAACTCAGAAAGTGGGGTTAAAAGATTTGGCAACTGAAGCATTCACTTATCTGGTGGAAAATTGACATTTTGTGTTGGTTGTAATTGCATCTTTCTTATAAAATAAAAAATTTTTAGATTCAAAATTTAAATAACTACTTGAAGCCTTTAAAGTTCGAGTGAATTTTTTTCAAGGGAAAGAAAAAAAATTTCTAAGGTTCCTGTAAAAATGTAATTTTTAAAGCGTTCTCCCTAAATATAGGTTCTGAATCATTCTGAATATATGCGTATTCTGTATTGCTTGTCTTATCGAATTCTTTCAAATATTTTTATTCTTTGTAATTTACTTGTAAAAATTGTATCATCTTTCTTTGATTTGAAAATAATTTAAACAGAAAGTGATATTAATTTATGATCTAGAGTCAAACTAAAGAACATTCATTTACTTAAATTTCAATTTGTTTTATATTGAGTATTAAATGTTGTTTTATATTGAGTATTAAATATTTTTAACAAAAATTTTGTTTGGAATTTCTAAAATTTTCTAGAAAAACGAATTATTAATACCAATAAAACATTCAAACGTATGAATTTGGTATTACAAATAATGCAAAGGTAAGCGGTTTAATATATTACCAGGTAATATGCATAGTAATACCCACATACATATTACCAAGGTTTTGCTGGGAAGATCACAAAATAACAGAAATGAGAAAATACAGATGACAGTGCCCCAAAGTTAAAGAAAACTAAAAAAAAAAAAAAGAACTAGTCTAAAGTGACGAGTGGAATATTTGGACCAATCGATAGAAGTAAATATTTTTCTATGTTATTTAATTGCCAAGGTTGGTTACCGAAACGAATAGCGGTAAGGGTAAAGGTATTTAAGACTGTTTCGGTAATGGTATACCGTTATCGAAACAGCAATACCGGTACGTACCGGTATTAAAAATTACGTTAAAAACAATAATAATTATAGGTGTTAAAAATATAGATTATGAGCTTCAAATTCAATGACTGAAAATTTAGTGGATTTTATGCTAACAAAAATCCTTGAAATGGGCGAGGTTTTCTACATTAAAATTTCCTTACACTCAGAGTGAACTTCTATATAAACAGTGCGTCATTAAAAAATGTAAAAGAAAGTTTTTGAACTTTAATAAATATTTTCAGCCCATCGTAAGCTTTAACTCTGCTCCCAAAAGTTTACCGAACACTGCACGCGTCGTGACATTTCGCAGCCAGAAATGTTTGGAATCGGGCGAAAAGATATTTTGATCAAGAATTATTATTTTAATTAAAGCGCACTTCCTACAGACCGGGGGGTTAATCATTACCTTATGTAAAATCATTACATTTTGCAAAATTTTAACAAAAAATATTTTCTAATTCTAAATATAATTGAAAATCAATGTCAATTACATGTAATTTGTAATTGTACATTTTTAGTTACAAATTACAAGTAATTGTAATTGAAATCCCCCAGGTCTGAATCTTCAGAATCTGATAATTCCTTAAATGGAACATTTCCTTAAAACTTAAAAATTTTTGTTACAAAAAAATTGTTACAATTCAATTGATTTTTGTCTAAAACAGTTTTCAAATCCTAAATTTTTTATAGAAAAGAATTTTCAGAATCTGAAATTTATCCACATGAACAACACAAGCAAGTCAAAATTACACGCAATTTGTGTAATTACACAAGAAGTGGCAGCACTGTGTTGAAGCCAACAACAGATACCATAACACCATACATACATACCATCACACCACGACACCACCACAGCACAAATAAAACAACATTTTATAAGTACTTTAAATTAAAAAAGAAAACACACACAAAACAAGTCTTTTATAATATTTAGCATTGTCAAATCTCCTAACACACTACACCAAAATTTTTGAAACTAATACACTCACCAAATTATTTCGTTAAAAACAACCTAAAATACATATTAAGTAGGGTTTTTCTTTTTCCGGACTTTTTTATTTCCCGGACTTTTTTATTTCCCGGGACAGCGAAATTTTTTTTTAGAATTTTCCGGGATCCCGGGTATTCCCGGAAGCTAGAAAATAATTAAATAAGACATATTTTGTGCTTGAAAAATCTATTTATATTAAAACACCGTCCGACAAAGCTCATTTTTTGCTTACACCCATGAGAAAATCTACTTAATATATTCTGAAAGGAGAGCTTAATATAAAATATTCACAACTTCCACTTTTTTTGGATCAATTCGTTTCACCGTTTAAATCGCGAATTAATATTTAGATAATATAATTGTATGGAAGGCCGTCTTAATTAAAAAAAGAACTCTGAGAAATAAATTAACTAAATATTAATTCGCAGTTTAAACGAATTGATAAGGAAAAAGTGAAAGACACGGGCATTTTATTTTCAGCCCTTCTTTCCGGATACAAATAACAAATTTATTATAATGGAGTTTTGCACAGATAAAAAATATTTTTAGACGCTTCTTATATAAAATTCTGGACCTTGTTCTTTAATTTATCGTTTTGCGTCTTCTACAAATTTAAAATTTGTGGCCTGTGGTATTTATTAACCCTTTGAGGACCATACATTTTCTGCCGAAGCGATTTTGAAAATTTTGAGATTTTCATAATCTCTGACCTAATAATAGTTATGGCAAGAAAAATTGGCTCCGTAGAACCCCACCTTACCCCTCATTTCGCTTGCCAAAAATATTTGCCATTTGCGGACCCTGCCGTTCCGGACGAAGCGATTTTTATTATTATTTTATTTTCGTGATCTGGAACTAAATTATGGATAGGCTACAAAAAATTGCCCTAATAAACCCCTTGTTTGCCCTTCATTTCGCTTGTCAAAGTTAGTGCTTTTTACCCCTTAAATGAAGAATTCTAAATAACCAACTTCGAAGGCTCGCAAGGGGAAAGCGGGACTAGGTAGCGATTTGCTGCCCCATTTCTCCTTTACAAATTGGCTTTGGAAATATTTTTTTTTTTATTTTATCGGGATATACATTCATTGCATTAAAGGAATTAAATATGCTAAAAATCCCAAACGTATTTAACAAATTGTGAAAAATAATCCGTTGTAGGGATGTCCCTATCCGGATTTCATTCTTGCATAAGGAAATCGTCAGGGGACGACGTTTTTAGAATTTCTGGAAATATTTGTTAGGTTAAATTACAAACTCAATGAGAATTTATTGGTCTCGTCTAGGAGCGTTATTAAACATTTAAAATATCAAAGAGAAAACAAAAACAACAACAAAAATTTTTACACAATTTGCTTTATAATTTGTCATCTTCCAATGTACTACTCTGTTGTTTTGACAGATCTAGCAATGTAGTGACATCCATTCATATAGAAACTGTATCTTTTGTCTGGGCAATTATAAATGCGAAAAACCCTTGGGCAAGCATACTTGCCTATGGTCGTCAAAGGGTTAAGGCACATCTACACGGGATAGAAAACTAGCTATACTTTATGGAAATGCAGCTCTATATAATTCCACGAAATGCAATCTCTATTCCACTGACAATTGCTTTCATACATAATTTCTTTAATTAGTAACAATTTTTAAGATGTCTTGTAACATTATTGAACATTTCAGTTTATTAAAGGCACCTTTTGGTATTTGGAGAAAAATTTACTCCTTAAAATACAACAATTTTAATAAAAAGAAATACTTGACAACTAGAGGAGATACTTTTACGATAAAAATTAGTACCAACTATATTGGAGATGAAAAATTTAGCGCAGACTACGAGATTTCTATCCCGCGTAGATGTGCCTTTACGATATAAAGAGAGACTTAGGCCAGTTTTACAGTCAGAATTAAGATCGGGGGTTTGCTTAAATATGGAATCCAGCAATTCCTATTTCTAGATATTTTGGTTCTATGCAGATGTTCAGAAGTATTCGTCTAGTATTATTTTTATAAAAAAGTTTTAAAGTGAGTGGTTTTCACACACATTTTAAGGCAAATTCGCCTAAATCGTTTTATAAAAGTAGACACTAAAATATTATTAAATAGTTTTTTACTTTAACTGGTTTTTTGGATAGAATTCTTTATGCCACAACTACTTAAAACTAAATTATTTAATTTTCCTAGTTAAATTTTAAACAGGTTTAGCAGGCAATACCGCTAAAGTACCGTTATCGATTCAAAACCCTTTCAACTGACTACCGGTACCCCTAAAATACCGTTACCGAAATACCCGGAATATCGTTATCCTTAAAATACCGTTACCGATATAACTGAAATACCGTTAACCTTAAAATACCGTTACCGAAATAACCCAAATATCGTTATCTTTAAAATACCGTTACCGAAATAACTCAAATACCGTTATCCTTAAAATACCGATACCGAAATAATTGAAATAGCGTTACCCTTAAAATACCGTTACCGAAATAACATAAAATATCGTTACCCTAACGATAACCGCATTCGTTTCGGTTACCATCCATGATCAGAGAACGAAGCTGATAAGAAATTTTCGGCGGCGGCGGCTGACCAAAATTATATCCGGCGGCGGCTGAAAGTCGACTGCAGCCGACATTTTTTGAACAATTTTAAAGCTGCGTTTACATCTGCCCGAGATTTCGATATTCACCACTCTGAAAAAACAGTGAAGAAATGCGTATAAACTTTAATGTTTTGGAAAATATATTTATTAGAACTAAATATGTGTACTTTATTCAAAATTAAACATCTATGAGCTTTCCTTCGTTTCTTTTTGATAGTGGCACGCGAGTGGATTTAAAGTGGCACGCGACGGTTTGTTGGATATTTTCAAAAATTTTACACTATTAGAAGACCGGTAAAAAATTCTGTTAAATGTTAAATTTCGTTATAAAAATGTGTGATTTAACTCCATAATGATGAAATTTTTCATAGAGCTTGTAAATCGTCTTTTAAAATGAATAAAACTCTGTATTGCCATTTTTTGTTTAAAGGAATTTTAATAAAGAACTCGCAAATTCGATTATAAGAAAATTCTGGGAAAATTTCTAAAATTCTAGATTGAAAGAAGTTTAAATGTTTCGATGAGAAAATGTCTCATAATCGAAGAAATTAAAAGTCCCAGAAAATTGCACAAAAATGGTAAAGAACTTGTAATAAAATTGGATCTAAAAAATTAAGTTTTTTTTAAAGGGTAAATAGGTGCTACGAAATAACCCACAATGAAATAATGGCTGAAAATAAGTTTCATAATGAAATAATCCCCTTTGTTGCAATTTGCAATTGGGTTTTGATCGTGTTTCGCGGAGCCATTTCATCTGAAATAGAAATTTTTCTGTTCAAATCCAAAATATTCGCTTTTTATTCATTATTATGATAATAAAAACCGCGCGATTTATTTTAACAAAATCAAATTTTTGTCCGAAGCACATTTTTCAACTAGTACTAGTACTTAAGTAATTGATGGCGCCCAATAATTTAACTTTTTTTTAACAAAATGAAATAACCACCAAAAATGGAATAACCACCCAAAAAAATGAAAAGGCAGTAATGTTCAAACTGTTTTAATTATATTTCATTGGGGAATTTTTTAATAATGAAATAATCATCTCAATGTTTAAAGATTAAACAAACCCCCAAAAATTAAATTACCATCAAACATTTTTACGTAATTTCTTAGTTGCTATTTAATTTTTGCCTTTGGGGTTATTTACTTCATGCGGGTTATCCGTAGCGATGATAAATATGTACATCTGCAATGATATTTTTAGGAGAAATTTTCCAAATTTTAAAAATTTTTAAAAAAGGACTTTTAAAAGTTGTCTTTTAAAATTAAGGTGGCTTATAGCATTCCCTGTAAGCATTTGGAAGATATCTTCTATTTTTCATTTGAATGAAAATAATCAAGTAGTATTTTGGGTTTTGAAGATAATTCGGTGATATTTTGAAAAAATAATTCAAAAATTTAATTTTTTGTCATAATTTATTATGATAATATTGCGGCAATATTACTTTTTTATCATCCGGAAGATAAAGAAAATTTGTTTGAAATTTTTTGTCATTTTAGAAAACAAAATTTATACAAAAACAACCAACAGATATGTACAATAGGAAACAAATTCCTCGAAAAAATCAAGATTTAATGAGCGTAAAAAATCGGCTGCGATGAAATCAAGATAATTAATGTGTTGATCAGTGGATTATGTATGCAGATATTTTTTTTCAGGCTTAAATTTAACAATGAAAAAAAAGTCGTTTATTTTGTGCCGAGGAGTTTATTGGGCGATATCACCTTTTTATCTTCCAGGTGATAAATTAGCTATATCACCGATTTATCTTCCTGGGGTATTGCTTTCGTATTGCCTGGAAGTATTGCTTTCGGTTAACAGTTGTTCCCGACGGAGGCAACTTCCACAATACGAAATTGATATTGCCGTCAATATTTTCTTCCTGGCAATATGGTCGCGGAATTTTCTTCGTATTGCCATGCTTGCTGGGATTATAATAGAATATATAAAAATATATCATTACGATGAATTAGTTTAGGTCGATGAATTAGTTTGAATGAATTCTACGATGAATTAGTTTATGTCGATAGTAACGGTTTTACTATGTTCCTGTTTTCGTGCACAAATAATTGTTTATGTAAAGTTCTAGGATTCAGTCTACTTCTTTTCTCATTCAAGCAGTTCGCTGCTGCAGAAAAGGCTTGCTCCGAAGAAGCGCTGTTTGCTGGTATTCCAAAACAGCGTCAATTGAGCTACATTTGTATTCTTTTTAATACTTTTTTATGCTCTTGCCACCAATCAATGGATTCAGTTTCGTTGACTTGAGTAGCAAAATATTTTTTTAATTTCTAATTCCAATTTTTTGTAAATAAAATCTTAAAAAAATATAAATGTATTAAAATAATCGGCTTAGCCGACTCTATCCACTTAACATTTGTAGCCGAAATCAGCCGATTACTTCGGCGGCGGCTGAAACACAAAAAAAAAATCGGCGGCGGTTTCGCCGCTGCTCTGAGTCGCTCGACTTCGTTCTCTGTCCATGATTTCAAATTAACATATACAAAAATTCAAAATAATTTGAAAAAGCATCTATGCATTATTTTCAGATCAAATACAATTTTAAAAATGCAATTGAAATAAAAGAAATTTAAATGAAATTATTTGAAATAAAAAAACTCAAAATACTCATATTTTGAAAATACATAAAATTTTTTAAATTTAATCCGAGTATTTTGGAGGTATTTGGAACTGAAACACGGATGTTAAAATGTTATATATGAATGAGTCACTTGACAAATCGATTAACTCCATAAAGAATAAAACTGAATATGTCTCAATGAGAAAAATGAGAAAATAGCAAGATTGGTTACCGAAACGAATAACGGTAAGAGTAACGGTAACGGTATCGAATTTAGTTTGTTTCGGTAACGGTAAAGGTAACGGTATTTAAGACTGTTTCGGTAACGGTATACCGTTATCGAAACAGCAATACCGGTACGTACCGGTATTAAAAATTACGTTAAAAACATATAAAGACGTGTAAAAACATAGCATATTCTTATTTTTAAGTCTTAAAAATACAGATTATAACCTACAAATTCAATGCTGGCAGTTTTAATAATTAAAATTATTATCTATAAATTTTTTTTTGTAAAAATAACTCAGGATTATAAAACAAAAAAGTTAAAAAATTGGAATTTTTATATAAGTTTATAAATACCGGTAAAATACCGGTAACTACCCATAAAAATAACGGTATCGATAACGGTATTGGAAATTTTTTTTAAAGGTATTGGTATTGGTAACGGTAATGGTATTCAATTTGAAACGGTATTTTAGCGATAACGGTATTATGACGATAACGGTAACCAACCTTGGAAAATAGTAAATATTGTTTTTTTGAATTCTTGTTAAATTATAAGTTTTGTCGTTTAGTATTTATGTTGTAGGGTACACAAACAAAAACAAAAAAGAAAAAAATAAGAGATATGCTCCCAACTTCTAAACTAACTTAACCTATACACGAACCAACAAATCTAAAACTTCTACATATAAAAGGCCCCATGTAGGGTTATTGCTGCTGTTGTTGATGTGTTGATTATTGCTATTGCTGGTATGTCTTGCATGTGTGGAGCTTTTTGTTGTTTTTGTTGTTATTATTTTAGTTGTTGCAGCAATAACATTTGGTCGTATGTGTGTAAATCGGTTGTCTAGACATCAGTATATTTCAAACCGCTTCTATGTACGATACTTGTCGCTGTAACCGTTGACACTACAAAGTACTTGATAATTCATTCATAAATACGATCTGACCGACCGACCGCTAAATCGATCAATTATTAATAAAATTGTTGCCATTTCAATTTAAAAATTATTTTAAGCTGCAAAGAAAAAAATCCGAAATGTTTAGTGTTTTGTTAAAAAATAAACTGTGATTTGATTGTTTCAAAATCTTTTACAACTTAATTTAGTTAATACTGAAAAAACAAAAAATATACATCGCACAAAACAAATGTTTGGAATATTACAAATTCTTTTGTTATGATGCTAATGTTAATAGTGGTGTTAAAAATCGTGAATACTCTTTTGTTTCTGTTTAGACGTGATTGCATAAATGTATACATACACCCTTCCCTTGTAGAATGCGGTGAAGTCCTTCCACAAAATTACTGTATTGTAAACGAAACCGCGTTGTACGCTGAGTAGTTTTGAGCGACAAATGCAAAACAAGCGTGTTATGCAGTGTTGCCATTTCAGTGCTTTTCGGGTATTTTTTGGTGCTTTTTTCCTTCCTGTACCCGGTGATTTTTTACAAATACCCGTTTAAAAAAAGCGGGTATTTACGGTGCTTTTTCAGATTTTTGGCAGTGCTTTTAGTGCTTTTTCAGTTTATATTTTTGGTATTTGCTCTCGTTTTTTTTACATTTTTCTTGAATTTTCTGTCAAAATTTAAAAAATAATACGAACTATACAAAAACTACATTTTTGCACAATATTTGTAGTACAATTTTAAATAGCAACTTCGTTACATTTAAACTTCAAAATATTGAAATATTAGTTTGGTGCTTTTTTACCCCGTTTTAGGTAATTTTCTGAACCTTTTTTACACGATTTTTCAAAGTTAAAATGTGTTTTTGAATTCTTGATTTAAATTTTTCAAAAAATTATTATCGTGCTTTTTTACCTCCTTTTTGGTAAATTTTTACCCTTTTTACCCGTTTTCATAATGCTCACGGTGCTTTCCTGCCTTCAGGAGTTGGCAACACTGGTGTTATGCGTGGAAAGAGCCCACGTTATGAGAGAGAAGATATCCGTTGTATAAAATCCCGCGTTAAACGAGAGATGGGTGTAGCATAGTATTGAGTGATCTTTCAGTTTTGTTGCTTCTTTATTGCTGTAAAATTTTACACTCCGATTTTTGTTGTTATTTTTGTTGCCATTCACGCATACTTACTAACTTATATCACGTGCCGATTTTAATGTATTTCTTGATTATTTAACCACAGCGATGTATTCGCTATTCGTATGTACGTACTTTCAAACATCTCTTATTAATTATTGTAATATTTTTTCATTGTAATCGAGTTTTGTCAACAAATCTCTGTGAATTGTTTAAAGAGTTATTTCCGGTTAATGGAAGTCCTTGGTGCTATTAATATCAATAAGTATCCTTTCAATATCAGTTGCTCAAACACCGCATGCCAGTGTCACTCACTAATCAAGATGAAAAAGGGGCAAAACCTTCAACAATAAAATTTCACAATTGAGATGACAAGAAATTGTAATGTGATATCGTTGCATCGTTGGCATACCCAGCAAAACCACACATTACCAAATCTATACTAATATAATACAGAAGTAATGTGTGTATATTTGTTTGTTTGTAGGAGGTAATCTCCGTAACTACTCATCTGATTTCAAAATTTTTTTTCTATTATTTAGAATAGTCCTTAAGGATGGACATAGGCTTTATAGCATTCCATTAAAATAATAAAAAAGTTATGAGCAATAATGCAAAAATATCCCAAAAACTAGGCGTAAGGCATGCTAACAACGTAGCGGGCTTTGTATAAAGTAATGTGTAGCCATAGGAGTCCATGCATTACTTTACTCCACTTCACTGATGAATTTTAGAAGCGATGAGCCCCAAGGTAATGCATGAGGACCAGGTGATAAAGCAAGTGGTTACTTATGTGGTTAGGAGGATGGGAAAAGTAACGTGTCTAAAAATAACTCTTTATAAAAAAATATTTATTTAAAAAAGAAAAATATTACTAATATTTTTGTATTTATCTGTATTAAATATACAGTAGTGGACTAAAGTGGATACATTAATTCAAGATTTTTCGAAATTTGTTATAATTTTTGTTTTATTATAGAAACTTAAATAATTTTTTTAAAGCATAAAAATTAAACATTCTTCTTCAATAAAAACCTAAATATAGTAGACTATATCATTAAGAAGTTAATAAAAAAAAGTAATTGCAAATTGTGACAGCTTTTATCCAGTATTGTTCATATTTCAAATTTTCGGCAAGGTCTTTCTTTAATAGTTTGTCCAAAGTCCTTTGTTCTTTAAAATAGATTTTATGTGAGAAGGCATGCTTTCCACGAGATTTTTAGTCATAATTTGAGGTGGAATATTAGCCCATTCCGCTGAAAATCTTAACCAAAGATCATCTAAGTTGGTCGGTGCTCGTTCGTATTGGGAGAGTCTTCTTTTGATAATTCTCCCACAAATTCTCGATGGGATTCAAATCGGGGCTTTGAGCTGGCCACTTCAAAAACTGGAAAAACCACCACTGGATATCACAAATTGAACAAAAGTTATTAATATAGTTTTAAAAAAATTCAAATATGTATCCACTTTAGTCCACTACTGTACATATAACCTTGGTCACGCTGGAATTCGAACCTGGGGTCCCCGCTTGTTAGCCGAGTACTCTACTACCTGAGCTATCGCGATAGTATCTACATTTGATTGCCTAAAAAATAAATGAATTGTTGTGCTTCGTAGTTTTGTTCGTGATGTCGAACAAAAAACACAAAACTAATATGTCTAAAAACTAATGTCTAACTAATATGTCTAAAAATGGATTTTCAAAAATGCTTGAATCATTGCTTTGCGTTTATAAATCATGCAATACGTAATTTGTGATCGATAAGTCATTACTTTTTGTTTTGATATAATGCAGACGGCTACGAGTTGTCATTACAAACTAATGCGTTGGTATATCGCACCCATTCCCAAAGTTTTGCTGGGTAGTGTACTATTTGTTGTATATCTAGGCGAAATAACAGCTCAACCAGCCAAACCAACCAACCAGCCAACCAACTACACAATATCAGCTAGCAAGAAAGCAAGCAGAGTAGGTTTTGATTTAAGACTTTTTTCTTTTAACATTGTTAGTTATTTATTTATGGCTTAAATATACTCAAGGTTACGATCATTGCAAGTCGTACTTAGTTTTGCTTTACTTGCGTTTGATTTTTGTTAGATGGACGACGCCAACGACGACTACGATATGCTTCAAGTATTTGTTATTCTAAAATTATTTGCACACCCATACACACGATGGTGAGCAGTGACAAATATCTGTTGGCGTTATATATCATATGTGTGTGTGTGATCTTGGATCATTAATTTTGTTAATTAGAATGGCCTACGCTTGTATGGGGAAGGAAAAGTATATATCAAGAGTGGGCACGGATTTGTCACCGAGGGCCATATTGTGGTTTTTCATAAATTATACAGGGCCGCACAATACAATAAAAAAAGAAAACTACAAATCTTGAAGTAAAACGAAAGCGGAAGGAACAAACATTTTTTTTTCTAAAACAAAAAAAACAGTTTTAAAATCCATCTATTCCAAAAATGATTCCACAAGAACTCATTGCAAACTCAACTTATTCAAATTCTTGAATTACATAAGTAGAATTAAACATTATTGGAACACTTTTTTATAGTTTTTGCATTGATCGGCGGTGTCGCGGAATTGGCCAACGAAAATTTGAAAACTCAACCAGTTATAAGAGACTGAATATTATTCCGACAACAAAAACATGTATAAAAATTCATAACCTCCGGGAGTCGAATATTTATTTACCAATTACGTTGCGCAAAGCATAAAAAATTCCGCCACTTTAAAGGGACACTATGCACTAAAAGGTAAATTTAAACGATGATTACAAAATTAAAGATTTAGGCAGTAATTTGAGTGCTTTTGATAATTTAAACGCCGACTTTTTCACACAGACAAATGCGTTGCGGTATTAAGAGCAATGCGGTGCAGTGCTATACACAGAAAAAATTACTAAACTTAACCCTCTAACCGGCAAGGCCGCCTCCAGGCGGGGTATATTAAATTGACCAGAAATGCGCCAAAGGAGTATTTTATAATAAGAAATAATGCTTTTTCAACAGAAAACAAAATTTATTAAATTTTTTGTGAAGAATTTTTTTGTATATTTGGAAGCGAGAAAGTGTCAAAGATAAAATTTCAAAAATTAAATATTTTAAAACAACCAAAATTTTCAAAAATCTAAAAAACATATTTAAATTGACCAAAACAATTGATAGTGACCATGAAGTAAGATTGGAGCTTAAGCTATTCAAACAGTTCCTTACTTTGGTCCAAACACGCTCAAGATTTCATAAGGATACCTTTAAAGGACTTCGCCTTAACTTCAAAACGAATGGACGGATTTTTTTGAAATTTAGTAAAAAGAATATATTTGTTATAACAAAGGTTATAAGTTTGAATAATATATATTCATGTTTTGGTGCGTTTTCGCTCAATTTTGCGTTTTTAGAAAAACGAAAATCGCTACATCCTCTTAAGTAACAGCACAAAAAATTTAACTTTTTTATTGCAATTACATCTTGGTAAGAGAAGTAATTTGTGCCTAAACCTAGTAATTTTTATGCGCTAGTTTTTGAGATTCACCCTTAAACTATTTTGGCCCATATCGCCTAAAGTAGGCAACGAAAAAAATTTTGTAGAAGAACTTATTATTTATTTTTCGTGAGGAACACACGGTATAAATTTCATTGCAAAAAAGCTTAGGCCGGTTAGAGGGTTAAATATCTAATTAAATATATATTAAAAATAAAAATTGTTTCTAAACAAGTCTTTAATTGAATCAATTAATATTTTAATTGACTATTAAATATTTTTGTAAATATTTGTTACATAATTATGTGTTGTATAATTCCCAAACTTTTTTTTCTTAAACTCTCTGCATATATAGGAAAATTTTAGTATAAAGCACCGTAAGTTGTTTCGATTTCACGTGAAAGAACTGTTATACTCCATATAAAAAAAAATATTTTTCACGATAACGAGTTTCACGTGAAAATTGTGTAGAGTTTGTTTTCACGCAAATTTAATGTACAGGACTATTAATTTTCTTGGGAAAAAGTGACATTTTGTGTTTATTGTGATTGTGTCTTTGTTATAAAATTAAAAAATTGTTCATTTGTATAAATTAAATTGCAATTTGAGACTTTTAAAGTTCGAGTGAAATTTTTCCACGTGAAAAACAACTTACGGTGCTTAAGAACCAAAACCTTTGCAGTTCACAAACAAAACAAACACATATGCAGTACTCCAAATACATATATAAACGTGACATACACACACTTTTTTACAATTTCATATTATTTTTTTTATTTTCAATCAATGTTTTAATTGATATTATCCCAGCAAAATCTTTCATTACCAAATAAGTGGTTATATAATAGAAATTCATAGCTCCGCACAACTTATTTTTTGGCGTCTAAACTCATTATTTTTGTTTGGCGTGGTCGTTTTTATAAGTAGTCACGCTTACCCGCTCGCTTACGAAAAAATGAGAAGTACGTAGTTATGAGATTTTGAATAATAAGTGGTTACACACCTGCTTACGAAGAGTTGAATTATAAGTGGTTATCCGATTGCTTACTTGATTCTTAAAAATAATTAGTTACACAAATACTATTAGCTTAAAGAAATACATTCACAAAAATTTAAGTTTTTCAAGTGTGTGATTTTAGGACTCGTCATAAAAATTTAAATTTAAAACATATTTACATATAATCAGAACTTTGAAGAATTAATTCCTTTTTGAATGAATTCACTACCAATCGAATTCAATTTTCTCTAGAATGAATTCCTTTTCTTAAGTAATTCACTGAATTCATTCAACTGAATGCGTTCATCAAACAACAAATTCAAAGAATTAATTCAATTGCAATAGTTCTTTTTATTAAATCAATTGAATTAATTCACCGGTGAACGCGTTCAATTTTATAAATCGAATGGAAAAAAAAGTGAATTAATTCCGTACTGAATTAATTCACCACTGAATTCATTCAATTTCACTTTCATTCAGTGAATTAAAAAAAAAATAAAATTACATTCAGTGAATTAAAAAAAAAAATAATAAGTTCACTGAATTGAAAAAAAAATAAAATAAGTTCACTGAATTAAACAAAAATAAAATAAGTATTGCAATTGAATTAATTCGTAACAAAATAAATCGAACGAAAGCAAATATGAATTAATTCCATTCAATATATGGTGCTTAGTGAACTAATTAATCGAATTTTTAATTCAGAATTGAAAAATTGAATTAAAGAATTAATTCTTCAAAGCTCTGCATATAATAAATAAAAATGTATAAAATTTAACTGTGTAAACAGTACTTATTTAAACTATTACGAGTAAGTCATTATTTTATATTTAAAAACAATTACTACAATAGGGCGCTATTAGGCAGTCATTATTTTATATTATAAAATAATGCAAAAGGTGAGGTGTAATGAGGTGTAATTACCAATATTTTTCTGGAATTACTACTTTAATCGAAATTTGTTTTAATCAATCGTATACAATTTTTAGTAGTTAATAGTATCATTTGAGTGATAGGTGCAAAATCAATTAAAATTTTTTTGAATTGATATAATCTATGTCGTTGTTAAAATTCTTTTTAGTTTTTTCTGTTATACTCCATTTAAAAAAAACTAATTTTTCACGACAATGAGTTTCACGTGAAAATTGTGTAGACTTTGTTTTCACGCAAATTTAATATACAAGACTATTATTTATCCCGGGTAAAAAAAATAATATGATGTCATATGTTATGATATCTTATTTAATATAATTGGAGATATGCTATGATCCGAAAAATGGTGGATAAAATTATATCGGATAAGATCTAAATATATTGAATCATATAGAATCTTATCCGGATTTTGACCCAATATAATTATATCTAATTTGATGTAGAAAGACATAATTATATAACGCTTCATACTTCAAGATCAAAACAAAAACTATTAAAAAGTACTGAAAAATAACACCCTTAAGTTAAGAATTAAAAATTTAAATAAAAATTTAAAAGAAGTTGTACATAATTCTAACCAAGCATTTTAAGCCTTCTCATATAAACATGTATTCTACCCGTAAACTGTGTAAACCTGGTACGTTTATGAGTTTAATGTCAAATTCCATACATAAAAATATGGCTTGTATTTATACAAGGTTTACAAGGAATTTACGAGTTATAATGAGTACGCCTTTTATATTTTGAAATCATACATAAATATATCTCAAAAAAACATAGAATTTTTTTTACATTGCGCTATACTTAAACATATCTAAAACAACTTAGAAAAAAAATTAACATTGAGCTATATAAAACTTTATATATTTTCCGGTAAAGCCATTTTTAATTATATATGACGATGTATTAAAATTGTCATAGCATATGGCACATACAAATATATATGGGGACATGTATATTTATACTGATCTATATATGACATCATATAAGAAATTTTTGAAAAACTCAAAGCTATACATAATTATATCCGCAAAGATATAGTGTTACACTTGACTATATATATACATATTAGTCCATATGAAATTATATAATTTCCTATATAACTATTTTTACTCGGGATCTTATGAAAAAGTGACACTTTGTGTTTATTGTGACTGTTGCTTGCTAATTGCATAAAAAAAATTTTATTTAAGAATTTAAATTATTATTTAAGGCCTTTAAAGTTTGAGTGAAAATTTCCACGTGAAAAACAACTTATGGTGCTTAAGTACGAATTTTAATAAATCTTTACTTGAGTAATACATTTTCAAACATAATTTCTCAGTAAAACAAAATTTAAGTTTAAACTCGTGCTTTGTGCTGACTATAAAACTCGCCGATTCAACAAAAAAAGTCTATAAACCCAGTAGCAAAAAATACTAGTTCAGGACCAGTTATGTACTAGTTTATTTAAACCAGGCAACTAGTACGAGTTCTACCGCCTCTCCATACAAACAACTGTAGAATTTAACATGGAGATGTCATAGGGATGGGGGCAATTGTCGCCAAACTGCCACTTTGGTACTAGTTGTATAACTAGTTTAAAAGTTACAATTTAAGGACGAAAAATACGGAGCAAAACTGGTACTAATGTGACACTCGCGGAACCAGTTCCGAAGTGAGTCTTTGGAAATAGTACTGTACCAAATGGTGAAGACCTAAATTATATAGATATAAAAAGAAAGGTTTTTTCTTTGATGTAGAGTTGGGCTTAATCGTTCTTTTTGGTGACTCGGTCTTATCGTTCAATAAAATTCATTGAACTAGTTTGTTCAATCGTTCTTTTTTGGTATCGTTCTTTTTTGTCATGAGCTGTGTCTGAACAGTGATTTGTGAACGGTGTCGTTTGTTCGACAATTTATTGGCGCACTACATGTTACATGTTTATATTAATTTTATTGTGCATAGACTAATAGCGTCAGAAAATTACAATTTTATTAAAAATTTTAAATTATTAAGAAAAACATTTAATTCTGTAATAAAATTAATAAGAAAGGGATACGAATTTTCTATGACTAAATAAAAAGAACGAAATGAACGATTGAACGAAAATAACGAATAATGGTGAACGATGTCATATCGTTCAATGAACTGAACCATTCAAATGAACTAGTTCGTTCATGAACGACACAACTCTACTTTGATGAAACGTAGATCAGACCGATAGTTTCCTTAGTGAGATAATTAGGTCCATTTAACAAATGAAATCTAAAATATTTTGTGTTTATGATTTCTAATCACAATAAAAATTTTTAGCGCTTATTCGCAAACTTAGAATATATTAATAAAAACAAATTTAAACAAAACTAGAATTTCAAAACTCTTATTTAAATTTAATCTTTCTAAAGAGTCTCACATTGTTTCAATGAAACTAATGGGTACACAAATGGTTCAAAATTATTGTTTTAAGAATAAAAACAGGGAGCTGTACTGGTACTTATGAGAAATTTACGAAACTATTTCCAGAGTGACTCTTTGGTACCAGTACTCTGAACAAAATGAGAATTTCAAATCTCGCATTTTAATTTAGTTAATTTGTTTTGCAGTCCCTACATCCCTGCATATATCATATTTAACTAGTACACATATGGTTCAAATTGTTATTTTAAGAACTAGTTTTTTAGTTACTAGTCAAAAAACTAATACTTTTTAGAACTAGTTCGACCATTTGCTACTGGGAAGTTACTGAAAGTTTAGATGTTGTTACTGAAAATTTAACTATTTTGCGCCCTTCGGTATATTTTGCTAATTTTAGCAACCCAATCCTACTGATTTGTAGTAAAATGAAATTAGTAGAGAAAATTAGTAAATACTAAATTTTAATAAAATTGTTGTAAACTGTAATTTAAATAAAACTTGACAAATGTGATAACTTTTTTTTAAATGCAAAATGTTTTTTTATATTTCTGAAGTGATAGTTTGTCATAAAGGGTGAACACACCAAAATTGCGACAACTAAAAACTAATACCAGAAAAAAACTAGCAGCGGTATTCAAAATGAAAATTTAGCATAGAGTTAACATGAGTTTTATTCATAATACTGTTGTTAAACTCATTCTAGTATTGTTGCTAAATTCCTTCTAATGTTCTGTTATCAAACGCCAAAAAGCATTGTTTTTTCAAACACAGGGTTGGTGTTAATCGGTGTGCTAAGAAATCATTTTGAATAAACTCTATGTTAACAAGCTGCTATACCTAAAAAACATTCTGGTTAACAGCTCGTTGTGTGCGATGTAGAAGAAGCTACTAACTTTTCATTTTGAATACGGGGGTAGATGGCTTTGAAATAATTTTTTTTTATTGGAATACTTTGAAGTTTAGAGGTAATAAAAGTATTAAAATATTATTTATTATTTGTTCCATATGCAACTGATCGGACTTTTCGTCGCACACGCGCACGAGTGCATCATCGAATTTTCGCGACGTCGAAAACCACTTGGTTTTGAATTATGCAATATCTTTTACCAGTTCACCTGTCTTTTTCAATATTCCCTTCACTATTGACCCATATTCCTCAATAGGGCGTAGCTCTGGGCTATTGGGTGGATTGTAGTCGCGAGGTACAAAATCGATTTTATTTGCATTGTACCACTGCAATGTGTCCTTGGGATAGTGGCAGCTTGCCATGTCCGTCCCGAACAGTGGTTTGGTGACGTGACTCTGACGTGACGTGAATGGCAGAAGACGCTTTTTGAGGCACTCATCCCGATAAATTTGAGGGTTCATTGTGCCAGATGCGATGAAAGGGCTGCTTTTACAACCACAGGAGCAAATGGCTTGCCAAACCATGTATTTTTTTTGGAAACTTGGACTTCATTTTCAATTTACAGCTTTCAGGAGAATCTTTACGACTTGCAGCAGTATAAAAATCTTGGCTAGTATTATATTTGAAATTTTGAAAGCAGAAGGTTTCTTCGTCCATGACAATGTATTCATATTTCGTGATTTGGGATTCTTACAACTTGCGCCTGCGGGATTTCGCCGTAACATTCTGCTTTGCGTCTCGATCTGGTGCTGTTTGAGCTTTAAAACTTCTCAGTGGAGCTTGCCGCTTTACCTTTGTACGAAAGACTGCGATTTACGTACAGATTTTGCAACAGAACGTGACGAATTCTTCGGATCTTGCGAAAATGACCTGAGGGCCTTCCGAGCACTGTTTGTATCACTTTAGTCATGCTCACCTCCGCTACCAGGCTTTCTAGCAATTGTCAGGCCTTCTCTGTAGCGATGTAAAACCCTGGAAACTGTCGAGTGGTGAACTTTTACATTTTTAGCTATTTTTAGCGCGTAAAGCACTGAGAACCGGATTTTTATATATTCGTGCAAAATAATTTGCCTCGTTTCTAACTCGGTAGTCATTTTTGACGAAACTAAAAGTCAAATTCGAATGAAATTTCTCATACATGAAATTTAGGTCATAGCCTACTCAGGGTATTTGCATGTCAAAATATAAAATTTTTTTTGAGTAAGTTATAAGCTTTCCAAAGTGTCGCAATTTTGGTGTGTTCACCCTTTATATTTATGGATGTCGACTGTTTCGTAAAAGAAGTTGAATAATTAAGGGCCTGTTATATAGTCACAACCAAGGTTGGCAACCGAAACGAATAACGGTATAGGTATCGATTTTTTATTTGTTTCGGTATCGGTATCGGTAACGGTATTTTAATCATATCGGTATCGGTAACGGTATTTTAATCATATCGGTATCGGTATAACCGATACCGAAACATTAATACCGGTATATACCGGTATTATTCAAAAAATTTACAAAAATATAAAAAAACGTTCTTAATTATAAAAAACTCAATTTTATTAAATTTTTATAAAGCATAACTATAGTTTATGGAAATGTTTTTATAATATGAACAAAAAACAATAAGTTATTAAAAATTTCTAAGTATTTTATTTTTTAAACACAAACATTTTTTTAAATCTATTAGGAACACAAGTTGATTCACTACAAATATTTTATATTTGTATTGAGATCATATAACAAAATAAAAAAAAATAAGTTTATAAAATTAATAAAAGGATTCTCTAAAAGAAACTGTAAATTCAATTGTGTATAAATGTTGTGTGACCCTGTTCTATCGATATTATCATGGGAAGTGCTCAGCTGAGATAAGTGAACTTGTCCGCAAAGCCCAAGTTTTTATTCGTAATACTCGCTTATCAACTAGAGCGCATCCGTTGGTAGTCGATTGTCCAGTGGATCGCACTACGCATTATAGAGAGAATTCGTTTATCAGTCGCACTAGCCGTATGTGGAATAAACTCCCCTGTTACTTACAATGTTGAGAAATTTAAATCAAATATTCACAAACACTACTCCCTCTTTCCTCCTCTTCATAACATATTTTCCTAATACCAACACAATGCACTGCGGTAATAGGGGAGCATCCCCTGAGTGTTGGTCCATCAAAAAAAAAAAAAAAAAAAAAAAATTTTTTTAAGAAACCAGTTTATATATTAAATTTTATTTACAAATTTGTAAATTTGTGGCCCTTTGTTCCTAATGGAACCATAGGACATTCAAAATTAATCAAATTTATTGAATTAGATAAAGTTTAATAATGGTTTACTCGTTTTTTTATATATTCATATATTGCTTATACGGTGTAGCATATGAATGCATATGATCATATTTAAATGAAATAACTTATATATAAATGCATAAAAAATATCAACAAGATAAGACCAAAATCCCGATACAATTGTATCAAATTATACTCAAAAATATATTAATTGATATATTAAAACTTTATTTTATCAAATTAAATTAATCCATTTTAGGAATTAAATTGAATAAAAATTTGTTCATGGGTATATAAATTTGTAACACGATTTTCTATTAACAATGAATAAAAAAGTTTAATTGTTTAACAATTTTCGAAATTCTATATTAAAAAAATTAGTATTTTTGCTAAAAACGTGAAAAAAACAATTTTTTTAAAACCGATTCCATACCGGTACGACACCGGTATTAAGGGAAAAGGTTTTTGAATACCGGTATTTTTTGAAATCAATAATTTCGGTATTGGTATCGGTATCGGTTGTCAATTTGAAAGGGTTTTGAAACGGATAACGGTATTATAACGGTATCGGTTGCCAACCTTGGTCACAACTAAGATCGACGTTTGCCTTAAATAAAAAATGTTTAACTAAAATGGCCCTAAGTCTAAGATCGATTGTTCCTTCAAATATCTTTAAGTAAGCAATTTTCAAATCGATCTTAGTTCCGACTACAAAATTGGCCCTAATTTTTTATCTAAAATGGGCCGCATTTGCCCACCGTTTGTATATACATACATATGTACCTATTCCCACCCAAAACTCGCATTATTTTCAGTTAGCGCTTTTTATAAAAGCCGCTTTTCTGTTTTTTATTTGGCGCCTTTATAGTAAATTGTTTTTTGATACAATTTTATCTAATTTAAATGTTTGGTTTTTATTTTTAAAGCAGTAATAATGTGATATTAAGTGTTCACATCATCTCATAGATTTTTTTGTTTGATTTGTCAGATAATGTAAATCAATCAATCGGATCAACACAGTTTTTTTTTTAGCAAAAACGTTTTATTTTTCACATAACATAGGCTCCTTTTAGATCAATACACTTAAGACGCATTTCCAATGGTAGGGTGACTCTACTCTACAGCACAGATTGAAATGTTAACTGTTCAAAATGCAGAGTAGAGCTAAATTACATTTATTTGCAATTGTAATTGAAATCCCCCAGGTCTGATCTCCAGATATTGCATATCTTTTTTATTTAAAAAAATAATTTTTGTATATTGTTAGATATGGTCCTATATAATATGATAAAAAGTATAAGGTCAATATTTAGATATAATTGTATCAAACTATGTCCACTTTTATAACATTTTATATAATTTTATACAAAAAGATATAATTTGATGTAATTGGATGAGGACAAAATTCGGATACAATTGTATCGAATTGCATAAACTTGTATCAAATTGTACCAAATTGTATACAATTGTATACAATTCGATACAATAAGATACAATAAGATGTTCTCATTTTTCGGATATAATTATATCTAATTACATAAAAGATTATATATAATTAAATATAACTTCATACGGCTCCATATCACTTTTTTTTACTTGGGATTTGCTTTTATTTTTCAATATTTTTTTATAATTTGCCAAACAAATTTAACACTACAGAGCCAACAAATTTAACCTTAAAGGTGCGTTTACAATGATGGAATACTCGAATCTGTAGCAAATTTAGTTGTTTTCTCTTTCATACTAATACATTTTTGTATTTTGCTATCTTTTTTTATTCCACTCCAGAGTCAAAGTTGTTCGACTCTGGAGTACGGATTTCCTGCACTCTAGAGTTAACATTGATCTGTTAACTGTTTAACATGACAAATATACCTTAAAAAACACATCACTAATTTGTTCACATCTCTAATTGTCAACAAATTAGAAAAAATATTAAAAAACATAAAACGAACACAAAAAATTGTGTTGGAAATTTTATTATAAAATACAAAATTATTTAAAAATTTAGGCAGCTGGAATAAAGCCTAAAAATTCGCGAAACAAAATGTAAGTATTTAAGTGTCAAATATATTTTGAAGTAACTCTACTCTGCATTCTGAACAGTTAACATTTCAATCTGTGCTGCAGAGTAGAGTCACTCTACCATTGTGAAAGCACCTTAAGTGGTACATTTGTGTTTACACAGATTTACTGAACGCCAACGAACCGTTAATTTTAAATTTTAAATGCATATTCTAATTACGCTGGTCTACAAATTTGAAAAAAAAAATTGACTGCAGAAACGAAGCATGTTTTTTTAACTAATCTGGGTGCGCTGAATTCGAATCTGGCATAAAAATTGGGCTATCACGTCTTGTTAATTTTTTATCGCATGCTGGCAATACTGTAAATCAGTCAATACTGACACTACAATTTCACAATTATTAATTTGACAGAAGCCCACATTCATTCTAAATCTTTATAATAGTAGTGTTTAAGCATGTCAGGGAGATCGTGTGTTACTGATTCAAGCTATTTTTGCTTTGTGTGTGGTGAATATTTGGTTGAAAAAAAAGGATATGCAATATCAGAATCAATAAAATATGCATATTTACATTATTTTGGTTTTGCTGTCAGAAACTGGGACAAACCGTGGACACCGACAATGTTTTGCAATAGTTGCAGAACTGTTTTATAGAAGTGGTCAAATGGCAAGAAGATCTATTTCGATTTTTCAATTCCAGTACTTTGGAGAGAGTCAAGTAACCACCAAACCGATTGTTATTTCTGTTTAACAAAAGTTGCTCAATTCAATATGAAAAATCGAAAAAATATTACGCGAATGTCCCATCGGTTTCCAAACCAGTTCAACGTCCAGCAAATAATCCATTCCCAATGCTACGAGCAGTGAGTCCGAAACACCAAGATTTATAGAAAATTGAAAGAAATCAAGGATTTTGGGACAAAAGCATGCTGGGAGACTAAACCGAACCAACAAAATACAAATAACGCCATTCACTTTTGAAAATTCATTGATTTTTAAATAAACTAATGATTTTTTATGTCAAAAACGAATAAAAACATTTTTTTTTGTATCTCGAAAACCTGACGTAATAGAGAAAAACCAATTACAGATTCGAATTCAGCCCACCAAATTACCCTAGGAAAGATACCCTACAACATAAATCCATGTTGATAGTAAACAACTTAATTTTGTTCCGTTCAGGGTTGGCAGGCAATACTGCTAAAATCGTTATCGATTCAAAACCCTGTCAACTGACTTCCGTTCCCGCCGCGCCCCCCAACACCGCACTCGCCACTACCCTATGCATTGCCGCGAGCAGCCCAGCTGGTCTATTGTCAACAATCGAAATATAAAATGATTTGAACTCAACCACTGAAATGATTTTACAAATTATTATGAGAATTGTACACTATAACTTTATAACAGTTTTTGCAAATATCAAAATTGGCATAGCATAGTCGAATAGGCCATAAAAAAACCACGAAGAAATACGTTTATACTTTTTCGCTTGCGTCAAAAAAGTTCAGCCGCCAACAGCGATGAAGTTTTAAATTTGTATTTTTTTTTAAATTTTTATTAAAAAGTATCATTTTTTTTATTTTGTTTTATAGGTATACGTCCAAAATATAGAACCGTAATTAACAATTAGGGGTGGAGGGAAAATTTTCCGCCAACCGCCATTATATGAATGCTTCAGTTGCCAAATCGATTAACTCCATACAGAAAAATAAAAGAGTCTCAATGAGAAAAATGAGAAAATAGTATATATTGTTTTTTAAAATTCCTGTTAAATTACACAGTACCACAAAATAAGACAAATTTGATGCATCGCGATTGCGACACATCATTTCTAATAGACTTTGGGACGTACAGAATTTCAAAGTTCGCTATAGTATAAGAAATATTTGCAAAAACGATTTTGTAGAAAAATTAAAGTTTTTTAATAAACCTTTTGCAAAAAAAAACGAGTAAAAAGGTTAAAGTCGGGCATGCCGACTATAGAATACCCTACACCAGTCTGGGTAAAAGCCAACTAATGTCACCAAAATCAATAGGCTGCGTTATTGGGCCAATATAGGTCTGTGTACCAAATTTCATCAAAATATCTTAATATTTGCGACCTGCAGCGTATAAACAGTATAATTTTGGTAGGACCCTTATATGGGCACTAGGTCTAAACATGGACCGATGTTCATCAAAATCAATAGGCTTCGTCCGTGGGCCAAAATAGGTCTGTGTACCAAATTTCGTCAAAATATCTTAATATTTACGACGTGCATCGTATAAACAATATAATTTTGGGGGGACCCTTATATGGGCACTAGGTCTAAACATAGACCGATGTTCACCAAAATCAATAGGCTTCGTCCTTCGGCTGCCATAAGTCGGTGTACCAAATTTCATCAAAATATCTTAATATTTGCGACCTGCAGCGTATAAACAATATAATTTTGGTAGGACCCTTATATGGGCACTAGGTCTAAACATGGACCGATGTTCACCAAAATCAATAGGCTTTGTCCTTGGGCCAACGTAGGTCTGTGTACCAAATTTTATCAAAATATCTTAATATTTACGACCTGCAGCGTATAAACAATATAATTTTGGTAGGACCCTTATATGGGCACTAGGTCTAAACATGGACCGATGTTCAAAAAAATCAAACTTGTTCGTCCTTGGGCCAACATAGGTCTATGTACCAAATTTCATCGAAATATCTTAATAGGTGCGACCTGTAGAGTGCGTACAAGATTGCATGGACAGACAGACAGACGGACGGACGGACGGACAGACGGACATCGTTAAATCGAAATAAAAAAAAATTCTGAACCGATCGGTATACTATAAGGTGGGTCTACGACCAATATTTTTTGGTGTTACAAACATCAGCACAAACTTATAATACCCTGACCACATAGTGGTGTAGGGTATAATTAAAATTAAAAGTAATAACGCAATTTTTCGCAACAGTTTAAAATGATGAAATATACCCTTTAATTTGATGTATATATAGCACGTTTTGACAGCTGCGATAATATTATTCCCTATATATGCAGTTAAAGTTGAAATTTCTCTTTTTTCACAATTTCGTTAATACATGTATAATCTGCTATGAAAGGGATATCCAATATTTGATTTTGTACCTTTTGAAAACATCTCATGTTATTTAATTTATCCAAAAAAGTTTGCAATTTTCTATTTTAATTTTAAGTTAAAGTTGACTAAAACTGGAAAGTATTGACTTTTTTTGATACCTAAAAATTAAGGAGACTGTGACAAATCTTAAATTATAAAACCCAGATAAAACCATTCAGAAATGTAAAACATATATTTTCTAATCAATTTTAACGAAGTTTCAGATAATTGAAGTGCAAATTCCCAAAAAATAACGATTTTAAAAGATGCATGTTCAAAAATATACATTTTTTCCTTTTGCCATACTAAATTCATATAAAATTAATTTGAAATAAAAAATATATAAAATTTGCCTTTCGGATTAAATTTTCTGCAAATGTTGATGCAAAAGTTGTGATTCTTTTGATAAAATGAATTTAGTGGAATATGAATTTATGTCATGTGTTAAAATTTTGCAAATCCGATTAAGGGATTTTACTAAATTTGCAAAATAGGAAAATAAGTGAAGTCTTTACTTGAATTGCAATTATGTCCTAGGTCCTTTAGGTCAAAATAAGTTGGTATGGTTCGAAAAGCCCAAAGTCTATACTTTAAAAAATTAAATATAAAACAAATTGGAGTGGTGAAAACATGTGGCAAACAACAAATTCATGTGTTGTTTATTTTGTTTTTCTTTGAAATATTTTTTTATATATTTCCCATTTCATTACACCTGTCAAAGATTGGCATTAAGTAATTCGACTTTCAGTTAATCAATAAAATCAAAACTTAAGATCCCAGCTAAAAATCGACATATAGACCGTACCTCAAAAAAAAAAGTTCGCCGTACACCCTCTAAAATTAAATATTTTTGAAAGGCGATTTCAAAAAAAAAATTTTTTATTTTTTTTTGCCGAACGTAGGGGTCGCCTTTTTTAATTTTTTGTTATAGCTTTGGCATTTAAAATCGGATTTTAAAGTGTGATATATCGATATTTTTGCCTCGAGGAGACCAGTGTTTTGCTATATAGTAAAAATCCAATTAAAAAAAATTTAAAAAGGCGACCCATACGTCCGGCAACCAATATATGAAAAAAAATTCTATTGGGTTTAGCGAAAAACTTCCTTAGCAAAAGTTTACTGATTTTTTGCGAGCTTTAATTTTCTGACATTAGGGTGGAAGCAACTGAGATCTGGTGGGTAACTACTAGAACGGGATACTTGAGCTCAAAATGCCCTTAGAGCAAAACACTGGTCTCCTCGAGAGAAAAACATCGATGTATCATACTTTAAGATCCGACTGTAAATGCCAAAGATATAACTAAAAATGTAAAATGGCAACACCTACGTTCGGCAAAAAAAAAAAATAAAAAAAAAATTTTGAAACCTCCTGGCAAAAATACTTCATATTGGAGGGTGTACGGCGCACTTTTTTTTGGTTGCCTGTAAGGTGGTACGCTCTATAGTACACTCAGATAAAAAAGTTAGTAAAAAAATTTGTAAACAGTTTCCAATCGCACTTTACAATTTTTATACTGATTTTTAGTACAATTTTTTTTAGTAATCATTTTAGCTATTCTCTTATTACAAATTACGGATTTTTTTACTAATTCACGCTGCTGATTTCAGCAAAATATTTTACTAATTTTTCAAAACCGAGTGCTAAATTTAGCACAAAAATATACTAATTTAAAAAAAAATTTTTTTTGATTTTTTACAATTCTTGTTTAGTTTATATTTTTTACTATTGATATATTCTTAGTTTGGAAATAACACTCAGAAAATTTTATTGTATCTCCAATGCATAAAAAAGTAATAACTGGAGAACCGTTTGCAATTTTGGCCCCAAATGTCAAGTACGATGAAATTTGTACGCGTTACGTACGCTTATTACAATCGAAAGAAAAAGTTTTTTTTTGATTTTACAGTTTTTTTTTATTTTTTATTACACTTTTTTGCTAATTTCAGCAGATTAATTTTAAATTACAGTTTACAACAATTTACTGAAATTTAGTAGCTGCAACTAATTATTTATACTAATTTCATTGTACTGAAATTATGATATTTAGAAAGTTTTTTAACTGATTTTAGCAAATCGATTTTGAATTGCATTTAACATAAATTTTACTAAAATTTAGTAGCGGCTACTAATTTCTTCTATTAATTTTATTGTACTACAGATCAGCAGACATGTGTTGCTAAAATTAGCAAAAAATACCGCTGGGCTCAAAACAGTTAAATTTCCCATAATAACAGCAAAATTTTGTTGAGTGTAGGTGGTTTATAGAATCCACTAAAATTTCTGTTTATAACTAAATTTTCTTTACCGATTTTTACATATGTCCAGTAGAGCTATAAAAAAACAAGCATTTTAAAAGGTATACCCCTAATAAATTTACATGGGAAGAAGATAGGCGTAAATGAATTAGCAACATATTCAACATACAAAGTGTAAATGAATTAGCAACAATGACAATTACTTAGATTGCAAGATTTTAATAGTTGATTGAAACTGAAGTAATCAATAACACTGACTGAAATGAAATACAGAAATGAATACAGTGACAGTGAAGTGAAGTGATATAAAAATGAAATCAAAAGAAAACTGCTCAAACTAAAGTTTAAATTGCAAGTATAGTGATAAGACACCATGTTCATATTACCGAAAAGTTTTGAACATACGCTACGATCGCCTATAATACCGGCAACCCCGGCTCATCCGGGATCAGGGCTTAATCCGGCTTTTCACAAAGGATGCACTGGCAAGGCTCATGCTTGTGGAACTATGAAAGCGAAAACAAATAAACCAATTCCTCCACCACGGGGGGAAAAGGGCCAACGAAAAAAAAGTGTTAGTTCTGAGACTATTAGTGACAGCGGCTCAGAAAATTCCAGCATGTGGTTGGCTATCGATTCCTCACATATTGCAAACAATTTGGACGAAAAATGTGCGCAGAAAAAGTCATCTAGGGAAAACATAGGTGATAACTTGAAGAAGCTTCAAACTAATAATAAATCTCCAGTGCCACCTAGAAGGACAAACAAAACTTCTCCTTCCCCTGTTCTCAAGAGATCGACCAGCATTTCGAGTTCTCGAATCCGTTTATGCAGTGAAGGTGAACAACATTTAGAATGTGAGCGTCACTCTCCGCTTCCAAATGTGAATATAAATCTATCACCATTGGAACGCACTCAAAAATACCGCAGTTTTCGTACAAGTTCGAAATCGAATTCAATTATAAAGCCTATTCCAGCCCCATCAAACATTCGACCACCTTGGAATAGTGCTGCTGCTGGAGTTAAGACTTCATCGTCAACGTCACCAACATCGAGCATGTTAAATAACCGTGTCTTGCGCTCTTCTCTAAGACGACGCAATGGCACAATTCAGTGGCAAACAGTATGGGAGCGTTCAATGCAGATGCGTGGTTACGGTTCAACTGTCAATAGCGGTTGTTTTAAAAACTATGATGAGACTATTCAGAAAAAGGTTTGATTTTTTACATAACTAAATATATATGTATTTATTTTTATTCTCTTACTTTCTTTTCGTTTGTGTATGAGTCTACATAAATATAATCTACATAACAGCTAGGTCAGGGATGATAAAGTTAGTACTATAGTACTTTTTGTGGTACTATTGGAACCTCAAAAGTACTATGGTACTCCTCTGACTCATTTAGTACTATGCACACATTTTCCGATTTTTAAATTATTTGTGCTTTTTTAATTTTCAAAGATATTATCGTGTTTATAGCGAACACATCAAATATCGTAGTTTTAAATAAAAAATACTTATGTTGAAAATATTTAAAATATTAGATGTTACTATTGAAAACTCAAGTTAAATACATAAAAAATGTTCTTTCGCATTTATTTATTAAAATACGTATGTATACAAAAAACAAAAAAAAAAATATTAAAAATTAGAAGAAATAAGAAATCTATAAAATTTTGAATATTTTTAAAGGAGCAAAATGTTTTTCCCATCAGATCTTCTAAAGAATTCACTCATTCGATTTTCATTTCTGAATGATTAAATACCGGAAACCTATTTCGAAGAATCGAATGAATTCTTAATGCACCTAATTAAATCATTAAATTCATTTGATTCGATTGTCAATCAATCTGTTCATTCCAAAATATTCTTATGACATTACAAGGTGGAATAGACCTGTAAATAACTTTAAAATATTATTCGCTTTAAAACGAAGTCAAATACTATATTCAGGGACTTTAAATTCTGAACCCTACACTCACAGAAATAAACATATAAAAATAGCAGAAGAGGCTACTAAAAATTAAGCATAAATAGCTTTACAAAATACACTGCTGAGATTAGCAGATTTTTTTATATATATTTTATATATTATTATATATTTTTTATATTTAACTTTTAGTCCTTGAAAATAACAAACTATACTGTAAAATCTGCAGAAAATATTAATATTAGTAGAGCAAAAATAGCAAAAATAAACTGTTATATCTACAAAATTTTTGTTACTTTTAAGCTAAATTTAGTTAAATGAAAATAGCAGTCTATCCCGCTAAAATCAATGGAAATGGTTGCTAAAAATAGTAAACTGCTGATTTCAGAAGACTAGATTCGTATAAAAAAAAAATAGAAAAAAGCTATCTACATTTTAAATTTTTAGTGATTTTTACTCTACTAATTATTATTTATTACTAATTTCAGCAGGTTAAGTTGTTATTTTCTGTAACTAAAATTTATTCAAATATGACTAAAATTTTGTATATCGTTGGCTTAGTCGGCAAACCTGTCAAACCCGTTTTTTAAATTTTTCAGGAGAGACAAAAAACTGTCTAACTTTTTTTTGGGTTAACTTTTTTTAAATCTGTAAACGCAGTTTTCTTTTTTAGTTCATCTTGTTTAACCACAAAAAATCATAGAATTCCAAAATAAAACTTTGCAGACTTATAGGCTCTTTTTCTACTTAGCACATTTGCTCTTTATAATTTTCTATTTTAAATGTGGACTTACCAGATTTTCTTTCAACTTTGTGGACTTAGCAGATATTCTTTTTTTTTATTCTATTTTTATTTATGTCAGCAGAATCCATGACAATCGCCTAATAAAATTTATAAATTAACAATAGGTGTGTTTGCTTACTTTTCCAGTAAAGTCCAGTAAAAATTACTCAGTAACAAATTTACAGAGAGTAAGGCAAAATTTACTCTCAAAAAGAAAAATATCTAAAAATGTACGCAAACAGAAAAATTGTAAGAATTAGTAAAATACTGCTGTCAACTTCTTTCCTAAAAATATCGCTAAATCAAACTAAAAAATCACTAGAAAATATCTAAATTATAAAAACTTAAAAAAGCGATAAATCGCAAAATTTCACGAACTTTTCAGCTTCTGTTGAAAAATTTCACAAAAATAGCTATATTTTTCAAACTTCTTAAAACCTTCTTTAAAAATTATCGATACATCGCCAAACTTTTCGAACTTTTAAGTTTTTCATAAAAACTTAGCGATAAATCGCTGAATAATAATGATTCAAAAACTCTGTCAAGGAAATAAATGTAAAAAAATGCTAAGAAAATGTCAAGACTGTTAACCCTCTAACCGGCAAGCCCGCCTCCAGGCGGGGTATATTAAATTGACCAGAAATGCGCCAAAGGAGTATTTTATAATAAGAAATTATGCTTTTTCAACAGAAAACAAAATTTATTAAATTTTTTGTGAATAATTTTTTTGTATACAATGAACGGTTTGGAAGCGAGAAAGTGTCAAAGATAAAATTTCGTAAAATTTCAAAAATTAAATATTTTAAAACAACCAAGATTTTCAAAAATCTTAAAAACATATTTAAATTGAATAAAACAATTGATAGTGATCATGAAGTAAGATTGGAGCTTAAGCTATTCAAAAAGTTCCTTACTTTGGTCCAAGGACGCACAGGATTTCATAAGGATACCTTTAAAGGACATCGCCTTAACTTTAAAACGAATGGACGGATTTTTCTGAAATTTGGTAAAACGATAATATTTGGTATAGGTAGCAAAGTTTAAAAGTTTGAATAATATAAATTAAAGTTTTGGTGCGTTTTCGCTCAATTTCGCGTTTTTCGAAAAACGAAAATCGCTACATCTTCTTAAGTAACAGCACAAAAAATGTAATTTTTTTATTGCAATTACATCTTGGTAAGAGAAGTATTTGTGCCTAAACCTAGTAATTTTTATGCCCTAGTTTTCGAGATTCACCCTTAAACTATCTTGGCCCATATCGCCTAAAGTAGGCAACGAAAAAAAATTTTGTAGAAGAACTTATTGTTTATTTTTCGTGACGAACACATGGTATAAATTTCATTGCAAAACAGCTTAGGCCGGTTAGAGGGTTAAAAGAAAAATCGCTAGTTTTTTCGCTAATAGATAAATTATATTTTACCCGCTAAACGAGTTGAAATATCGCTAGATTTGTCGAAAAAATAGCTAAATTGACAACAGTTATTAAAATAGCTGATTGCGAAATAAACCTATTCAAATTATTGGATTAATAAATAAAACCTAATAATATGATCCGCTACTTACTTCTTCCATCGTAAATAAGCTTATATTTAAATATTTTTTGTTTTTACAATAAATTATTTAAACATTTTTTAGACAAATGTTTTGTTTCTTCAATCATATGTTTTCAACCATATGTTTTTTTTTTTCTTACAAATTCTTACTAGCAAAAATTCATCCAGTAAAAACTTGTAAGTTCTCTGGTATTGAACTGTCACTTTACTCTCTATTTTTCCTCTCTCCTTACTGAGTAATTGTGTAAACAAACACCTTCCAGTAAAAACTTGTACAAATTTGTACGAATTTGTACAAATTTTTGGGTACCCAAACACACTTAATGTTTTTCCGGAAAAAATTTATAAGTAATAGTTACCCAGCCAACATTTTTCTGAGCGCTCAGAAATTATGACTCATAAGAGAAATACGAAGATTTTCAGAGTGCTCAAATCTTAGAGTCATAAATGAAACATAATAGACTCTTATTTATGAGTGTATTCAAAATTTTTTCAATGCTCATAAATTACTCAAAAATTTCTCACAAATGACTCATAAATGGCTCAGATAATTAAAAATTTTCCAGCAATGCTCATAATTTGGAGTTTTTTATGAGTCACAAAAGTGCGCTCAAAAGAGTCTTCATCAGTGAAGAAAAACACCCTCATATATCTATGTTTTCAGAAGGTCTAAAGGCTCTTTTATAAGTCTTTTCGGACTCCAAATATACACTGGGTACCTTTTTTATTTTTTTTTTTTAATTTAATTTAGTCTATGGAATTAATCCTTACAGACAATTATATTAAAACTTACATAATTTTAGAAAATATTATAAGCGAACTATGTGTTTAGAATTAAAATGATAGTACGTTTTATGCAATTAACGTTATTTGAAAAATCAATATAATTATAAAATTCATTAAAATCGTTGCACGTTCTTATAATAGGATCCGCGTCAGCATAGTTTTGACGGAAAAACGGAGTATAACGCGGATTGTAATATCTCGTTGGATGTTGAGGTACATTAAACACCAGGTTACTGACAACTGTTAAAATAACTAAATAATTATTTAGTTAATCTTTAATAATGTTTTGTCTTTTTAAATAAACAAAAGTCGCATTTAATTCTATTGAAGAAATTTGTTGAAACAAAATGTGTGTTGTTTTCAGCTGGACTTATCATGTGGTTTTCGATGTTTTGTTTTTTTTTTGGACTTGGCAGAATTGCTTACCACTGCATAACAACAAGAAAAAACAACATAACGGCATTTTTTTTTTGTAAATGATGTGTTTTGAGTTACACTAGCATACTACATCAAAAACTCAATTTGCATAAAAATTGGACTTGACAGGTTTGCCGACTAAGCCAACGATATGTGTTTAACAGTTTGGTTTTTGCTGTTCTTATCTTACTAATATTTTACAAAAGTAATCTTATATAATTTTTTATGCAACGTAATTTTGAACTAATTTTTAGTAGTTTTAACTAAAATGTTTACTTTTTCTATTGCTTTATGAGTTAGATAGATATAACAGAACTCTTTATTTTTTATGAGTTTTTATGTCTTAATTTATAATGATAAAAAAACATTAAATGAAAAAAATTTTTGGTACTATAGAGGTCAAAAAATTACTATCTTTTAAGCTGGTTAGTACTATTTAAAAAATCCTATTTATCATCCCTGAGCTAAGTGGAAGCAGGCTCAGGGTGGCTTTGTTAAAGGTGTTAAGTTTATTATGTCTACTGGAGTTCTTCTACTAGATTTGCGTTGACCATAAATGAGTTTAAAATTTATATGAAATAATTTCTAAAATATTTCCAACCATAACAATGAATACCCGAGTAAAAAAAAATTGATCTGATCTTATCCAATTTTTTGATATTCTTTAATATCTGGTGTCATATCTAGTTAATCCAATTAGATCTTTAAATTGGGTGTATGCAATGATATCGTATTAGATCCCTTTGCATACATTGGGATGAACTAAGATCAATTTATATTACAAAATTAGGAGGTCCAATGATATCTAAGTTTGTCCTTGGGGACAGATCTAGATTTAATTTGATCCGAAAAAATGGCAGATCGAATTAGATCCACCAGTATATTTTTAGTAAGATCTAAATTGATCCAATTGCATCAGATTGGCAGATGGAATTGTATCAGATTGAATGCAGCAATGTGCTATATTTAATATAATATAGAAAAAAATTATATATAAAAATAATAATTTTTATAAAAGAATTTTGAATAAAAATAAAATACCACACTCAAAATACTTAGTTGGCTAAACCGAAAAATTTGTTACTTTAACAAAATTTATTTCTGTTTTTTGGCTTAAAATAAAATTTATTGATTTTAACGAATTCGTTTGTTAAATTTAACAAATCCAAATTTAAGTAAGACTACAGTTTTATTTGTAATTATTAGGGCAAGGAATTTCATGCAAATGCATGTTTTTTCTCGATATTCCAAAACTTGTATGGACTAAATATTTATCCGAATCATCAAATTTAGAACAAAATGGCATCGATTTGTAGTTGCATATTTTTGCATATTTTGACATAAATGCATGTTTTTGCATATTTTGACTTTAAATGCATATTTGGTGCCTTTTTAATGCATATTTTGTGCTTTTTAATGCATATTTGTGCATATTTTTCATTTTTAGGAGCATTTTTATTTTGTAAAAAAATATAAAAAATTGATAAGTTTTCATATTGGAAATCTTCGAGTTATGTGTCTGTTTGCAAAATAACTAACTTAAATACATTTGTAAGTTTTATTTTTGCAAAAATAATAGTTTTTAGTGCATATTTCTTATATTTTTAATGCATATTTTTCTTTTTTAACCGCATATTTTAGGCGCATTTTTTCCATTTTTAAGTGCATGAAATTCCTTGCCCTAGTAATTATACTGAGTCGTAAAATTTGTTGAAATTAAGGTCTCGGGACCCTCCCGGGCCTAGTCCATATCATCTAAGGGCATGTAAGGTCATTCCGTAGCAGCAAACATTTAGTCCATTTTGCTCTATCTCGCTTAGTTTTCGAGGTATGGGCCATTTTATGAAGTGGAAAATTTTTATTAAAAATTTCCGAGGGTCCAAGGCCCCACCAAGGTCCATTTTTGGGTAGAGATAACTCCTTTCGCCGGGTTATTATTTTCGTCAATTTTGCTCTATCTCTCTTAGTTTTTGAGATACGGGCCAATTAAAATAATCGGGAGAGAAAGAAATAGCGCCATCTTTAAAACTTCGTATACATTGGTGGCGCCATCTAACGGGCAATAACAGAAACATGAAAATATTATATTTTAACAATAAATTGTAAAAGTATGACTCTCTTAATTCACTTTTTTTATATTTTTTAAATAATAGTTCATCACGTTTTTTAAATATTCAGTATTTAAACGAAAAAATAATTAAAATAAAAAATATTAAATTTAAATAGAAAATAACACAAAAAAAGCAAAATAAAAGTTCGTGTTGAGAGCAACAACTTGAAATTTTTTATGTAAAAAAATGTTTTCATTTGCTTTCCCAAGTTTGACACACAACAACAAAACACGGTGAGCATGATAGTCTCTCTAGTAAATAAATACTTTTTGGTATAATAGAGTTGTATCGTTCATGAACGAACTAGTTCAAATGAACGATTCATGTTTTGAATTATATGAAATTAAATTGTTTGAAATTCAATTACATTGTTTGAAATTGAAATGATTTTTTAGGAAAAAGTAATATTTTTCTTCGAATTTACGAAAAAACAATCAAACTTCATAAAAAGAAAACAAAATTGTTTTCACCAAAACCAATTTTTGAATGCCTTTAGCTTGTAGACAACTTAATTGAAAAAAACTTGTAAAAGGTGAATAGTGCATTAAAAAACGTGTGAAACAAATAAATCAGTTAACAACACGCAGTTCAGTCACAGCTAAAACCGAGTCAGCAAATAAGTTGTTGATTTCAACAAACACGTTTGTTGAGTATCAACAAATAAGTTTAATTGAAATACGAGTAAA
This sequence comes from Leucophora obtusa, assembly GCA_949987735.1. Classification (NCBI taxonomy): domain Eukaryota; kingdom Metazoa; phylum Arthropoda; class Insecta; order Diptera; family Anthomyiidae; genus Leucophora; species Leucophora obtusa. The sequence goes on from OX465295.1 coordinate 371,025,305, forward strand.
AGGATTAAAGTCGGGCATGCCGACTATACAATACCCTACACCAGTCTGGTTAAAAGCCAACTAATGTTTGGATCCTAAATTCGAATGGGTTAAAATGGGACTTGTGTCAAAATTTTCTATAAAATTATAAAAGAAGAGAAAATCGTAAATATAGCTCATATGGGAGATAGGTCCAAATATGGCCCGATTTTATCTAGAATCTATCGGCTTTGTTCTCGGGATCATGTGGGTCAGCGAACCAAATTTCATTAAAATATCTTAATATTTGCGACCTGCAGTTTGTAACCCAGCCAATTTTGGGGGGACCCTTATATGGGCACTAGGTCTAAACATGCACCGGTGTTATCCAAAATCAGTAGGCTTCGTCCTTGGGCTGACATAGGTCGGTGTACCAAATTTCATCAAAATATCTTAATATTTGCGACCTGCAGCGTATAAACAATATAATTTTGGGGGGACCCTTATATGGGCACTAGGTCTAAACATGGACCGGTGTTAACCAAAATCAATAGGCTTCGTCCTTGGGCTGTCATAGGTCGGTGTACCAAATTTCATCAAAATATCGTAATATTTGCGACCTGCAGAGTATAAACAATATAATTTTGGGGGTACCCTTATATGGGCACTAGGTCTAAACATGGACCGATTTGAACCAAAATCAATAGGCTTCGTCCTTGGGCCTACATAAGTCGGTGTACCAAGTTTCATCAAAATATCTTAATACATATTTGCGATCTGTAGAGTGCGCACAAGAATGCATGGACAGACAGACAGACGTACAGACGGACATTGTTAAATCGAAATAAAACGTGATTCTGAGTCGATCGGTATACTATAAGGTGGGTCTAGGTCCAATATTTTTTGGTGTTACAAACATCAGCACAAACTTATAATACCCTGACCACGTAGTGGTGTAGGGTATAAAAACTTGAAAATTTGTCATATCAATCAAATATTTAATTAATTTAATTAAAAATGCTGTTGAAATGAAAATTGAATTTGAAGAATTATTTTTATCGCTTAAAATTCTGTGATATTTTTATCTGTGTATGTGTTTTATGTCAAACTTCAAACATACAAAAATAGACTTTACACAGTATGCGATGTATTCTGCCCTTATAGATAAATCCGCTAATTTTTTTGATATTTGTTGACAAAAGTACATTCATTCAGTGTTGTCAGATAAGGGGATTTCGCTCCAAATTGGGGATTTCAACTTCGGTTTCGGGTCAGATTATTGTGGGGAGGGATTTGGGGATTTCACAAAAGTTTGAGGATTTTACCCATGTGCTTAAGCACATTTGGGGATTTCTGTTTTTTTTTATCTGTATATTGTGTATTTTATCTTATTTTAAAATATATATTTTTTCTGATGTGCAATATTTTGTTTTAAAATTGTCAATAATAGAAATTTTAAAGAAATGAGAACCATATTATAACTTGCCTGATTAAAATGACTGAGATAGGTTATTGAACAGACTTGTCTACATATTCCCTAATCATGTTTTAACATTGATTTTATGACTCGTGGAGACGTCAAGTAAACTAAAATGTAAACTAATTCTAGTAATTTTTTTTTTAAATTTCTACAAAATAAAAACGGCAGTCTTTAGGTGGTTACATAAAGTTCCAGGGTGCAAAAATATAATTAAATTTGATAAGTTTTTTCTAAATCAATTAAAATAATTTGCGCTTGATCTTACTGAATGTGTTAATTTTAATGTTTTTAGATTAATAGTTTTTTTGATTTTTGTTGATTTTTTTTCTTTGTGCAAATGATTTTTGTAATATTTTTTTTTCTAAAGGTTTGAAAACGAGTATTTACAATATTAAAGCACCATAAGTTGTTTCAATTTCATGTGAAGAAACTGTTTTACTCCATATAAAAAAAATAATTTTTCACGACCATGAGTTTCGCGTGAAAATTGTGTAGACTTTGTATTCATGCAAATTTAATGTACAATACTATTATTTTTCTGGTGAAAAAGTGACATTTTGTGTTTATTGTGATTGTGGCTTTGTTAGAAAATTAGAAAATTGTTAATTTTTTTTAACTTAAATTGTAATTTGAGGAATATTATTACGGCGCTTTACAAATAAAATTTCATTTTCATTAAAAATGTGTTTTTAATTTAAATTCGTATTAAAAACCATATTGGGGAAATATTTGGCGATTTAGAAATTTGTTTTGGGGATTTTTGGGGATTTCAACTTGTCAAATGGGGATATGAGCACAAACTTTTCTGGCAACACTGCATTCATTATGAATTTTACATTATCATAATTTTAGTTTATACACGCAAGTGGTGTAGAGCATAGATTACATAGATCTGTTACTCTTTGATATTCGCTGTCACTGCACGTATCTCATGAGAATGTGTTAGACATACTCGGTATACCTATACAAAAAAAATTTCAATGTTTGTGTAAAAATGTGTTTGTTGACAAAAGAAGAAGAGTGAGATATCTATGTAATCTATGGTGTAGAGTGGACCAAAACAAACAAAAAAGAAATTAATCTTAAAAACGTTGACGTTAAGAATATGTGCCAGAGAATGAATGAAAATTACAAATGAAAATTGCACAAATACATACTTAATACCTGTGTTGTAGAACAGAGTAGCCAAGTTTTTTCAAAAAGTAATTACGAAAAAGGGATTGTGGTAAATAAGGAGTGTAGCACACATATTTCTTAATAACTTTTTATACCTTCCCAATAAGCATTTGGAAGATATATCACCCAGAAGATATTGCGACAATATCATTATTTTATCTTTTAGAAGACAATCAAAGTAGTATTTTGGGTATATCTTTTTTTATCAGCTGGAAGATATATTTTTATTATTTTTAAAAAATTGAACTTTTCATAAGAAAATTAAGTTAAAACTAAAAACAGCTAAGAATTTTGCAAATAAAATTGCAAATAAGGTAAGTTAACATTGTATTTTATTTATTTAATTGTTTATTGCAAATACAAATTTAATTTTTTTCAGAGAATGCAATGTGTGGCAAAATAAATAAAATTCGAATAACTGGTAGATGGCATAATTTAAATCAACTAACATAAAAGATAATCATTTTAAGATAATTAATTTTTAATTTAAAGTGTGTTTTTTAATAAAAATTTATAAAATATTTTAAAACTATTTTTTTCTTCCGGATGGTTATCAAGCTATATCTTCTTTTTAACTTCCAGATGATAAATCCGCGATATATGAAATACTTTTTTTTTATCTTCCAGATGATAATTTAGCGATATCGCCTGTTTATCTTCTAGAAGAATTGCCTTCGTATTGCTGTGTAGTATTGCATTCGGGACACGTTTTCTACCTAATGGGGTATCTTCCGTAACACGAAGACGTTTGTTGCCGCAATAAAATATTTCTTCCAGGCAATACGATTGAGGAATCGTAATCGTATTGCTATGTTTGCTGGGTTAGGGTATACATTTAGTGTATGTGCGCCAGTGGGGCACATACACTAATCCCATTTTTCTCCGATGTTAAGGGAGATAAAAATTGGAAAAAATATATTTTGTGCATTTTTTAATTACTTTTCCTTGACATCCACTGTGACGAATTTACATCACATGTAGTCGCACACAGACGTGTTTTTGTGTTTTTTGGGGTGCCAAAAAAATAATAGGAAGCAACTACATTTTGCAATAACTTCCTGAAATCATGTAATAAGAAAATAATTTTTCATTATGTTAGACCTACGATCCTAAGGTTTCGAAAAATAATAATTTGATTTTAATAAATGCTTAAAAAGTGTGAAAAAATGTTAATTTTATGTTAGTGCCTGTGTCTGGGGCACAATCACCAGATGGCCCCTGGAGCTACAAAGCGTGCATCCCTGTCTAAAATGCTCTATAAGCAGAACTTTAAAGAATTAATTCCTTTTTGGAATGAATTCCCAAAAATTTAATTCAATTCTTTAATTCAAGGAATGAATTTATTAATAAAATATAAGCAGGAATTAATTCCTGTGAATGAATTCAAAGAATTCAAATTTATAGAATGAATTCCCTGACCAAAACACTAAGAATTCGATTTAAAGAATTCATTCACTAAAGAATTCATTCAACACTAGTTAATTCAATTTGAAGTCAAGGAATTCATTCAATTCTAGTTAATTCAACTTTTGGCTAAGGAATTCATTCAACTGCCCGAGTAAAAAAGTCCATATATAACAATATATTTTTTAATACAAAAATACACATTAACATATAGTAATAGAAATGGCTTTGCATCCATATGTATTGATATATTATAATATCTTTTAAATATTTCCCGAAATTTTCTTATGTATAACCATATAAAATCATATACCAAAAAATGTGTTAATGTTAATGATACACATAACTATATATAATCAGATATGGTTGATCCCATAAATTGAGGTTTACTATACAATAAGATATAACCTAATACATAATCACATATAAACCCAAATTGAAGAAATTTTCTAAGTCATTTTAGATATAATTTACCTAATATAAATCTTAATCAAAACAAATTCTAAGTTGCTTTACATATAACTTTATATGATCAATTCCCGAGTAAAAAAAATTGATCTCGCGCAATATCTAATTATATCCAATTTGATATTTTTTTTTTTTTTTATTAAACAACTTTATTCATATTTAGTTATAAAATACAGATATTATGCCTCAGCGCCATTATGGCATTATATTGTTTAAGATCTGCTGTAATATCTAGCTGATCCAATTAGATCTCAAAATTGGGTGTATCCAATCATATCGTATTAGATCCCATTGTATATATGGGGATAAACTAAGATCAAGTTATATCTCAAAATTGGGAGGTCCAATGATATCTTTGGGGATAAACCTAGATCTATTTTGATCCGAAAATTGGCGGATCCAGCTATATATTTGGGGATATTTTTAGATCTAATTTGATCCAAAAATGGCGGATCCAATTAGACCCAGCTATATATTTGTGGATAAACTTATATCTAATTTGATCTCAATTTTGGCAGATCGAATTAGATCCAGCAATATATTTGTGGATAAACTTAGATCTAATTTGATCCGAAAAATGGCACATCGAATTAGATCCAGCAATATATTTGTGGATTAACTTAGATCTAAATTTATCCGAAATATGGCCGATCCAATTAGATCCAGCAATATATTTGTGGATAAACTTAGATATAAATTGATCTGAAAAATGGCAGATCAAATTAGATCCAGCAATATATTTGTGGATTAACTTAGATCTAATTTGATCCGAAAAATGGCACATCGAATTAGATTCAGCAAAATAATTGTGGATAAACTTGGATATAAATTGAATAGAAAATTGGCAGATCAAATTAGATCCAGCAATATAAATATTTTGGGATTTAGTAAGACCTAATTTGATCCGAAAAATGGCAGATCGAATTAGATCCAGCTATATATTTGTGGATAAACTTAGATCTAATTTGATCCGAAAAAGTGGCAGATCGAATTAGATCCAGCAATATATTTAGGGATAAACTTGGATGTAAATTTATACGAAAAATGCCAGATCGAATTAGATCCAGCAATATATATGTGGATAAACTTAGATCTAAATTTATCCGAAAAATTCCTAATCGAATTAGATCCAGCAATATATATGGGGATAAACTTGGATCTAAATTTAACCGAAAACTGGCATATCAAATTAGATCCAGCAATATATTTGGGGATAAACTTGGATCTAAATTTATCAGAAAAATGGCAGATCGAATTAGATCCAGCAATTTATTTCGGTATTAAAATGGCAGATCGAATTAGAAACAGCAATATATTTGGGGATTGACATCTAAAAGTATCCATAAAAATGACAGATAAAATTAGATGCCGCATTATATTTGGGTACTACGTAAGATCTCCATGTATTTGGGATTAAATAAGATCCCAGACATATATTACCAACTGTTCAAAAATTTATCATAATGTCTCAGAATTATATGAGATTCAAAAAAGCATCATTTTATCAAATCCGACTAGTTTATTCGCTCTCTATGGAGAGAGCGAATAAACTAGAGAGAGAGGCGATTGCCTCTCTCCAGAGAAAAGGTTGTCCACATCCTTTAATTGTGGAGCACAAAGAGAGAAAGAGAGAATTAAAGACAAGTTTACAATAAATTTGTCCAAAACCTACATACAGTGTGCTGAATTAAACTTCAAGTTTCGGATAAAAATGTAAAGAAAAAAGTTTTTTTTTCAAAAAAGGACACAATTTGTCAAAAAGATTTTTTTTTAAAACTCCGAGTGTTTTCAAACGGACGATGAAACTTCCTGATCAAGAATTTTTTGTAGCGGATAGTAGAAGCATTGTTCCCAAAAACTGTAGAGAGGCAAACAATAAAAAATTTCCCAAAAATATCCTAGGTGGGCAAACTATTTGTAGCTCTGGCAAAAGTAGATAATATTTTGTTAGATTACTTCCATTTAAAACATAATACAGCACAGTGTTCCTTAGTTTTTCTGGTCAGATTTGACTTGATAATATTACAGTAAAAGCACATAGAATGGCACAACATAAATAATATCGAAAAGTTTTTTTTTGTTTATTTAACCTTCTTTTTCAATTTTTATTTCCTGAAGATGCTACACATTAGAGTAGCGAAATATCGAAAATAAAAACTTTTTATAAATAAAAAACAAACCTTAAGCTCAAGAAAATTGTAAAGTTAATAATATCGAAAAGAATAAAAACTTTATATCATGATATTAGTTTCTATGTAAAATGACACAGAATATAAAACTGCAACAAAAATTCAAATAAATTTTAACTTACTCCAGTCATCTTTTATTAATTTTTTTATGTGTTGCACCAACGAGCATATAATCTCAAGATGATACATGTGTCTCTTTCTCTGTCAACTGGCTCTGGAGAACATTTGAAGAAATTTTATTAGCAGGTGATAGGTTAATGTTTGTTGTTAAATTTTAATAAATATCAAAAATGTTTCAATAATAATACATAATGTGAGAAAATATACTTAATAAAAAAAAAAACTAGCAATTTAGCTTCTTCAAATCTGCAATTTAACTTCTTCAAATCTCAGCCAGAGCCAGTGAGGGAGCGCGTAACTGTAGGTGAGCATCTTGCATAGAGCCTGGTTGCATTTTCAAATGTCTCACACCTTATGATGTAGAATATGTGAATACGGAAGTCATTGCAATATGGGAAATAATTATAAATTACGAAATAATCTTTAAATCTGAATAAGATTTTATGTGAAATCTATCGCTATACGAATAGATTTTTTTTTGAATTTTGATCCACTCTAAAATACAAATGTGTGTATGGTTTAGTTTGTCATCTATTTTATGTTATTTTTGTTGTAGTTGGTTTCTTGTGGCCATTGAACTTTTTTTCATTCGCAGTTTGTTTTAGTTGATCATACGCCCCTGTTATTGTTCTAATAGTGTTTTTACGCATAATAATTATTTATTAGTTTCATAAATGGATAGACAATATTCGGATTGAATTGTCAATTGTTTAACCCTCTAACCGGCCTAAGCTTTATTGCAATGAAATTTATACCATGTGTTTCTCACGAAAAATAAACAATAAGTTCTTCTACAAAATTTTCTTCCGTTGCCTACTTTAGGCGATATGGGCCAAAATAAGTTAAGGGTGAATCTCGAAAACTAGCGCATAAAAATTACTAGGTTTAGGCACAAATTATTTCTCTTACCAAGATGTAATTACAATAAAAAAATTACATTTTTTGTGCTGTTACTTAAGAAGTTGTAGCGATTTTCGTTTTTCGAAAAATGCGAAATTGAGCGAAAACGCACCAAAACTTCAATAGATATTATTCAAACTTATAAGCTTTGCTACCTATACCAAATATATTCTTTTTACCAAATTTCATAAAAATCCGTCCATTCGTTTTGAAGTTAAGGCGATGTCCTTTAAAGGTATCCTTATGGAATCCTGTGCGTCCTTGGACCAAAGTAAGGAACTTTTTGAGTAGCTTAAGCTCCAATCTTACTTCATGGTCACTATCAATTGTTTAAGTCAATTTAAATACGTTTTTAAGATTTTTAAAACTTTTGGTTGTTTTAAAATATTTAATTTTTGAAATTTTACGAAATTTTATCTTTGACACTTTCTCGCTTCCAAACCGTGCATTGTATACAAAAAAATTCTTCACAAAAAATTTTACAAATTTTGTTTTCTGTTGAAAAAGCATAATTTCTTATTCTAAAATACCCCTTTAGCGCATTTCTGGTCAATTTAATATACCCCGCCTGGAGGCGGGCTTGCCGGTTAGAGGGTTAAGAGTAATTTTAGAAATTCTTTCGATTTGGATTTGTTTAACAAATAGCAGAACGAAAGAAAACGCGAAAAACACCAACATATGAACATATAATGTACGAATATACAGTTGTTCAGTAAAGCAAAAAAGAAAAAAACCGTTTAATTTACATATTATTAATATTTTACTGATTTTCTACAATATTTTAAAAAATGTCTATTTATACGTATAATTATATATTAGGGTGGACCTTATTTCTCAACTTGCGATTTAAGGCCGTGCACCCGTCTAGAAATGTTCGCTTAGGTTAGAAATACATCATGCAACAAATTAAGGTGATCGTATAACGGGAAGTTTGAAATACGATTTACAAAGGAATAAAATTACTTTTGTTGGCTTTTTTTTAAATACTGGCCCTTAAATAACCGTATAAAATCGTAATTCAGGGCGGTAAATACTGTAACAACAGTATTTTAAAGGTTTTCAAAAATCCAATTAACAATATTTTTAATATTATATTTTTTTATTTAAAAACCATGCTATTGTAATATTTTTAAAATATAACAGTTTTATATTTCCCCAGCCAAAACCGCCAGAGTTCCCACTTCATTACTGGCTTTTTTAAAAAAAGCCAAAATCGGCTGCCACTGTGCAGCCTACATTAATTATCGGAAAATAAAAATGTAAAGTGATTCTGAATCCCAGATAAATTCTCTAGTCACTATCGTGGCCCGATTTTATTTAAAAAAATTTTTTTTAACGAAGTTACCACACAAACTTAAAAATTCAAAAAAAGGCAAGGAAAAACACATTTTCTCAGGGATATAAAATTTATTTGATAAAAATTCAAAAAAGGGCCACGATAAGGACTAGAGTTTTTTGTTGCCTACGAAAGAAAAAACTCCGGATCGAAATCGGTTAACCCGCCTTGGCTGTGAAGTGGGAGCCGATTTTGAACTCAGGGGGGTTACCGCGTACCTCGATTCGAAAAAATATTCGAATTCGTAAATTTTGTACCTTTCATAAAAAGAAAAGTTTTAGCAAAAATCTTACTTTTTGAATTTTTATGTGCAGTGTACAAGTTTTAGGATAAAAATAAATTAAAAAGTAGAATTTTTATACAGAATTATATTTTTAACCATATTTGCAAGATTTACGAATTCAAAAAATTTTTTTCCAATCGAGTTACGCGGTTACCCTCAGGGCTGGGGGAAAACCCTTTTAAAGTTTAAAATTAATTTTACGCTAAGAAAACAGCAATATTTCAAAAAACCGTGTATGAAAAAAATTTATATCTCGCTGTTTTCTACATGAACACCAAATTTGGAAAGAATCGGATAAAGAGTATTTTATATATATTAACCCAAATATTCTTAAAAACGATGGTAGAGAACTTATTAGACATTTAATTTCGGTCAAAATCTTTTATTGCGTACATTTTTTAATTTGTTTTGTATTTGTTTTTTATTTTTTATATACACCCGAGTAAAAAAGTTTTGATATAATCATATATTATTTTATGTAATTGCATATAGTAACTTATAGTTACATATGGCCACATATGCTTTTAAATTCAAGCAGATATACTTTTATATAGTCATATGTTAGATATTTTTTCCTCAAAGGTTTGAATATGGAGACATATGTGATTTTATATTATTACATATTGGCCTACATATATATGTATGTGCTATATATAAGTACATAAAGTAACATATAAAAGATATAATTACATGTGCGTTTATATATAATTTAGTATGACACTATACATAATAATATAAAACTATGTGGATCCATATAAGAAATATTTTATAATTTGTGTTAGTTATGATTATATATTGACGAATATGAACCCATATATAACTTATAACGTTCTTTATAAAATCATCTATAATTATATATCATCCCACATAGGCAATTTTTTCAAAGTGATTTTATATAAAAAAATATATAAGGTCCATATAAAACCGTATTGTATTATATTTGGTTCCATGTTATCAATGATTTTGAACTAGTTTTAGATTTAGTAATTACTAGGGATTGGCGCGTGACACGAAATGTTCGTGAGTCACGTTATTCACACGTGATCGTGAGTAATAATTACTATACTTAAGTGATTCGTGCGTGAGCGTGAGTAAGAATAACCCGTGCATGATTCGTGTGTGAGTTTAATTTTTGCATCATATGTTTTTAGTAATTTTTACTGTTTTGCGTGAGAATTTTCTGATTGTAAGTTTTTAATATACTCATGTGTGCTGAGGAAGAAACGAAATGCTCGTGCGTGAGTAATTTGTTTTTTTTTTTTTAACCATGAGTCAAAAATGGCATAACATTAACAACACTGAATCTTTAATACGAAATTCTTTATACTAGATGTGTTTTTGCGGCAAACTATCAACGTTGGCTTATGTCATTCCCATACAAATTTGACATTAGTAACGTTTAGAGGTTAACACTAAACGTTGGCTGATGTCAAAATTATATGGGAATGACGTAAGCCAACGTTGATAGTTTTCCGCACAAACACAGCTACTATAACGTACACTTGACTGATTTCTTATACCTTGGTTGTATATCATAATCCTATTAACTTTAAAATTTCAGTGTTGTTAACTTTATTTTACAATTACTAAATTAGAGGAAATTTTTTTTTTATGTTTATTGCACTGTCATGATAAATCTGGATAAAAGTAATGGAAGATTTATCGAAATTATAAGATCTCCAGCAGGCCTGGGGTTTATCATTACATTTTGTAATTAATTACACATGCAATTACACAATTACATGTAATTGTAATTGAAAAAAAACTCATCTATAATTACATATTATTTGTAATTGCAATTCAAAAAAGAACAATTGCAATTACAAGTAATTGAAAATTTTTTTTTATTTAAAAAAATAATTTTTGTATGTATATTGTTAGATATGGTCCTATATAATATGATAAAAAGTATAAGGTTAATATTTAGATATAATTGTATCAAACTATGTCCACTTTTATAACATTTTATATAATTTTATACAAAAAGATATAATTTGATGTAATTGGATGAGGACAAAATTCGGATACAATTGTATCGAATTGCATAAAATTGTATCAAATTGTACCAAATTGTATACAATTGTATACAATTCGATACAATATGATACAATAAGACGTTCTCATTTTTCGGATATAATAATATCTAATTACATAAAAGGTTATATATAATTAAATATAACTTCATATGGCTCCATATCATTTTTTTTACTTGGGCAGTGATGTTTAATATAATAGAGCCATTCAAGTTTTTTTCTAATTTTATTCTCGTTGCCTTTATTTTAAAATATCAAAATAGTGGATAGATTCGCCCAAAAATGCGAGGAGATAGTTCAGAAAATTATGTAGAATTTTAACGTGACGTCTGTTTTTTTTATATTGTTACTTGTTTTAAGTAGGAGTGGCTTTTAATGAAAAATAAGCGATATCGACCTTCTATCAAATTACATAGTTAAATTTAGCGAGCACTAATGGGATCTATACAAACTGTATATTTTTGCAAATTCTATAAAATTCCTTTAAATGGGCATTTTCTGACGAATGTTCCTTCGTGTGTTGGCAACTTAAGGGATATTTCTTTAAAAAACCTCAGTATGCTTTGATTCATCCTGAACAAACATTTTATAAATCAATACAGTCTTCGTTCTTTTATTGATAAAATAACAAAAAAAAATTAAAAAATGAATTTGTTTTCCATTAAACGATTAATCCATTAATCGTCAATTTTGTTGATTAAACGACCCGATTAACCAGTTTTCCAGTTTTTTAAGTTAATTTTTTAGTAATGCCTTAACCGGTTAACCGCCTAGGTCGAACAATTGGAAACACTAATTAATTAAACGCATTCACCAGTGATTTATGCATTTGATTTAATATATGTATGTATATAAAGAAATATAGTAGCAATTGAGGGTATTCTCAGTTCATGCTATTTTAACCCTCATCGGTCCTTCGAGAAATACATCTAATCGGTCCCATTGTATGCGCGCGCAATTAATTGTAAAAAAGCTAAAAAAAAATTAACAACCATTTATGTTTTGTGATTTTTTATGTTTATTATATTGTTTACTAACATATTAATACATTTGAACTTCATAAAGGTAGATTTAGGCCCTGTGCGAGGTGGCTAAATAAATTCTAAACTAAATACAAATTGACAAGAGGGTTTTGAATTTATTTGAAAACTTTTTGTAAACTTTTTCAAATTTTATAAAAATTTGGAAACCTGAATTTAGCTTAGATTTTATTTAGCCAGTTCGCACCCACCCTTAGAATGAAATTAAAATTAAAATATTCCATATATTAGAAAAAAAAAATTTAATTTTTAACTTTTGTCAATTATTTGTACATTTTTCGCATAAATTGAAATTATGTTCAGCACAAATGAAATTTCTACACTTTTCACAGCGTGTAGAAAACGATTTTTGTTATTTTTATATGTGCAGATGTAGCATCGGCCTCGTTTTGATGTACTTGGTAAATGGCGAATCTCCCGAATTCTTTGAATAACACTGGAAGCATCATTACTTTGAGGTTGTTTTTTACGATAAAAAGGCGACGACGAATATTATGGTTCGTTTTAGAATTTTTCCAATTCGGGAACAATGCAATGAACGCCACGAATGCATTCAACGCACTAACATCAAGCATGTTACAAAATACTGCCATTGGCCACCGATTGACTTTTCGTTTGCAATTGTACGTAGCCACCATTTGATCCATAGTATCAACTCCACTCTTGGATTTGTTGTAGTCTTCAATGATGATTCTGTTCACTATTCTCATTTATGCTGACAACATTGTGGTATGTACTGAGCAATGTCACAAATCGGTACCGGCGAGGAACATATGACAACATAACTGCTTGCAATTTATGTTCATATACAACTTCCCAGGGTAGAAACGCTAATGACATATCATTATTTTTTGGACTACCAGTAATGACACCTACTTACCTTCTGAATTATTTAAAAACATATAATAATGAGTTACTGATAATGACTTATTTTTATCATTATTTCAAATAGAAAATAATTTTCTAGATTTTTTTTAAATTTTTTGAAATCTGTTTTTAGACTCAATATTTTTTAAACACTGGTAAGGATATATGTAACCACATATTTTTTTTATTTTTTGTATGTTGGCGAGTAAGCTTACTTGTGTGCAGGAGGTTAAGTATGTTTTTATCTATTAAATATTACATGTCGATATAGCTCAGATGGTAGAGCTATTGACTGGCAATCTGTAGACACAGGTTCGATTCCTGCACCAAGAAATTTTATTTAAAAAAAAAAATTCAATAAAAAATATTTTTTTTATATAATTAATTTTTTTGAAAATCTATTTTTAGACTCATTATTTTTGTCAGTACTGGTAAGCACATAGGTAACGATATACTTTTTGATACTCATTATTTTTCGCGACATCGCCATATAGAGGTAATAAGAAATGTAATAACAAAAGTAACTAGTTACCATTGCCAAGTATGTAGTTACATAACCACATATCTGGTAATGATTTTCTACACTGGTTTGATATGATAAATTGGCTTCTGACGCATGTCGAGTAGAACTGAAGGAATTGCAGTCCTATTTTTCCTTATTGTTCCCAAAATAATCATGCGATTCTTATGCAAATCTTCTGCCAATTCATACGAAGTGAAAAAGTTGTCACACGTTACATTTTTGTCAGAAAGTCCTTCCACCAAATCCAAAACAACACGCCGTCCGAGATTGCGTTCAGGAGTGGCATTACGATTCCGACCATCATAAATTTGTGTGTAGTATGCATACCAGCTTTTTGAGTCGCATATAGGGTTTGGGGTTCGGGAATTCCCTAGAAATCCCGGGAAAAGTTTGCCGGGAATTCCCGGGAAAATAATATATTTTTCCGGGAAAACGGGAAATTTTAAAAATATTAAATTTTTAAATTGTTTTTGTCTGGAATATGATTTTTTAAACACCAAAACAAAAATGTCATTGTTAAAATCTTTTAAAAGGGAATCAATTTATTTGACACACAAAAAAAAACTTTGCCAAGTAATTAGGTATTTAGGAGCATTGTAAGAAACAAAAAAGTTTTGTTTCTTACAAATACTCGCCTTTACTATCTAAATTTTTCAAATGTATATTTTAGTTAAAGTCGACTTTAGTTAAAATATTGGGTGGCGGTATAGCTTGACTTGGTTTCTTTTTGGAGCATTCTGATGGGTTAATTTATTTTCAAACAAAAAAAATTTTTGAAAATATAAGTATTTTTGTAGGGTTCTCATACAGAAAATGAACAAAACCGTATGATTAAAAATAAAGTCGACTTTAAATTTAAAATACTCCTTTATATTAAGGGCCAATAATTTTACAAGTAACGTTTTCATTAATAAATGTGATATATTCAAGTAAGTTTACTTTATTTTAATACACCTGCTTTCAAACTAATATATTCTTTTATAATAAAGAATAAAATGTCAGGGGTATGGAAATACTTCACAAAAAAGAACTATGCAGCACAGTGGAATATTTGCCCTACAAGACTAATGATATCTAAATTTGGTTATCCGACATCTAAATTTGGTTCACAAACTTCTCTTGAAGAAAACAAGAATAACGTTCCAGCTAAAATTAGCAAAGTACCCGAAGAAAAAAGTGTAAGCTGAATAGGCATTGAACGTTTTATGGTAGGGAAAACATTTCCTGAAATGGTATCCAAATTAGCCACAGTCGACGGAACGTCAATACGCACCATAACTAGATCTTCGTTTATTCGAGAAAGTTTTTATAATAAAAACCTGGCATTGCAAAAAAATGAAACCGATGTAAAGAACATTATATTAAATTACTACAATCATGTAAAAGATATCATGATAAGAGAAATATCGAGCAATATTTCTAACAATAGGAGATTTACTATAATCTTAGATGAATGGACAAGAATATCACAAAACAGATATTTGAACATATGTATAAACAGAAATAATTGATTTTATAACCTGGGGTTGGTTTATATATCAGGAAGATGTAATGCTGATGAAATAAGAAAAATTGTAGAAATAAGACTGGAAGAGTTTTATTTGTCTTTGGAAAATAACATTGTGGCCATTATATCTAATGGGCCAAATGTGATGAAACGGTTTTTTTCCGACAGTCCAGTAGTGGGTGATTTCTGCTGGAATCATGCAATTCATTTGGCAGTGCTTAGAGTAATTTCTGTGATTTTAAATATTCAACATTCTGATATTTTTACTTTGAATTCTCACTACACAGACTGAATTTGTACTTAAATAGTGTTTTTTAAACAAAAATTACTTATATAGATGTTTTTCATTAACAATTTTGTTCAAAAATATTTCCAGGGATTCCCGGGAATTCCCGGGAGTCAAATTTTTTTATTCCCGTTTCCCGGGAAATCCCAAACCCTAGTCGCATAGCACCCAAATTTTGATGCCATATTTCGCCGGCTTGGATGGAATATACTGACGAAACGGACATCGCCCACGATACGGAACTAACTGTTCATCTACGGTAATGTTTTTTCCTGGTGTGTATACAGCTTTCAAATTATGATTCCATTTATCGTATACATTTCGAATCGGTTTATGATAACTTTCTTACTCAAACCGTGTATTGACAACGAACATACATATAAATGGTACCCAAAGGGTACTTTTATGTAATTGTTGCTTTCAAAAGTCTACGAAACAATTGTATTGTCTATCATGAAAATGATCAACCCTTTTTGAAACAACAAATAAAATCTAATATGACAATATCATATTAGAATTTGGACTTGAGGTAGAAGAATATTCTAACTAAATATACGAAAATAATATATTTTAATAATAATTGTTGACAAATAAAATATAAAAAACATGTTTTACTTCGTCTAACTAAATTGGGTTCCGTGTTGCAAAAATTACAAAAATTCAGCAGAAACTGAAAATTTCTCGTAGATGTTACAAAAACAATCTCATTTTATCTACTGTTGGACTTGCAAGCAGTAAAAAACGAAATTACACAAAAATGTCATTATTCAAAAATTATCTAAGGAATGTGTAAACAGTCCCATTTTTGAATAATTATTCAAAAAGTGGCAACACTGGTTTGAATACTCTAACTAAAATATATAGTAAAGGTATTAATTTAAAGTATTTACGCCTCGTATAGTGTGTATATGTTGTAAGTTTACTCGATTAATGTCATAACTAGTTTACGAGCCCTGGTAAATATCCCAGCAAAATCTTTCATTACCAAATAAGTGGTTATATAATGAAACTAAAATTTTTTACTATATACTTATAATTCGGCGTCAGTACTAGTTATTTTTGTTAGGCGAAGCCGTTTTTATTTATTTATAAAGATAATGTGAATTTGGTAACTACCTATTTTTTAACCACTAGTAAGTTAATAAGTAAGTCGTATTATTTAATAACTTGTAACCACTTATTTTTTAACTGCGTATAAGCACACGAATAACTACTTATTTTGGTAACTACTTATTTTATATACTTTCGTAATGCAGCGGGTAAGCGGGTGCACAAATTTTGTGCGTTTTTTCATGCAGCGAATATGGACAACTACTTACAAAAACGACCTTGTCGAACAAAAATAATGAGTTTGGACACTGAATTATAAGCAGTGGACCCTAATTCTACTGCTTATTATTTAGATATTAGTAATGAACAGCCATTACTGAGACTTTGCTGGGATACGCTTACATTTAAATTTAAAAAATTCTGTGTTTAATTTATGAAATGCTCGAAAAATTGGCTAAATGCAAAATTGAAATGTGAATAGTTTGAAAAGGTGATTACAAAAATACACGGTTTACGGGGGCATAAATCCAGTTAGATGAATACCACTAGTGTTTCAACAAAACAGATTAATTTAAAAAACTAAATTTTATTTGTGTTTTTTTTTAATTTTTGTGCACCACTCCAAAATTATTTAAATATCGGACGAAAATTTATGAAAACTTTTTATCATCAAAAAATACCGTTACAGTTCCAGATGTCAAAAAAAATTATAAAAAATGTATTATTTTTTAGACAAGTTTTATAAAATGAAATGTTATACGCTGTTCACAGTACAATTCTTAAACACATTTATGTAAAAGTAATAAATAACATTGTCCGCCCCAGTCGGAAACAAGATTTTTCAATTTCTGGTTAAGGAATAACTTCATGACTGTTTTTAGATTTTTCGTTCACCGGAAGCAAAATTTAATTAATTGTCTTGTTCGTCTATCACTTTATTAAGAAACAATGACACAATTTAATTTTCTTATTTTTCTTGTTGATGTCTTCTTGGGCTTCAAACTTGTCATTCAACACGAATTGATATCAAACTTATCATGTTTAACAACGTGATTAGAAAAATGTACAGTAAAACATGTCACTTAAACATGTTTAACGCTTAAACACGTAAAATCGAGTTAAACACGTATGTGTGAATGCCATATACCTAAGCTGACCATTTTTTTCTGACTTCAAGTCAGTACAAATTAAAAAAAAATATCATTAAATAAATGATTATACAGCAGGGTTGGCAGGCAATACCGCTAAAATATCGATTCAAAACCCTTTCAACTGACTACCGTTACCCCTAAAATACCGTTACCGAAATAACCGAAATACCGCTATCCTTAAAATACCGTTACCGAAATAACTGAAATACCGTTATCTTTAAAATACCGATATCGAAATAAATGAAATATCGATACCCTTAAAATACCGTTATCGAAATAAATGAAATACCGTTACCCCTAAAATACCGTTACCGTTATTTTTAATTTTCTGTTTTTGGTAATTGCACATGATTATTTAGTATTATTCGTACGTTAAGATGGTAGATTGGTTGTGTTTTTAATCTCGTTTGTTTTTTGTAAAAAAATTGCGGGATGTATCGAAATAACTGAAATATCGATACCCTTAAAATACCGTTACCGAAATAACTGAAATACCGTTAAGCTTAAAATACTGTTACCGAAATAATCAAAAAACCGTTATCCGAAATAACTAAAAAACCGTTATCCTTAAAATACCGATACCGAAGTGAATGAAATAGCGTTACCCTTGAAATACCGTTATCCAAATAATCTAAAATAACGTTACCCTTACCGATAACCGCATCGTTTCGGTTACCATCCATGGTATGCAGCCAACCTAATTTGTTGTCAACCGAATGGTTTGGTTGAGGCAACAAAATTTTTCGGTTAACCATCTCCCTATACAAACCCCAAGACAAAAATTTTTTCTCATGAAAAAATCAAGTTTTTTAAGTACAGGAAACAGGTCCATTATTTAGAAATTTCAATGATCTGTTACCATTTCTTTTCTAAATTTTTTTTTAAATGCTACGAATGGAGTCAAATATGACCCCAGGATGGTATGAACGTTACTTCTTCCGAACTTTTATTCAGGCCAACGAATTTCTATTGTCACGAGCAAGTTGCAGTGTCTAAACTAATTTTCTGTAGATACAAACTAACCAATCGATTGGCTACAAATTAAGCTGTAAGAACTTTGCTAATTTCTGCATGTTTTCTGAAATAGAAAAACTTCACATTTTGGCTAAAACATTTTCTACAAAAACACGTAACGTTTTGTGTACTTTTTTCAATTGAAAATTCTATAGAATCTTCTTTGTTTATGAAACTACATATTAAATAGATTAAGAAATTTACATGTAGAAAAATCATTTTGAATGCTTTCTGGTAGAGAAAACCTCTCACATTCACAAAAACCTCTCAAATCCTATAAAAAAAACTACATTGTACTTGCATTTTGGCTTTTTTTACTAAAAAATGTAATATTTTTTTAAATGCCAAATATCAGTACAATCAATACAAATTTAAAAAAATCAGTACAAATCAGTACACGACTTTTTCATCAGTACACGTGACTAAAAATTAGTACATGTACTGATCAAATCAGTACGAATGGTCACCCTACATATACCGTTCGAAATATATACATAAAAATTACGTGTATTTTTAAAATACGATTATTTTTTGTAAAAATTTTAAAATTCTAATATTAAACTATTTACAAAAATCTGGTTTTAAATGTATGATAATTTAACCGTAACCGCAAATTTTTTAATCCCCAATGGTTAAATAGAACGTTTAACCGCGGTTTCGGTTACGGCTAAAACAGAAATGTAAACTCTTCGATCAATTATAATGCATACATAAACATAAGCAGTTTAAAATTTGTTTTAGCTTTAACCGCGGTTTAACCTAGATTTGCCTTATATACTTTATATTTTTATTATATACATACATATATACCTTGTATACTTAACGTTGATAGGTAAGATCGAAAGCACAGCTTTGTTGCTTATTTATCCCTTGCTTATTTATTTTATTTCTATCGCACCGAATATAGCACCGTTTTCGTGATATGTTGCAAACAAAAAGATTTAACTCATTTTTAATATTTTAAAATAATATTTCATATTTTGCAAATGATGAAACCTATCAAAATAAAACCAGAAATTGACAAAATGTGTGTCGAAAACAAAACAAAAAAATAGTTGTTTTTAAAGATTCTAATAATAATAGTGTTCTCTTATTATTTGGGTGAAGTATACGAAAATGAGATTAAGCACAAAATCCTCTTACGAAATTGCCAAAAAGTACGCGAACGCAAAAAACCAATTTTCCAAATTTCAATTTTATCAATCATGAGGCAGCTGTTATTCGCTAAACATTGCATCAGCTGTTTGTTTAACAATTTATCCAAGTCTGGGCAACTTTTGGCAAAAAGCCCAACCCAAATAGACTCGTTAGCGCTCTCATTTAGCCAATTTTTGTTAGGATTGAGAACCCGCGATAACGTTGTTTTTCGTATGTAATTCTTATGTAACCCAAAGCAGATCAAAAAGAATACAGTACTCAAAATTATATGAACATTGTCGATTTTTGGACTGATTTTCACTGGTACCTGCGATAACATACGGGAACACTCCTGTTATTTACAAGTTGTGGATGGGTTGTTGTTGAAAATGTGCGTTTAGAAGTAAACATATATGTTACGATTTTTGCCACTCAACAGTCTTTGAATGTGCAGCATTAATAATTGTAGACGAAAATGATTCAATCCGCCCATATGCTTTTTTAACAGAACTAAATAACTAGTTGTTGTTATCGTTATGGAATATTCATTCCACAGATACAGTGACGAGCATTTATGGGTGAATGTTGGTTATTTTCATACTTACAGATGTGTTTACTATCAGTAAGTAAAAGTAAACAGCTGACACATTACGATACTACCAGACTAATGGAGCCTTTAGTTTATTTACTTGTAATTGTTGATATTGTTACGTTTTTACCCTTTAAAGACGTTGGTTTATTTCCTTTAAATAAACCGGGTTATTTTCTATTGCAATAAAAATAACCAATCCAACTGCTAACACCAATCGTTACGTTTTACTTTTAGAAACGTTCGTTTATCTCCTTTAGATAAATCGGGTGGCGCTCTTTATAATTAAAATAACTCTTAGAGTTTGTTTGATTGAGCTTATACTCTTATTTATTTACACTCTCTTTAGTTTAATTTAGCTTTGCTCTTATTTATTAAACGCTTTATTATTTTAAATACAACAATATGACACACAAACTCTAGTTATTTTAACACAAATATTTATTTAAGCCCGACTGAATCGCTAATAATCAACTGACTCCGGAAACACCTAGAGTACTAACATTATACTTAAATGTAGTGCTGCCAGATTGACATATTTTGTAAATCCCGTTTTTCAGTATATTTTCTTCCATAAAATTCTAAAGTTTTCTATACCAGATCAATCCAATTTCGTAACAATTGTGGTCTTTATGAAATCGCCACCGGAATTGAATTGGAAACGGAATTGGATTCTATAAACGGGTTTATAAAAATTAACGGAAATGGCATTACAATGACGTCATAAAACTTTTAAATATTTGTGTATCACAAAATCTAATGAATATTTGTAACAAATGAATAACGCTAAAAATTGGCTGTCAAAATTTGTTATTTTAAGAAAACAATTTTAGTCCGATCGTAAATTTCCTCATCAAATACGCAGAGTGTATTTATAAAATCCAACAATCGGAAATTTCCATAAAAAAAATGTAGAAAATTTCCTCATTCTATTGCTTGTACGGAAATTTTTAAACGGAAATTTCCGATATTGAATTCTGTAAAGCCTCTCTACGGATTTAATCAGGAAATTTCCAATCTGATTAAAATTATTTTCATTATATTGTTTAATTTTAATTAAAAATTTTAAATGTTATATATTTAAAGTCATATGCATAATCACAAAATAAATTTTTCATACAAAATTCATTTTATAAATGTGTTATAATGTTTTCAAATTTTTGTGCATATGCACTTTATTATATATGTTTATTTAAATTTTTAAAACATAAATATATTAAAAGTTTTATGACGTCATTGTAATTTAACTCTTATAAATCAGTTTACAGAATCCAATCCGTTTCCAATCCAATTCCGGTGGGGATTTCATAAAGACCACGAATATTATACACAACTGTTTAGTTAGGAAGTACATTTAAAGTAAGTAATAAATTTCAACCTCACGATCTCTTTTCGTAGCACTTAACTTCCAAACTAATTTGGCCATAATAGAGTTGACGTAGGAAAATCCAGACTAACAGGGGGTTTCCATAACATTGCATGTATTTTGTTATTGTATTTTCGTTCGTATTTTCGAAAAACGTCATCTAGAAACACCACCTTAGTAGTTGTGCATAAAATGAATAGTTAATTATAACATTTTTTTTCGAAAGTTATGCAATATTTAAAATTTCAAAAAATGTCATAATTTTTCTAATTTTTTGCTTTGTTACGAGGTTATTTTTTGATTATCTCGAAAACTGTAATGGCTACAAAGATGGTACTTAGCTCATTTTAAAGAGGATATTTTGGCGTATTAAAAAAAAATATTAAAAAAAAATATTGGAAAATAAAAAAATTTAAAATTTTTCAATTTTACAATTTTAAAAATCAAAAAACTCAAAAACCTATTTTTTTCTCAATTTTTTTAAAATAAAACCTCTAAATCATCTTAACCCTTTGAAACGGGAATTTTCCGACCAAACTTCGTGGAAATGTAGATCTATGCCCAAGAAATATTGTTTATTATTTGTATGGCTTTGCAGCACCCGCTAGCGGAGATATTTGAAACTAAAGTTCAAAAATTAACATGCTGCCGACCCCGAGCGGGTTAAAATTTTTTTTTAAATTTTAATTTTATATTCTTTTTATTACTAATCTCTACATAAAATCTTTTGAATTTTTGAATTTTATTCATCACACAATTTTTGAGACTAAATTTTAGTCTTTTTTTAATTTATAAATTTGAACACATTGTCAGCAGCGTTAATGATCACAAGACAAAATGCACTCGACTGATCTCATGTTGTTTTGAAATTTCACAACCAGCATAAAATTTAATATAAGAACAAAATAATGAACCGATAACAGTAAATGAATGGCGCTTTGGTTAAAATTCAAATCAGTGACGAGTTGATGAAATCGACGTACATTATAATGTACGCCACTCGCCAAACGGTTAAAAAATCCTGAAATTTTCAAGAGGGCGTTTAAAAAAAAAAGATGAATTTTTGAATTTTTTTATTCTCTTTTTTTAAGTTGAATCTTAATACAATAAAATACAATATTTTAAACAGGTTAAGTTTATAATTTTTCCGTTATAATCGCAGTACGTTACCAATAGTATTTAGGAAGTAACGCGAATAAGTTACGTTAGATGTGAAACTGTATAAACGTTGAGTTTTCAACGTTGATAATTATCCGTGTTGAAAGATAACGTGCATACGAAAAGTCATGTGTTAGTTTTCGTCTTAAACGCATTTTTATGCACTTTGAGTTTTTTTTTTATGAGTTAGCGGATATTGTTAAGTCGAAAACACAGCTCAAGATTCAACTTAAAAAAAGAGAATAAAAAAATTCAAAAATTCATCTTTTTTGTTTTTTAGAAATGCCCTCTTAAAAATTTCAGGATCTTTTAAGATCAGTTAGAGGTTCTATTAAAAAAAAAAAAATTGAGCAAAAAATAGGTTTTTCGATTTTTAAAATTGAAAAATTTTCAATATTTTTTTTTTTTAATATTCTTTTTAATACGCCTAAATATCCTCTTTAAAACGAGCTAAGAACCATTTTTGTAGCTATTATAGTTTTTTTACGATTTTCATAATTTATCTCATTTTAATTACTAAAATATTTTCCAACCGATTTTGGGTGTTTATACATTACCAGAAAGATAATTCAGTCTAGATTATGATTCTGTTTACATTTTCCAAAAATACGGTTATTAGAAAGCCAGTATTTTGAAAGAAAGCCAAAAAAGTGATTTTTTCGTTTTGTAAGTCGTATTTCAAACTTCAGGGCCGTTGCGGCACGTTATCCGATCACCTCAATTTTTTTCATGGTATTTTTTTCATACCCAAAGGCACATTTCTAGGGGGCGGGGGGGGGGGGGGACGGCCTTAAATCGCAAGTTGAAAAATAAGATGCACCCTAATGTACATTGTACCATTTATTAAATGTGTTTCTACAAAATATAGTCGTTGCTGATACTGTAAACCCCCTCTTTATTGTTATGAAATTATTTTTCTTTTATTTGGTTGCAATCATGAATAAACTCATACGCGTTAATTTTTGTTTTTTTCTGATTTTATTCTACATCAAAATATTCATCGTTGATCCGAACGAATATGAATGAAGTGAATGGTATGAAGACAACAGATGATTAAATCAACGATGCAACAAAAATCACTTGCTTTGATTGATTTAAAATCAGTACGAATATTTGTATTTGAGTACATTCGGCGCTTGAACAAAAACGAATGTTTATTCGGGTGTTGATTACGTATGATGGTTTTGCAGTCAGCAGTTGCAGTTCTCTGGTAGGCACTAGGTAAAATAAGAAACAAAGACTGAAAGAAGGAAGAATGAAAAGAAAAATGGGGGAAAGAAAGAAAGAAATAAAGAAGGAAAGAAAAAAAGAAAATACCTTAGGAGCAAAAATGGATGACGTTCTCCTCAAATAAACCGAGTCCCTTACGGATTCTTTTAAATCTGTTCAAATAACACTATGCGACAGTCAAAATCGGGATGGGATGAAACCAACGGGAAATGTTATATCGGTCAAAAACAAGTTATACGTGTCCCGGCGTTTCGCTGGGTCACCCCTAGGAATCGAGATATATCTTTTTTTTTGACATAACTCGAGAACCACTAGTCCGATTTTGCTCAAACAATTTTAAAAAAATTAAAAATTACAATTCCTTTAATCTGTTCATATAACGTTTTTCTATATACTCAACAGTTTTGCCGGTAAAAATAAATGTATGAAGAAAAAAATATTTTTTGCCTAAAATATTAAAAAAAAGTGATAAACAAAAGGTTATTGATTTTTATGGTAGCGGTAACAAACATTTATTTTTACCGGCAAAACTGTTGAGTATATAGAAAAACGTTATATGAACAGATTAAAGGAATTGTAATTTTTAATTTTTTTAAAATTGTTTGAGCAAAATCGGGCTACTGGTTCTCGAGTTATGTCAAAAAAAGACCACCAAATCGATATATCTCGATTCCTAGGGGTGACCCAGCGAAACGCCGGGACACGTATAACTTCTTTTTTACCGATATAACTTTCCCCGGTAGTTTGAACCCTTCCCGATCATTGACCCCTACCATTTTTCTCACAGTGTAATCAATCAATTAAAGCATATTCGATATCTCCTCTATTATTAAAAGTTTGCTGTTCACTTAAATATGAAAGTAGCCAACGTTTGTACATTAATGTTGCCCACTGTGTATATGTGCAATGTAAATGCACAGTCTAGTCTAAGATACCGCATTTTTATTTAAAAAAATAAGAATTGTCTTAATTTTTATACATCTTTTTGTTCGTTACAGTCTCGCAATGCAAATGAATTGCAACAACAGCAACAAAACTCACAAGAAGGCAACAGCAACTCTGACACAAACGATGCCAACAGCAGCAATGACGACCGTGTTTGGTTGGTACATCGAGGTGGTTTTTGTGCCGCATTACGTTTGCCACAGACCAAAGCCCATTTGGAAAATCACAAGGTGGTCATTCAACTTTTGCACAATGGTGAGAAGATGACCGTGGACGAGGACGATGTGGAAAAACAAAATTCTCCTTTACTAGATTTTGTAGAGGACATCTGCGAGTTGAAGCACCTAAACGAGGCGTCAGTGTTGCACTGTCTACGGCAACGTTTTGTCAGCAATCTGATACATACCAAAGCAGGACCGACGTTGCTAGTAGTCAATCCAATGGCTCCGTTATCCCTCTATTCGGAAAAGGTATTTTAGAATTGAAGGGTACTTACCAAACGAATGCGGGACACATTTATTATATTCTGTCTATTTTAAGGTGGTATCCATGTTCCGTGGCTGCAAGACCGAAGATATGCCTCCACACATATATTCATTGGCTCAAACCGCCTACAGGGCAATGTTGGAATCTCGTCGCGATCAAAGTCTAATATTCATGGGTCGTTCTGGTTCTGGCAAAACAACTAGTTTCAAACACGCACTTTATTATTTGGCGTTGGCAGCAGGTATGTTGGTTGTTCCTTTTCGTTATTATTTGTATTAAATTCTGAATAAATGAAGTTGTTACAATATCTGAATTACATATCGTTTGCTGAAATGTTAACGGCGACAACAAAACATTATTAAATATTTACTGCAAAAGTAAAAATTTAGAAATTCACAATTGAAACTGCTGGTTGTGCTTTCGAAAGACATGTTTTGTTATCTGGACTTGCATTTTGCTAAAAATTATCTATCCATAATCACATATTCAATTTTAATATTCAAACAAAATAGTTTAAACAAATTATAAACATTATAGTTATTGTCATGATGTAATCCAATTGACATCCAATATGAATATGGAGAATTCAATACGAATAGTTTTAAAATGTTCATATTTTATCTGTCTCCTTAACGTATAAATCATGCAAAAAGATGTCCATGACCGACAAATTCGTAGTTCCGTTTGCATTCAAAATAACGATATGTATGCAGACTTTTAAAAAATATGTTGTTGCATGAAGGGGAAAGAATTTCAGTTCATGGATTTAATTTTCTTTTTCAGGTTCTATAAATAATTTCTTAAATGCCGAAAAAGTGAATTCAGTCAACATTATTTTGGAAGCTTTCGGTAACGCAAAAACATGCATTAACTCCAATGCTACACGTTTAACCCAGTTGTTGAGTTTAGATTTTGATCAGTCTGGCCAGATAGCTTCGGCTTCTTTACAGGTACATGTCAAATTAAAAAAAAAAAAAATATGCTTTTAAAAAAAATTTTAGGCTCACAAGTACCTCATGTGATAATCTCCGATCTGAATGAAATTCGGATATTTTGTAGAGAAAGAAATTCTATCAATATTTGATTTGCCTGTAAAAAAAATTGTAATCTCTATATATAAAAGAATAACGTGACTGACTGACTGACTGACTCAACATCGCCCAGCCCAAACCGCTGAAGCTAGGAAGTTGAAATTTGGTATGTAGGTTCCTCTTTCGGGGTAGACGTCCACTAAGACGGGATTTTTGGAAATTCCTACCGGAACGGGCAAAAAGGGGGAAAGTGTCCCCCTTGACGGCCTGCCAAAACCCCTTTGGCTAGAAAGCTGAAATTTAAGATATGTGTTACTTGGAGTAGGGGCTAACTTTTCTGGAAAGTACTTTCTAGAATTTTGGACAGGGACGTTGTAAAAATGGGGGGAAAAAGGCCCCCCTTGACGGCCTGCCCAAACCGCTGGAGGTAGGAAGTTGAAATTTGGTATAAAGGTTCCTCCACTATCGTAGACATCCGCCAAGACGGGAGTTTTGGAAATTTTTACAGGGACGGGCAAAAAGGGGAAAAAGTCTCCCCCTTGAGGGCCTGCTCAAACTGCTGGAGCTATGAAGTTGAAATTTGGTATGTAGATTCCTCGACCGGTGTAGACGTCCGTTGAGACGGCATTTTTGGAAATTCTTATCGGGAGGGGCAAAAAGGGGACAAAAAAAGTACCTTTTTCCAAAAAAGTACCTTTTCCCAAAAAAAGTACCTTTTCCCAAAAAAAGTACCATTTTCCCAAAAAAGTACCTTTTTCCAAAAAAAGTACCTTTTTCAAAAAAAAGTACCTTTTTCCAAAAAAAGTACCTTTTTCCAAAAAAAGTACCTTTTTCCAAAAAAAGTTCCTTTTTCCGAAAAAAGTACCTTTTTCCAAAAAAAAAGTACCTTTTTCCAAAAAAAGTACCTTATTCCAAAAAAAGTACCTCTTTCCAAAAAAAGTATCTTTTTCCAAAAAAAGTACCTTTTTCCAAAAAAAATTCCTTTTTCCAAAAAAAGTACCTTTTTCCAAAAAAAGTACCTTTTTCCAAAAAAAGTACCTTTTTCCAAAAAAAGTACCTTTTACCAAAAAAAGTACCTTTTTCCAAAAAAAGTACCTTTTTCCAAAAAAAGTACCTTTTTCCAAAAAAAGTACCTTTTTCCAAAAAAAGTACCTTTTTCCAAAAAAGTACCTTTTTCCAAAAAAAGTACCTTTTTCCAAAAAAAGTACCTTTTCCAAAAAAAGTACCTTTTTCCAAAAAAAGTACCTTTTTCCGAAAAAAGTACCTTTTTCCAAAAAAGTACCTTCCCGACAAAAAAAGATGTTATATAATCATATATCACCATATATAAACCCATATATACGTCCATATCTAATTTGATCCGAATATTGGAATATATAATTATATCAAGCGAGATAAGCATGTTATCTCACCTGATACAATTTGATCCGAAAAATGGGTCTATCTAACTGCATCAAATTATATATAAATACATATAATTTTATGAAGATTTTCGAAGAAAATTTTAGTAAATATTATTGAGATCACTTATTTCATTCATACTAAATACTAATGCTAGATGTTTAGAACAATTTTTGCTAATAAACTTGGAAATAGCTGACAAAATGAAACATTACAAAAATTTGTCGCAACAACTTTTTCTAGGTTAGAGTTTTGGTCTTTCTTATAAAATGTGTCTTGCTTATAAAATAAAAAATTAAATAACTAGAAATTTATTAATTCAGTTCGAGGCCAATTTCCTTATTATGAATTAATATAATAAGTACTTTTTTTCAAAAACTGCTATTTTTCTTCATCAGGATACTCTCCTGACAAATACTTCACAGAGTTTTTGCTTTCAAAAAACCTCTACACTTTCAGGAATGAAAAGACGATCGTTTCGGGGATTACGCCACCACTTTCTAAAGAAAACTGACGAAGGGGACCTGGAAAATCCGTGAAACGATCGTCTTTTCATTCCTGAAAGTGTAGAGGTTTTTTGAAAGCAAAAGTATTTGTCAGGAGAGTATCCTGATGAAGAAAAAAAAAACAGTTTTTGAAAAAAGTACTTATTATGTTAATTCATAATAAGGAAATAGGCCTCGAACTGAATTAATAAATTTTTAATTAATGAATTAGAAAGGTCGAAAAAAACAATTTTTATTTTTTAAAATAAAAATTAAAAACCAACATGATAAAAAATTAACTTTCACAATTAATTTTACGGAAAAATAAATGAACTTAAACCATATTTATTTCAACATATGTTTGTCTAATTTTTAAATTTAAAAGTAAAAATAATTATTTCAACCTTTAATTCCACAATGAAAAAAAAATGTTTCCCTTATTTATTTCTTTAAAATTATTTTTAGTTTAATAAAGAGTATTTCGCCAACTATTTGAAAAATATATGTTAAATTCAATTATAAACATTTATTTATATATCAAAGTGCAAACTTCAAAACCAGATCCACAATTTCGGAGTTTTTTTTAAATTTTAATAGTGCAATTAAACTTTATAAAATTTTGTATAATTAGATATCATGTCAGATAAATTAATACATAAAATTAATACAATTTTATATTAACTTTGTTATATTTTTTGATATAAGATTGTTTAGAGAAGCTTATACGCTATTATATATAATTATGTATAAACTATATTTGCAGATCTCTTAATATATAGCTGGAGACCAAATCGCATATGATTATATATAACGTCATATCAAACATATTTATAAAACCAAAGTGTTAATATAAATGTATATGGTCATATAAAGCCACACATATAAACATTTATAATTATATCAAATCATATAAGATTATATAAAAACTTTTTTAGTCGGGTTATTCCAAAAAAAGTACCTTTTTCCAAAAAAAGTACCTTTTTCCAAAAAAAGTATCTTTTTCCAAAAAAAGTACCTTTTTCCAAAAAAAGTACCTTTTTCCAAAAAAAAGTACCCTTTTCCAAAAAAAAAGTACCTTTTTCCAAAAAAAAGTACCTTTTTTCAAAAAAATTACCTTTTTTCAAAAAAAGTACCTTTTTCCAAAAAAAGTACCTTTTTCCAAAAAAAAGTACCTTTTTCCGAAAAAAGTACCTTTTTCCAAAAAAAGTACCTTTTTCCAAAAAAAGTACCTTTTTCCAAAAAAAGTATCTTTTTCCAAAAAAAGTACCTTTTTCCAAAAAAAATTCCTTTTTCCAAAAAATGTACCTTTTTCCAAAAAAAGTACCCTTTTTAAAAAAAGTACCTTTTTCCAAAAAATGTACCTTTTTCTAAAAAAATGTACCTTTTTAAAAAAAAGTACCGTTTCCCAAAAAACATACATTTTTCCAAAAAAATAACTTTTTCAAAAAAAGTACCTTTTCCAAAAAAAGTACCTTTTCCCAAAAAAAGTACCTTTTTCTAAAAAAATTTTCCTTTTCCCAAAAAACATACATTTTTTCAAAAAAATACCTTTTTCAAAAAAAAAGTACCTTTTCTAAAAAAAAGTACCTTTTCCCCAAAAAAAAAGTACCAAAAGAAGTACCTTTTCCAAAAAAGTACCTTTTTCCAAAAAACATACATTTTTCCAAAAAAAAACACCTTTTTAAAAAAAAATACCTTTTCCAAAAAAAGTACAAATAAAGTACTTTGTAAAAACAAAGTATCTTTTTCCAAAAAATTTCGTTTTTCCAAAAAGTACCATTTAAAATAGTATATAATTTCAAAAAAACTACTTTTTTTCCTCCCCCCACGGATATCTCCACTAAAACAAGGTTTCTTGATATTCGGCATAGACGTACGCTAAGACGGGATTTTTGGAAATTCCAACCGGAACGGGCAAAAAGGGGAAAAGTCTCCCCATAAACAGTCTCACAAATTGGAAAAGTGCCTGCCCAAACCACTGGAGGTAAGAAGTTGAAATTTGGTATAAAGGTTCCTCCACTGTAGTAGACATCGACTAAGTTTGTATTTTTGGAATTCCCTACAGGATATCCCAAAAGGAAACTCGGTATGTGAGTTCCTCCTTCTGTGTAGGCGTCCGCTTAGACGGAATTTTTGAAATTCCTATCGGGAGGGGAAATAAGGTAAAAGTCTCCTCCTCACGGCTTGCCCAATCCCTTTTGGCCAACCTAAAATTTTAAATATGTATTCCTTGGAGTAGGACTAACTCACCGGCAACGTAATTTTTCTATTTTGGAACAGGAACATAGTAAAAATGGTGGTTGAAAGGGAAAAATGTCCCCACTAACGGCCTGCCCAAACCGCTTAGGTAATGCAGTTGAAATTTGGTATGAATGTTCCTCATCCATCGCAGATAGCCGCGAAGATGGAATTTTTGTAAATTCCTAAAGGGAGGGGCAAAAAGAAGAAAAGCCTCACCTTGGGGGCCGGTAAAAACCCCTTCGGCTAGAAACCTGAAGCTTAAAATGTGGGTCCCTGGAGTGAGGGCTAACTTATTAGAAAGATACTTTTTTGAATTTTGGACAGGGTCGTTATAAAATGGGGGCTCAAAAAGGGAAAGTTGCCCCTTAACGACCTGTCCAAACTGCTGGAACTAGGAAGCCGAAATTCGGTACTTAAGTTCCTCTCAGCCTGCTCAAACTGCTGGAACTAGGAAGCTGGAATTCCCTGTCGATGGATTTTCGGAAATTCCTACCGAGAGGGGCACAAATAGTAAAAGTTGGCTAGAAACCTGAAATGTAAAACATATGTTACTTGGAGTATGTGCTCACTTACCGAGAAGGTGCTTTTTGGACAGGGACATTGCAAAAATGGGGATTAATGAAGCGAAAAGTGCCGCTTAAAGGCCTGCCCAAACCGCTGGAGGTAGGAAGTTGAAATTTGGTATTAAAGTTCCTCCTCTATTGTAGACATCCGCTAAGATGAGATTTTTGGAAATTTCTACAGGTAGGGTCAAAAACAGGAAAAGTCTCCCCCTTAACGGCCTGGCCAAACTGCTGGAACAAGGGATCTTAAATTCGGTATTTGGGTTCCTTCTCCAACGTTGACGTCCCCTAAGATGGTATTTTTGTAAATTCATACCGGGAGAGGTAAAAAGGGAAAAAACTTCCCCCTTGACGGCCTGGCCAAACTGCTGGATATAGAGACCTAAAATTATGTATGTAGTAGGTTCCTCCTCCAACGCAGACGTCCTCTAAGACGGAATTTTTGGAAATTCCTACCGGGAGGGGTAAAAACGGAATAATTCTCCCCCTTGATGGCCTAACCGAACCCTTCGGCTAGAAACCTGTAATATATAATATGTTTTCCTTGGAGTATGGGCTAACTTATCGACAAGGCATTTCTAGGACTCTGGACAGGAACGTGGTAAAAATGGTGGTTCAAAAGGGGAAAATTGCCCCCCCCCCCCTTAACGTCTGCGTCTTTAGCTAGAAACCTAAAACTTAAAGAACAAGTGTATATGAAACACTAAAATTAAGAAACTAAATAGGAATCGAGTGGGATTGAAACACTACACAAGTGGAATGAAATGGATATAAACGTTGAACGAGTGGAATTGAAATTATAGACATTGCAAATGGATTGGAAGAGGGAATTACCTGTTCAAACACTATCAACGGAATATGAAACTTATGTAGCATTGAAACATACTCTCCAAAAAGTTAAACAAATTTTCTGAAAGAGAAAAAACCTTAGAAAAGGAATGGAACTTATATATTCCGATATTTAAACTTCATGTAACGAAGCACCGGTGGAAGAAACCGACGCAGTAAATTTTCCAACTGAATTTGTGAATTTACTTGAATTGCCAGGTCTACCTTTACATAAACTGGAATTAAAAAAAAAACTTTAAGACACGCTAACAACGTAGCTTTGCCCGCTATTTTTAATATTATAAAATGCTTTTCAACCCTGCTTTACGTTATTTATTTTCATTCAAAACACAAATGAACAAAACTACTTACGGGTCTATCTACCTAAGTTCGCACTTTACCAAATTATCTTGACATACACACGTATATTGCAAATTATTATGGATTCATTACTAACAATCCACTCTCATGCGCAAAAGTGATCAAATATTTATTTATTTTAAACCCATTGTTGTGCAGAATTATTTATTTGTGATGGCTGGGTGAAGGCTTTAAATAAAAAAACGAATTTAATAAAAATTGTGGGGGGCGCAGCCCTCCCCCCCCTTAACCTTTAAGGCACGCTAACAACGTAGCGGGCTGCGCCCGCTAGTAATTTTAATAAAATAAAAGGAAACACAACTTACATTAAGGTGGTGTTTAAAGATGACGTTTTGCTTCACACGAACAAAAATACAATAACAAAATACATCTAGTCACTCATTCGTGCGACAACGAACGTCTTCTAGAAACCTCATGTAAGTGTCCAACGATGTCAGCAGGCGCCGGATGACAGTGAAGGTGGTACATGTTAGCGTAAAAAACATTATAGCAAAGGATTGGATATGTATTTTAGGTGTGGAAGTGTAGAGTGCGTGTGTGGATTAGGGTATTAATCAGAGAGTTTCATTCCTTTCTTACTCGAATCCACACAACTGTATTAGTGAATGTATGAGTAAACTGTGCTTGGGATTAGGTCTGGATGATTTTAAACTTTTTGAATATAAAAATAACGTAGATGACCGAAAATCAGAGCTTAAAGGAAATTGAAAAATAAAATAAGTAAAATAAAAGAATTAAGAAAATTAATTATTATAAATCATGAATGAATTAATTTCAAGTAAAATAAAATTATTAACGTTTCAGGAGAAATCAAAATTTAAATTTATGCGAATTATTGGCGTAAACAAATTTAAAAATATTAAAATAATGGATTGATTTTTTTCTTTTTCCACGCGAAAATGAAATGATGGAGGAAGCAAAAATTAAATTATAAGTTTAATATATATATGATCGAATTAATCTCAAGGCGATTTCTACACGTAAACAAAAAAAAAAAACCAACGTATTTGCGAAAATCAACGGATAGGATAAACACAAAAAACAAACTTCAGAACTTCTCGGGCCGTAATTTATTCTTTGCAGAATCTGGTAATAGTCAATGTACTCGTTGATTGTTATCCCCAAAATTCTGTTGGTTACGATGGGGCGTTTTTCCCCTTTTTTTCTCACGTTAAAAAAGTTGATATACGAAACTCTAATTTGATTCCAACTCACTTCCCCATTCACTCCACCAACTTTTGTATTTTCCTTTTTATTTTATTCGGACCAGTATCGGAACAAGGAAACGACCGTTTCCACCCAACAAACTTATAGAGCAAAAGCGCAATTCTCAATGAAAGATTCCTATAAATGAAATATGAAAACATGCCCTCATAAACATTTTTCCCTTTCACCAAAAATTATGATAAATTTTTACCAAATTTTTCCTTTGTCTTGCAAAACTCGACCAATTTCACCAGAAAATATATCCTATGAAAAAAAACAATATCCTTTCCAGCTCTCCAATATTAGTTCATAAAAAAAACGAGTAAAAAGGTTAAAGTCGGGCATGCCGACTATACAATACCCTACACCAGTCTGGTGTATTGTTTGGATTCGAATGGGTTAAAATGGGGCTTGTGTCAAAATTTTCTATAATGTGAGTCAGCGCACCAAATTTCATTAAAATATCTTATGGTCTAATTCATAAACTTTTACAACAGTCTTATTGCAGGATTTTAAGCTAATTTGTGAAAAACAGTATTCATATTTGCTTAATAATGAAGAAAATAATAAAGGTTTATAGTTGGTACTCACTAACTTTAAACTTTTTGTAAAGTTTGGAGTGAGGAAGCCACCATTTATTTGTTAATTATTTAATTTTCAGGCATGAAATGATTTATTAAAGCCATCCAATCCCTAGAATGTGTGGCTTCCAACAACTTGCATCCATCAAACTGAAAAAAACTACAACAATTGCGTAGCCAATTACCATTTTCGAAAAAATTTCAAAAAAAAATGTAAAAATTTAATTAAAAAGAAAAACAAAACAATAGTGATGTACGGACTGTCAAAACATTATTCGAAATTCGATTATTTTTGTATGCTTTGAATAATATGTTTTAAAAAACTACTTTTTTACACAGATTTCCATTGATTTGCTTTATAAATAAAAAAAATATTTTGAATGGCTTTTAAATTTATCTTAGCACATCATTAGTTCTCTAATTTAAGGAAATACATTTTCACTTCCGATTACCGAGTCAATCGTTTACTAAATTTGTAAATCACTTACGACTTATTTGGGAGAAGAGAGAAAATAAACAATAGTGTTGCCAGTATCAAATCGAAAAATTAATTTATAGTTAAAATACGATTATGAATCAAGATTTCTAATAACTCTTTATTAAGCGAAATATCTACTTTAACTATAGCAAGCTTAAATACCAAATAAATTTTTTTTATGAATTAGCACATTAATATTTACGACCTGCAGTTTGTAACCAAGCCAATTTTGGGGGGACCCTTATATGGGCACTTGGTCTAAACATGGACCGATGTTCACCAAAATCAATAGGCTTCGTCCTTGGGCTGACATAGGTCGGTGTACCAAATTTCATTAAAATATCTTAATATTTGCGACCTGCAGCGTATAAACAATATAATTTTGGTGGAACCCTTATATGGGCACTAGGTCTAAACATGGACCGATGTTCACCAAAATCAATAGGCTGCGTTATTGGGCTAACATAGGTCTGTGTACCAAATTTCGTCAAAATATCTTAATATTTACGACCTGCAGCGTATAAACAATATAATTTTGGTAGGACCCTTATATGGGCACTAGGTCTAAACATGGACCGATGTTCACCAAAATCAAACTTGTTCGTCCTTGGGCCAACATAGGTCTGCGTACCAAATTTCATCAAAATATCTTAATATTTGCGACCTGTAGAGTGCGCACAAGATTGCATGGACAGACAGACAGACGGACGGACGGACAGACGGACATCGTTAAATCAAAATAAAAAAAAATTCTGAACCGATCGGTATACTATAAGGTGGGTCTACGACCAATATTTTTTGGTGTTACAAACATCAGCACAAACTTATAATACCCTGACCACATAGTGGTGTAGGGTATAATGACCACATAGTGGTGTAGGGTATAACAATTTTCTCTTTGAAACAAAATAAAACAACAATTCCGACCGTTTAACCCAAATTCAAATTTGATTTAAAATAAAATTTTCCCAGTTTTGAAACATTAAAAATTGTTCCAAACAAATGCTACCATAGAAACGTGTTTTCATAATTACACCCACAAAAAATTATAAGCACACGTAAAAGCATTAAATATACCAAATATATGAGAAGCTGAGATGCAAAACTCGTTCGTTACAAAAATAAAAAACCAGATGACAATTGATTCTGACAGTTCTTTTGGCGCTTTGTGAGAAGATTTTTCGATTTTTCAACTATTGAGTTTTAAATCAACAATGGCATAACATTTAAGAATTAAAAGCATTCAAATAATTTGGTTAATTTAATTAGCCGCAGCAAGTTTTTTGATTCTTCCCAAAAATTATTTAATGTGTAACGAACGAGTTTTGCATCTCAGCTACTCATATATAATCCAACTGGAACAGTACACCCAGAGAAAGATTTAGTTTGACTCTAACATAATTTCCATCAATAAAATTCAGCCTTTCCCGCAACGGTCGCCCTCACAAATACACTCAGCTAGACCTACAACCTACACTAGGTCACTTGCAAACTGTATTCGAAAAATTTTTTTGTAGCGCCGTGTAATAATAAGCTTTCATATTTTATAATAATTTTTCTTATTTTATTTGCAGTTTTATTGCATATAATGAGACATACAAATGATTATAATCATTTGTCATTAAGAACATATGTTGCATGTGTTGACATGTTCATTTTTCATGTCCATGTATGCAAAATCACTGCATAGATTTGATTTGAATTTATTCGACAGTGTCTTCATATGTCATTGTGAAACATGTATGAGCGGCATATCATGACTTTACACTCGCATGATGTGACACATGTCGCTATGTTGTACAGTTCAGCATTTGCAGGTCTTTAGTAAAACTTAAAATGTTACAGAAAAAAAAAATTGGAATAGCCTTTCCAGGAAAGAATCGGAATCTTTTGCTTACAAATGACACATCACGGGAAGCTTATGGTGTCTAGTTTCATCACATAATCAAATAATTTCATTATATTATTTCATCAAATTATAAAAAAAAAATGTGTAACTCTGAAAGCTACACTCATAAAAAAAAATTATTGTAAAAGTGTCACGTACTGTTTCAATTGAACTAATTTTTATGTTATTTTGTCTTAAATATTAGAATTGAACTAATATTTTTTGTAATCCAATTACTTTCATCCGTATTTAAACTAATGTTGCATGCTAATTTTTAATTAATTGTGTTTCTTAATTTTACAAAATTTTCAGCTTATTTAAACCAGAATTATTTCCAAATGATTATATTTTATCTTTGTGTCTCTGCTATCAATATCACTGTAATGTCCTACTACATATTAACTTTGTTGTTATTTTGATCTAATTTTCTATGATTTTATTTTCTGTTTTCAAAAATTTTAATAATAAAAAATTGGATTTCAATTAAAAAAGTTTCGTTTTAAGCAGGGATCTGTTCGAGACAGTCCCATATTTATCATTGGGAGCATAGGTGGTTTATAAGGACTTATTATAAGTACAGACTAACGAATTTTTGTCTATTTTGCTCCATATCGCTTAGTTTCCGAGATATAAGCCATTTTATGATTATACAATAAAAAATATGAACATATATCGCTATCTCTATGTGATTGAAGTTAGTTGTATCTTAATAATTTTAAAGGCAAACATACACGTTCAATATTATTGATCAATTTTTCAAAAATCAACCAATCAGAACATTTTATTTTTAAATACTTTGTTTTAATTAATCAGAACTGGGTCGATTGTCGACCGATGACAGCAAATTAATTAACTGGGATTCATTTAAATTCAGCGACAATCGACCGTCGACATTTCTTGACGTTTAGCAAAAAAGGAAAGCAAAAAAATATGTCTGTATTTATTTCGCCACAATTCTTCATCAATTCAATTGGTTTTGCATTAATTCTTGTTGTTTTACATTTTATTGTATTTAATTTTAATTTTTTGCGATAAGTTATGTATTTTTATTTTCAATTATATTCCTTCTGTCAAAAAAATAAATTTTTTTATAAACAAAGTACGCATTTTTGCAACTCTAATACGAATTTCTACAACTCTGTTCTAATAGCAACCATTAATTAGTTAAAAATATGGCAACAATTTGACAAATATTTCGAGTGTGTTAGTGTGTCGTCATGAAAATAGAATAGATTCTGTTACGACGACAAATCGCCGGACGACATGGCGACATTTTACTTCCCATTCAAAATATATAAAAAAGCAATTGTCGTTGTCGACCCAGCATAACTACTCACAAAAACGACCTAGCGGAATAAAAATAATTATTTTTGACACTGAATTATATGCAGTAGCCACTAATTCTACTGCTTATTGTTTAGATATTAGTAATGAGCACCCATTACCATTCGTATACGAATGATGCATTGCAGATACAGTTATCGGTTTTCATTTTTAGGGTAAAATTTGTACTTGTCTTTTACGAAAGTGAAATTATGAAATCAAATCGCTTTCGAACAATATCTGTGATCAAACTATTTGCATACATATACTTTTTCTCGTTTTATTTGTTGTTCATAAACACTACTTGTCTTGTTTACAGGTCCTATTGCCAGAACGCCAACGAGCTGGTCGTCGTCTTAGCAATGAGCATAGCTTTCATATAATGTCTCGCCTGTTGGCAGGCGCAGCTGGTGTATTGCAAAAGGAATTGCAAATTGATAGTTTGCCTGCCGAAGATAATCATCCTTTTGTGTCGTTATCACAAAAACTAGAGGACCGCCAGCGTGCGGCAGCGGAATTTATGCGAACAGCTCAAGCTTTCGAAACATTAAATATAGATCCCAAAGCAGTACGTGGAATCTGGAGTATTTTGGCTTCGATATATCATTTGGGATTGGCGGGTGTGACAGCTGTGGGCTCGGGTCCCACAGCACGCACACAGTTCGCAAATCCATCTGCAGCTAGAAAGGCTGCAACTTTGCTGGGTGTATCTTTAGAAGATTTAACGGGGGCTGCATTTAATGTCAATACATCGGGTAGCACGAGTCCTTCGAAATCATTTGGTGAGAGCCCCGAACACGGCTGGGAGAGTTTAGACGCTTTAGTCATTGGACTGTATTCCGAAGCGTTAGCGGCCGTAGTGGCTTTAATCAACAAGGCTATTTGTACTTCTGCTCATACCATAGCATCTATTGTATTGGTAGATACACCCGGCTTTCAAAATCCTGCCAGTTGTGGTTCTCAAATTGGAGCTACGCTATCGGATTTAAAACACAATTACTTGCAAGAACGTTTGCAACTATTATTCCATCACAACACTTTGGTGGCTCCCAGAGATAGATACGCTCAGGAGTTGGTAGAAATTGATTGTGAATGTGTGGCGGACTCAAATCCTGGACCCTTGGTATCTCTGATCGACAAGGCTCCGCAAAATCATGTGGTGCGTTCTTCTCAGCGGGATTTAAGGGAACAAGATCGCCGCGGTTTACTCTGGTTGCTGGACGAAGAATCCATATATCCAAATTCTAATGACGATACATTCCTAGAACGTTTATTTTCCCATTATGGCGATCGTGAACACCAGACGCTATTGCGCAAGTGTACCGGTCCCAAACAGTTTGTTTTGCAGCATTTACAAGGTACGAATCCGGTATTGTACTGTGTCAGTGGTTGGGTACGCAATAGCCGCGAACATCCAGCCATTCGCAATGCTGGTTCATTGCTACAAGATTCTTCCAGAGATGAAATTAGTCGTCTGTACATTGGCTCTCTTACACGCAGTTCTGGCGGTATAGTATTCTGTGGTTCATTCGCTGGCCTTGAGGGTACACAGTCTCTAAGGCGAGTTTCGAGTATCCGAAGATCCTTTACTTCGGCCGGTGTTAAAAGAAACTCCATAATGTTACAAGTAAAGTTCACCGTTGATGGTATCATAGATACCTTACGACGAACCGGAACACATTTTGTTCACTGTTATTTATTACAACACAATGCTGGTCAACATTCGGGTTTCTCATCGAATGGTTCACCCAATACTTCAGCAATTCAACATTCTAAGGAAGATCTTGTCAATATACCTCTACTAAGAAGTCAGGTGGGTTTTAAAGATGGATAAATTTGTGATCGACATAAAACAAAATTGATTTCTTTCATTTTAGATTCGTGGATCTCAGGTTTTGGATGCAGCAAGATTACATCGATTAGGTTTTCCCGAATCAGTCCCGCTTAATGAATTCGTGAGGCGTTTTGGTTTGTTAGCCGCTGAATCGAATAAAGATATTACAGTAGAACAAATTTTGTCTTCAAATGAAGTGGATCCAGCTACTTATCGTTTAGGTCCAAGTCAGGTTAGTTATTTTGTTTATCTGTCAACAGTTTCCCAACAACATCGTGATTGAAGTTTTCAGAAACATATGTACACATTTTAAGTCTATTTCCGAACCGCGGGATCCCAAACTTACCAAAAACTGATCAAATACTTAGAATTGTTGTTGTTTGGACTGTTTCAAGTTGTTTTGTGTTACCACGGTAAAGTATGGGAACAAACATTTTATGTTTGTTTATAGGATAAAGGAACATTTTTGGAAAATTAAAAATGTTAAATTCTCTATACACAATACCACGACTTTGAATAACAATAACATGATCGATTTCGTTTACTTCGCATTGTGGGTACTTACAATATGGGGTATTTCCTAGCTGGAAATGTCTTAAAGACATGACGGCTCAACGACATGTCAATGTCACAGCTGACTGCAAATCCGCTCCCATACCAAATACCGATAGACACCTTCTGACATTTTTATACAAAAGTAAAAATGTCAGCAGGAGGAGGTCAGTGTGATGATGGCATGTCTTTAGGAATTTTTTAATGACATTTCCAGCACGGGTCAGTAACTTGTCATCACCACCTCAACTTCTAAAAACAGCTACAAAAATGTTGCGCTTTTTTATCCTTCATAGTTCCACAATGCTGATTCTTTCTTATCATTCTTTTCCTGTTAGTTAATTTCCTCCTATTAAACATTTCAAAGTTTTTCATTTGATATCACACTCACCAAGCCTCGAACCAGAAGCCTTCTGTTTGTTAGTTCATCGCCTTACCCGTTCACCTAAATCAAAATAATAAAAATATTTTTAAAGTTTCCGATATTCCATTTTTCAAATTCAAATTTTAAATTTTATTTGAATCTTCTTGTAATCAAATTCAAATTACATATGGGTCATTCCATCTCAAATCGACCAATGGTTGGAATCGACCCCTTTC
Organism: Leucophora obtusa; assembly: GCA_949987735.1. Lineage (NCBI taxonomy): Eukaryota > Metazoa > Arthropoda > Insecta > Diptera > Anthomyiidae > Leucophora > Leucophora obtusa. Next base: position 371,066,393 of record OX465295.1, read on the forward strand.
GATTTGGATGAAGTTTGGTCAGAAGTTTTCTTTCATCATATAACGAAGTTTTGCCAAAGGAAAAAAATTACAAAATTTTTTTTTTCAAAAGTTATGCAATATTTAAAATTTCAAAAAATGTCATAATTTTCTAATTTTTTGCTACGAGGTTATTTTTTGAATATCTCGAAAACTATAATAGCTACAAAAATGGTTCTTAGCTCGTTTTAAAGAGGATATTTAGCCGTATTAAAAAAAAAAATATTTAAGAAAATATTGAAAAATAAAAAAAAAAAAATTTTTTTAAATCGAAATTACGCTTTTATTTTTTTGGTAATAGTTTGAAAAACAAATAAGTTAAGAAATGGCACATACACACACACATGTATACATAAATGGAAGAGTGTGCCATTTCTTACCTTATTTGTTTTTCAAATTATTACCAAAAAAATTAAAGCGTAATTCTGATTCAAAAAGTTGTCTGTGCTTCTAAAGCCTTCAATTTATTTTTTATTGTTCAAAATTTCAAAATTGGATATTTGTTTAATTTTATTGTATTAAGATTTAACTTAAAAAAAGAGAATAAAAAAATTCAAAAATTCATATCTTTTTTTTTTAACGCCCACTTGAAAATTTCAGGATGTTCTTTATAGAAATAATTTTTCAAGCTCAACGTCTAGCTTTCTTTATTGCCGATTTTTCGGATGTTTTAAGATCAGTTACAGGTTTTATTAAAAAAAAAAAATTGAGCAAAACAAAAATAAGTTTTTGAGTTTTTCGATTTTTAAAATTGTAAAATTGCAAAAGTTTAAATTTTTTTATTTTTCAATATTTTTATTAAATATCCTCTTTAAAACGAGCTAAGAACCATTTTTGTAGCTATTATAGTTTTCGAGATATTCAACAAATAACCTGGTAACAAAGCAAAAAATTAGAAAAATTATAACATTTTTTGAAATTTTAAATATTGCATAACTTTTGAAAAAAAAATTGTAATTTTTTTCCTTTGGCAAAACTTCGTTATATGATGAGAGAAAAGTTCTGACCAAAATTCATCCAAATCGAAAGGGGTCGATTCCAACCAATGGTCGATTTCAGATGGAATAACCCATATATTAATTTTACTTCAATGTTCCTTTCAAATTTGAATTTTGTTTTAAATTCAAATTAAGTACATACAAGTTTTAAATCGATTATGGTTTAAATGTCTTGACGCTCAGAGAATTTGTTTTTAGTTTTGAGGTTCGCGGTTGAAATCGCTGTCACGACAAAAATATTTTTTTTTTATTTATACATATATATTTTTTTTATAGATTTGTTAAGACGGGATACTGACAAATAGGTAGTTATTCAGCGAGAATTAAGAAAAAAATATTGTTATGATGACAAATAGGCAGTTTAATAATAAATATATATTTTTTAAGAATTTAAAAAAATCCTCATTTTGAGATATGGGCATTTGAGGATAAAATTACATTTTATCCTTTCATCGAAAATATCGATATGCATATCGATTTTAAGGGTACATTCTTAAATGAAAAACTGAATGGGTCTTGGATCCGATATTTATGCATCATTGCATTCTGGTGTACGACACTTCTCCGCGAGATTGTAAATTCGAATAGTGTGTTGGGTTGATACTATGTCCTTAACCAGTCGTTACTTTTACTCTGGCAAATTTTATTCAATCATCATTCTAAATTTTGCGAATTAACCAACTCAATTATCGTTTAGATTTAAATACATGAAACAAATGGTAAATGAACTTGAACAACAAAATAAATACCAACTAAATTCTTTAACCACATTTTGTCTAAACTTATGTATGTATATTCATTTGTTTATTGTCATATTATAAAGTGTAACTTTTTTTCTCAAATATGTACTACATACAAACATTAATATCTAACGCAAACGTTTAGTGCCCTGATACAGTCCGCTCAGTAGTTGAGACGAAAGATAACTGCTTTCCAAAAAATTTGGTGCCTTAACTTTACGTACTCGCACCACGTTTTTCAAACCATAAGGTAAACCGCGTTTCGTACTCAAGTAATACAAGCCAGTTTTTGGCGCAACTGGTTCACCGCCCATGTAAGTAACAGCCAAACATTCGTCTGTCCCCGACAGACATGTGCAATTGTTGTGTTTTATACTAGATGGATTAGAACATTGTATGGCACCGAATAGTTTTGGTTGACGTATAGATTCAGCAAAGTAATACAAGGCCGCAAAATGATCACAAGCAAAATCAAATTCAGCTGCTGTGGCATTTGGACAATGTGGTTGGCCCTGACCCCAATTGGGAAAGAACGATGCATGGCTAAGTTCAATGCTTGGATTGCCCAAGTGTGATGTGTCGGTGTGTATTGATTCTACATACGGTGCGTCATCAGGTGCTAATCGAAAGTCAGCAGATAGACCAAGTTGCGCTAGGCCAGCAGGATCTAATGCTACTATGGCTCCCAGTCGTTGTGGTTTCAAAAGTTTCCCAGCTAAACCCGATATGTGACTACCAGCACTATGACCTATTAAATACATATTGCTGATGTCGACTTTTGTTTCCTTTTGCAAAAACCGTATAAATTTCACCAGATGAGCTGCAATCTCCGAAAACTGTTGTGATATACGTGGATAGCTGATGTCTAGAGCAATGTCACTCCAATCCACTAATATGACATTATATTTCCCCATGGCCAAGTAGGAATCCTTAATGGCAGCATTTGAACAGGATGTACTTTTGCCAGCCCAACCATGAATCGAGATTCTACGAGAAATATTTATACGCAATTTATATAAAGTTATTTTGTCCAGCACTTTGATTGCTACACTAGGTACACATAAATATTACCTACCTCACTGGCCATCTGGGATTAAAGTTGGAGCTTCTCAAAGCTCTGACATCTCCAGTGCGTAAGACTTGTCGTTCATCAGGATTGAAGGGTGTATAAAGATCATAATGTATTCGTTGGCTGCCCAAATAGCGTAAACGTGGATTTAATAATGCTCTCACTTCATTACGTAGCATGTCCTGTATAACACTGAATATTGATACATCGCATCTTCCTCGTCTGTATGACAATCGAGCAGATAAGGATACTACAGTAAAAAATAGATCTAATTAGATATTATTGAACCTAAACAGATATGGTGCCAGATCAGAGCATATATGACTAGATATGTTCACATCTAAGGTGATCTGAAAAACTGGGTGATTAGCTACCCATTTTGTGATCTAATTATATTTGGTCAGATCTGATCTTTTTTACACGCTTTTAAAACGTCTTCATTGCGGCGGCAATAAAAATCTAACTACCCGAGTAAAAACGTTTGTATATAATAATATATATAATGTTATATACCCATATATGTTTTTGTACGCCAGTGTATGTAACCGAACATAATTATATGTATCCATATATAATTTTTTCTTTCTCAAAAAATTTAAATATGATGGCATATTTAGTTGCATCCCAGCAAAATCTTTCATTACCAAATAAGTGGTTATATAATAGAAATTCATAGCTCCGCACAACTTATTTTTTGGCGTCTAAACTCATTATTTTTGTTTGGCGTGGTCGTTTTTATAAGTACCCTATTAAAAAAAATTAATATGGAGCTTTATATGGTAATATATAACTTAATGTGATCCATATACCATTTCATCCGAAAAATGGCCCGATATAATTGTGTCAGTTGGTTATCACTTTTTATCTAATTGTATCAGGTTAGATCTTAACTGATTTGATTATATATTAAGCAGATGAAATTTTATCTGATTTTTGACCTGATACAATTTTATGGGTTTATGTCGCATGGTATTAGTTTAGATCCAAATAGATACATTACTATACAAACTTATATAGTTATATATGAATTTTTACCTGATGCAATTATATCTACTTTAAAACTTTGATACAATTATATAAGGCAAATGTCGTATACAAATATATTTTATTTATATAAAATTGTACCAACTACGATCTAAACAGATACCATTAGACATAAACCGGTAAAATTGTATCAGGTCAAAAATTGGATATAATTTCATCTGAATAATGTATAATTTTATTAGTTGAGATCTAAACTAATACAATTAGATAAAAACTGATAAACAACTGATACAATTACATCGGGCCATTTTTCGGATGAAACAGTATATTTATACAGATATAACTTAATCTCATTTTATACGACTATATGTAACTGTTTTTACTCGGGTAGTCACGCTTACCCGCTCGCTTACGAAAAAATGAGAAATAAGTAGTTATGAGATTTTGAATAATAAGTGGTAACACACATGCTTACAAAAAGTTGAATCATAAGTGGTTATCCGATTGCTTACTTGATTCTTAAAAATAAGGAGTTAAGCAAATACTATTAGCCTAAGGAAATACATTCAGAAAACTTTAAGTTTTCTCTAGTGTGTAATTTTAGGACTCGTCACAAAAATTTAAACATAAAACATATTTACATATAATAAAAAAATTTAACTGTGTAAAAAGTACTTATTTAAACTAATACGAGTAAGTCATTATTTTATATTTAGAAACAATGAATACAATAGGCCGTTATTAGGAAATCATTATTTTATATTATAAAATAATGCAAAAGGTAATGATATATCATTTTTGGTAATGCAGATAGTAATGAGGTGTCGTTACCAATATTTTGCTGGGATCTTATTACATATCGACCAATATGTAGTTGTATATTGCATTTACCGTTAGATACGGTTAATTCAATTTTATATGACGTTATATATACCTATTTTGTACGTAACATAAAATAATATATATTTTTATATGATGGCATATTTAAAAAAAAAACACGATTTCGTTTTGTATGAAATTGTATATAACCCCATTTAGAGTCACACTAGAAAATTTGTCAATCGTCTTTTGGATATAATTATATATTACATCAAACAATAGAAAAATTTTTTATCTCGCTTTGTAAATAATCATATCAAGGGATTTTTGGCAAAACAAATTAAGATTTTTGTCGACAGTTTAACTTTTGAATTCGCATATTTCTGTGTATTCCTCATATTTGCTACATCTTATACACTAAAATATGTATGTGAAAAACTTTATTTTCGAAATTTTATTAATATCCGTTTGATAAAAGAACCACCATTTTCATTTGCAGCATTAGGTGTCTTCACTATAGTGTATTTTCCGTGCACAAATTGTAACATTTATTTTATGTGTTTGTGCAATCACTGTTGTAAGGATATGCGAATTCTTAAATCATTTTGTAGAAATAAATTATTTTACCTTAAGCTCTTAAATTTCTTTAAAATCTAAAACTTGCTTTTCTAAAACAACAAAAGTCGAAATTAATTAAAAATATCAAACAATTGATTCTAAGTTCTTTTAAATTTTTTTTGGAGGTAATTCTTCCAGAGACTTTTTAAAATAAAATTTGCAATGGAAAGAAATTCTGTGTAATTTTTTTATAATATAAGCTTTTAAACTTTGTTAGAAAATTTATACAAATCGTTTAAATCAACAGTAAAGCCTAAACCACATAAATGCAGTGTCATCCGCAGTGCGACGTTTTGTCGATAAAGCAGTTTTTTGTATCTTCTCTATTTGTCACTGCCGAGAAATTAAAAAAGTTTCCAAATAAACAAGAGCTGTTTTAAAACAAAACGCAATAAGAAGTTTTTAAAAATATTAAACCGTTTTCGCGAAATTCAAGAACAAAGTTTGACAGCACTGCCACTGTCCACTGGCACTTTCAATATGTGGTTTGGACTTAAAGGTGTTTGTGCTTTCCTGTAACATATTCTTTTATCAAAATCCAAAAAAAAGTTTAATAATTTTCATAAAGTTTAATGTTAAAGCTAAAAAATCATGAACTTTTCCAAAGTGACTTAGGTCTGACAAAAACACGCGCTCTCAGGTAATTATTTCTGCGCATATTTAAGATTTCAGTGAAATTTATAGTGAATAAACCGGATACAACAATATATGTTTTTCTATATGTTTGTACCAGTTCAGCTATAATTTTATGCCACTATATAAAATCTGATCAAATTGTATCGCGCCATTATTCGGATACATTTATATCTGATATTATCAAATTATAACTGAATTGATGCAAACTTATGGAATTATATGGGCCCATTTCTCGGATAAAATTGTATAAAGACACATGTTAAATTACATGTGACTATATAAACCCCATATAAATTTTTTTAATCGGGCAGGTATACATTTTTGCTAATAAACTGGCGGAATTTTGTTCCATTTAGGTTTAATTGAGAAAGGCCAATCGAAAGTGAAGATATTCTTCACAACTGACTCATTTTAAAAAATGGAAATACACTCGAGTGTATGTCCAAGGCCGGATGTTAATAATGATAGCGTTCTAAGGTCACGTCATCCTCCTCTACAAGTTACTGAGTACGCCCTCAGCGTTGAAGTTCTTGCTAAGTTCCCCTTTACTGACATTCAAAAGTGCCTTAGTTGTATCACTTGGTGTAAAACTAATATTAATAAAATCTTAACCAAATCGGATAACTCGAAGCCGTAGCACTTTGAGATCAAAAATGTTTTTATATTCGTGTTGAGCATACTAAGGCTTGCGCACGAAATGACTAGTGCATACATTTTCACTTGTAAATTATTACTTAAGTAAACAAAAATATTTTTTAATAGCGTTAGCATTGAAAGATATAACGGAAAATTGTGTCCAAATATTAACGATACTGCATAATTTATTTTGCTTTAAAATGGATAGCCAACAAAAAGTACGTGAAAATATAATAGGAATTTTTAATGGAAATCCTAAAATCCGCCAAATTGTCCAGAACTCAGGCCAGTGGAGAGATATTGGGCATTGGTAAGAAGAGAGATGAAGTTTACAAATCAAGTCGCCGATAACGTGAAAAAATTTCATGGAAATGGAGTTTGTCAAGCAGATTACTGAAAATACTGTTAAAGACCTAATGGGTGGTAAAAGTTTCATACAAAACAATTAGTACACTCAAAAAAATAAGTTAGTAGAAAAATTAGTAAAACGTCTTGTATATCAAGTGTACTAGTTTTCAGCAATTTTTTTTCCTGAAATTCCGTTTTCAGCAAAAGATTTAGTTATATTTTTTTATATTCAGCAAAAGATTTAGTTATATTTAAATACCGTTACCGTTACCAAAATCTCTAAAAAGTTCCAAATACCGTTATCGTAACCGATACCGTTATTTTTATGGGTAGTTACCGGTATTTTACCGGTATTTATTAGTTCATATAAAAAATGCAAATTTTTTAACCATTTTATTTTATAATCTTGAGTTTCTTTTACAAAAAATGTTATAGATAATAATTTAAGTAAATGAATGTTCCCCCATTCATCTTAAAACACATTGACACGGTGCGATAATAATTTAACTTATTAAAACCAACAGCATTGAATTTAAAGCTTATAATCTGTATTTTTAACATTTAACATTTAAAGTTAAAAATATGCTATGTTCTTACTTGTTTCATAATACCGGTACGTACCGGTATTATAAATTGAGATAAAATTACAAAAAAAAAAACAAGTAAGTTTAAATACCGATACCGATACCAGTGTTTTGCTCTAAGGGCCTGTGTCCTCAAGTATCCCGTTCTAGTAGTCACCCACCAGATATCAGTTGCTACCACCCTAATGAACTTCCCTAATGTCAGAAAATTATAGCTCGCAAAATATCATTAAACTTTTGCTAAGGAAGTTTTTCGATACACCCAGTAGAATTTTTTTTTATATATTGGTTGCCTAACGCCTTTTTAAATTTTTTTTCATTGGATTTTTCCTTTATAGCAAAATACTGGTCTCCTCGAAGCAAAAAAATCGATACATATATCACACTTTAAAATCCGACTTTAAATGCCGGCAAAAATAAAATTTTTTTTTTTTTGAAATTGCCTTGCAAAAATACTTTATATTGGAGGGTGTACGGCGAACTTTTTTTTTGAGGTACGGTCTATTGTACACTAAAATATGTGAAACCTCTAAAATCAAGGTTTTTTTTAAATTTACCTTTGACAAAATAACTTATTTCATTTGCAGCATTAGGAGTTTTTACTATAGTGTATTTTTAGTATACAAATTTTAAAAAGAAAATAATAAATTCCCTATTAAAAATGTTTATAATATAATAGTATATAATTTGATACAATCATATCTAATCAGGTGTGGTTAATGTGATAAAATATAAAATTGTATGTAATTTCATCAATATAAACAAAATTATACAACTTAGATCTAATAACATTAGGTCATTTTCCCTATTAAGTTGTATAAAATTTCATAAGGTCTAACAATTTATATACCCTAGTATAAATGATTTTTATATAATCAGATATGATTTTTATATAATCATTTCTGATTTTATACAATTATAACTTGTCGAGTATTGTGAAACATATATTTTTATATGATTATATCAAAAGATATTTAATTATATAAAATTATATTAACCAGATCCACCATTTTCCGGATCTAATCATGTATGGGTTAACATAATTATATAAAAAATATATTATCTGATCCGAAAAATGGTGGATCTGGTTAATATAATTTTATATAATTAAATATCTTTTGATATAATCATATAAAAATATATGTTTCACAATACTTGACAAGTTATAATTGTATAAAATCAGAATTGATTGTATAAAAATCATATATGAATATATAAAAATCATTTTTACTAGGGTATACTTAAATACATTTTAATAGGGAAATTGACCCAATGTTATTAGATCTATGTTGTCTAAATTTATTTATGTTGATTCAATTATATAAAATTATATATGATATCACATTAACCACACCCGATTAGATATAATTGTATTAAATTACATAATATTTTATTAAAACATTTTTTACTAGGGTTGTAACAATTATTTTCTGCTTTTGTGCAATCAGTTTTTTAAGGATAAGAATTCTTAAATCATTTTGAGAAAATAAATTAAATCATTTTGAGAAAATAAATTAAAACCTAAAGCTCTTAAATTTCTTTAAAATTTAAAACTTCGTTTTCTAAAAAAATGCAGCTCGAAGGGAGCTACAAAATCTCAAACAATTTTTAAAATTTTCTGTAAGCAAAACAACTTATTTTTTGGGAGGTACTATCTCCAGTGACTGTTAAAAATAAAATTCTCTATAATTTTTTTATAATACAAGCTTTTAAACTTTGTTAGAAAATTTATACAAATAGTAGGTGTGTTTGGGTACTTTTCCAGTAAAGTCCAGTAAAAATTACTCAGTAACAAATTTACAGAGAGTAAGGCAAAATTTACTCTCAAAAAGAAAAATATCTAAAAATGTACGCAAACAGAAAAGTTGTAAGAATTAGTAAAATACTGCTGCCAACTTCTTCCCTAAAAATATCGCTAAATCAAACTAAAAAATCACTAGAAAATATCTAAATTATAAAAAAAATTAAATAGCGATAAATCCCTAAATTGCACGAACTTTTTAGGTTCTGTTGAAAAATTTCTGATTAGCTGATTGCGAAATAAACCTATTCAAATTATTGGATTAATAAATAAAACCTAATAAAATGATCACTTACTTACTCCTTCCATCGTTAATAAGCTTATATTTAAATATTTTTTTATTTTTACAAAAAATTATTTCAAAATTATTTAGACAAATGTTTTGTTTCTTCAATCATATGTTTTAAATCATAAATTTTTATTCTTACAAATTTTTACTAGCAAAAATTCATCCAGTAAAAACTTGTAAGTTCTCTTCTGACTCTTTTTCTATTTTTTTCCAAAAAAAAAAATAATAAAATTTTAAAATTATTAAAATTTTGTTTTCTTTATTCAATTGAGATACTGAAAATTATTAGTAGCTCGTTAGTTCATCGTTTAGCATTGTATATTATGTTTGCAGTAAACTAAGAGACATATGAGTGGCATAAAGTCTCCTGGTTATATATAACACATGCTCAATTATGTCGCTGCCGCTGTACGTCGTTATTTCGGGCGCGTTTTTTCTCAGAGCGTAAATCGCTAGCCTCTGCGCTCTTATTCTGGGCCTACACTAATTGTGTAAGCAAACACCTTCCAGTAAAAACTTGTACAAATTTGTACGAATTTGTACAAATTTTCGGGTACGCAAACACACTTAGTTTAAAGCAGCAGTAAATCTGTTTGTGCTTTCCTGTAAAATATTATTTTGTCTAAATCCAAATAGTTTTCATGAAGTTTAATGTTAAAGCTAAAAAATCATGAACTTTTCCCAAGTGACTTAGATCTGTCAAAAACTCCATACTCTCCAGTAATTATTTCTACAAATATTTGGGGTTTCAGTGAAATTTGTAGTGCATAAACTGGATAAAACAATATATGATATTCTATATTTTTGTACTAGTTCAGCTATAACTTTATACGACTCAATAAAATCTGATCAAATTGTATCGCGCCATTATTCGGATACATTTACATCTGATATTATCAAATTATAACTTAATTGATGCAAACTTACGGCCCATTTCTCGGATAAAATTGTATAAATACATATGTTAAATTACATATGACTATGTAAGTAAATCCCCGTATCATGTTTTTTAATCTGGTGTGTAAAAAACAATAAATAAAATCATATAGAAGTTAACTTTTAAGACAATATATTAATTAGAGATTAACTATGAGCATTTATGTCAAAATTGAACATCTATAAGCTTTTCGTCATTGTGTTTTGTTTTTCACTGTGGTGAATTACAGAATCTCGGGATATCGATGCAGGTGTAAACGCACCCTAAGACCAATTATTTGATAAATTATGAGCGAAATAACTATTTGATATTTTCCCTTCTGTACTCTGTCATGCAAAATTATGGTACGATGTTCTTTTTTAGGAAATTGATCATAAATATTGAGATCACGAAAAATTGTAGTAAACTTGGCTGACTGCCATTAACTTATTCCACGTCACAATCACAAACATACCGCTACAGTACGCCCCTAATAGAGAAACATGGAATAACAGTAATTTCAGTTTCATGGCTTTGATTTAAATGCAACACCGAAGTAACAGCAAGCAATAACACCACACTATAGCAGCAGTAGCTCCGGCACCAGCAGCAGCAGATAGTTGGTTAATTGCACACAAATCCAACCAAATCAAAATAGTCAGCCGGACAGTCAAGCTACCCAACCAGCTCGATTTGAATATATTATTGATTTAAATTAAAATGAAACTGTAGTCAACGGTGGTTTTTATTATTATTATTATTATTTTTTTTTTGTTTTATTTGTATCGCAAAAGCAATACTGTTTTATGCGACAGATTAAACAACCTTCACGTTACGCGTTCTGACAACAAATGCGTTGTGTTCTAAAGGCTCCATTAGTTAAAAGAACATTGTGGAGACTTTTCATCTTAATCTTAGTAGTTGCTTTATGCAAAAACACAGCAAAAAATAATAAAAAAAACACGAAATTACTAAGTTTGGGTTAGAATCTTTGGTAAATTTAGAAGAAGAAAACATCGTAGCAATTCAGCAACGTCAACAACAAGTAGCAGTTATTTTAAGCATAAAATAGAGAACTCCTTACAAGTACACCCAGAAAAAATGTTAGTAATACTCATAGTCTTATTATGTCTTCGGAATATTAGTGAAGTATTCTTACTTGGCAAAGAACCGACTAGTTTTCTTCAGATTTCTAGCTAATTTTGTTTCGCTGATTTTAACAAAATTATTTGCAAAGTCCCGCGTGATTATTGAATCGATGATTACGATTAAAATTAATTCGTACTGTCAAAAATTGGTTGCAGGTTTGTTCTGTGATATGTCGTACCACATAACAGTGTTGTTTTAAAAGAGTTCAAGTGACCTTTCCTACACTAAAAAAAAAAAGTCAGTAAAGTCAGCAAAAAATGTTGCTGTGTCAGCAAATTTTTAGTCAGGAGCGTGCTTGCAAAAAAGTTGGTAATTTCAGCAAAAGGTTTGCTGAAAATCAGCGAGCTGATTTTTACCAAAAAATAGTAATCTTCAGCAAAAGTTTTGCTGACATTTAGTCGACTGCAAATGAAAAAAATCCTTGCTAAAATCACCAAACTTTTTGCTGAATATTAGTAGACTGAAAAAAACTCAAAAAACTTGTAGCGAAATTTTACTTTAGTTAATTTATTTGCTGAAAATTTAAATATAGAATTTGTGTAGAGTTGTTTTTCTTTTTTTGTCATTTCCGTTTCCAGACAAGCTGCGACATCTACATCTTGTCTATCTGGTTGTCGTCCACGCTATGCATGCGGTTATCAGCACAATTTTTGTAGCAAAATAAATTAGTAAAACATTAGTTCAAAATTAGTTTAGTGCTAAAAAATATAACTAAAATTATTGCTGAAAACGGAATTTCAGCAAAAAAAATTGCTGAAAACTAGTACACTTGATATACAAGACGATTTACTAATTTTTCTACTAACTTATTTTTTTGAGAACCTTTTTGTAACATTTCACTAGGCGCCAAATTCCTCTAACCACCACAACAGCATGCAAGAGCGACAGTTATTTTTTCATGTAAATAAACCGGTTCTGTGACAGTTTGTACACTAATAATAATTCATGCATAAAAATACGAAAATAATCCAGATCTGACCAGTTCTTATAATAAGATGTGATCAGATTTAGGTAGATCTGGCGAACTATATACAATCCCTAGTGAAAAGACCCAGCAAAATCTTTTATTACCAAATAAGTGGTTATATATGGTAATAGAAATTCATAGCTCCGCACAACTAGCTTATCGATTCCTTTTAAATTCAATCAGATTTAAAAATCGAATTAAGGAATTAAGTTTTTGAGGTCTGTATTTTACTACATTTCAAGGTACTGTGTAAGCGAAATAAATTTCCCAGAGTAGGCCTTTATAAAAATGTAAGAAAAGTCTTAAAAAGCAAAACACCTTAACTATATACATATTATTTTTAAAAGATTATTGTTAGATCTCTTTAACTTTTAATAAAACGATTTATGAACTGTTGATTTTGTATAAGCTTTTTTTGTCGAATATTATTAACGAAATACAAAACTTCCAAATCTTTGGCTTACTATAAAAAGCCCATAATTCTATTTCATATTTTTTTAGTGGATTATGAAAAAACTTAATAAAATCTGAATACTTTGAATCTAAAATTTAATTGAATGCACTTTTTTTATCATTATAAAATTTCATTCGCAATTATTCACAGTTTTTAGATATTATTTTATATAGTTGTATATATATACATATGTAAAGAGCATAATTCGGGGACATAACCAAAAATGTGCCCAAGCTATGCTGTATATTAGTTAAAAATGTTTTCAAAGTATGCGCAAGACCTAGGAAGAGTTTGAGGACAGTCCCCAAACTAACCAAATGTCTCCAGACTAAACTATGGATACCCGGGTAAAAATCTTAATATGGTGTCATATATAATTATATTTTATTTGATAAGTCCCCATATACAACGACATACAACTTGATCCGAAAAATGGGTCATCTACTTATGTCTAATTATATCAAATTAGATATAATTTGATACAGTTTGATCCGAGATTTGTCCATATCCTGGACATCAAATTACATCTAATTTCATATAAAAATATCTGATTTTATATAACATTGTCTAATACATAGTACTTTTTATGCATACCGGCTATTAAATTGATATTGAAATTTCTATAGTTTGAACAATTTTAAAGGCCCACATTTTATAACATAAAATAAACATTTTAATGTCTTTGTCTTCTAAATCGTACGCATCATTTTTTAATATAATTTTATATGCAAAAAAAATCACGTGAAATTATTTGGTTGTGGAGAAATTAACTGTTAATTTATATTAATTTGTATGAGATCATATAGAAAGTTATATAAACCCGAGTAAAAAAGTTTTGATATAATCATATATTATTTTATGTAATTGCATATAGTAACTTATAGTTACATATGGCCACATATGCTTTTAAATTCAAGCAGATATACTTTTATATAGTCATATGTTAGATATTTTTTCCTCAAAGGTTTTAATATGGAGACATATGTGATTTTATATTATTACATATTGGCCTACATATATATGTATGTGCTATATATAAGTACATAAAGTAACATATAAAAGATATAATTACATGTGCGTTTATATATAATTTAGTATGACACTATACATAATAATATAAAACTATGTGGATCCATATAAGAAATATTTTATAATTTGTGTTAGTTATGATTATATATTGACGAATATGAACCCATATATAACTTATAACGTTCTTTATAAAATCATCTATAATTATATATCATCCCACATAGGCAATTTTTTCAAAGTGATTTTATATAAAAAAATATATAAGGTCCATATAAAACCGTATTGTATTATATTTGGTTCCATGTTATCAATGATTTTGAACTAGTTTTAGATTTAGTAATTACTAGGGATTGGCGCGTGACACGAAATGTTCGTGAGTCACGTTATTCACACGTGATCGTGAGTAATAATTAATATACTTAAGTGATTCGTGCGTGAGCGTGAGTAAGAATAACCCGTGCATGATTCGTGTGTGAGTTTAATTTTTGCATCATATGTTTTTAGTAATTTTTACTGTTTTGCGTGAGAATTTTCTGATTGTAAGTTTTTAATATACTCATGTGTGCTGAGGAAGAAACGAAATGCTCGTGCGTGAGTAATTTGTTTTTTTTTTAACCATGAGTCAAAAATGGCTTACGCACCGCACCCATAACATTAACAACACTGAATCTTTAATACGAAATTCTCTATAATAGCTGTGTTTTTGCGGCAAACTATCAACGTTGGCTTATGTCATTCCCATACAAATTTGACATTAGTAACGTTTAGAGGTTAACACTAAACGTTGGCTGATGTCTAAATTATATGGGAATGACGTAAGCCAACGTTGATAGTTTTCCGCACAAACACAGCTACTATAACGTACACTTGACTGATTTCTTATACCTTGGTTGTATATCATAATCCTATTAACTTTAAAATTTCAGTGTTGTTAACTTTATTTTACAATTACTAAATTAAAAGAAATTTTTTTTTATGTTTATTGCACTGTCATGATAAATCTGGATAAAAGTAATGGAAGATTTATCGAAATTATAAGATCTCCAGCAGGCCTGGGGTTAATCATTACATTTTGTAATTAATTACACATGCAATTACACAATTACATGTAATTGTAATTGAAAAAAAACTCATCTATAATTACATATTATTTGTAATTTCAATTCAAAAAAGAACAATTGCAATTACAAGTAATTGAAAATTTTTTTTTATTTAAAAAAATAATTTTTGTATGTATATTGTTAGATATGGTCCTATATAATATGATAAAAAGTATAAGGTTAATATTTAGATATAATTGTATCAAACTATGTCCACTTTTATAACATTTTATATAATTTTATACAAAAAGATATAATTTGATGTAATTGGATGAGGACAAAATTCGGATACAATTGTATCGAATTGCATAAAATTGTATCAAATTGTACCAAATTGTATACAATTGTATACAATTCGATACAATATGGTACAATAAGACGTTCTCATTTTTCGGATATAATTATATCTAATTATATAAAAGATTATATATAATTAAATATAACTTCATATGGCTCCATATCATTTTTTTTACTTGGGAAATTACAAGAATATATTTTTAGTATGACGATACATACAGTGTTATATAACTTAGTATCGAACCATATATAATCATATCGGTCACTACATATATTTTGATTAGTTTTATATGGCTTTTGTAGTTATATATGGAGTCAGATTTGGAGATATGTACTAACATAAATTACCGTACAAAAAATTCATTGAAAAAATAATATCCGATGTAATTGTATATAATGATATGTGTCTTAATGTGACTCCATTTACCGTCAGACATAACCCAATCACATTATATATAACAATATATAAGTATTTTTACTCGGGTAGAAAAAATGTCCCCGGAGTATGTGCTCTGCATACATATAGTTACATATGCCACATATATCTAGTTGGATATGATTATATTATATTTTATACATTTGGATCAGGACAAAATGCGGATAAAATTGTATCGACCCATATCTTTTTCCATCAAATTAGATCTAAATGTATCGTCGTAAATATAATATGATCTATTACGATTTATTTTGATACAATTAGATGTTCTCATTTTTCGGATATAACTATATATAAACAGAAAAATCATATAAATTTTTTACTGCCCAGCTAAAAATCGACATATATGGATCTATACAGGTTAAATGTATGTGCGTGCATGCTCATAAACATGCATTCATGACCATACATGGATACATAAATCTCCATACATGAATCATATATGACCATACGTGCATTAACGAATTTTGAGGTAATATCTACATGTGTGTACCTGCATGAACATACATGAACACGGATGAACACGCATGAGCATGCATGATCATACATGTAGATATTACCTCAAATTTCGTTAATGCACACGTATGGTCATATATGATTCATGTATGGAGATTTATGTATCCATGTATGGTCGTGAATGCATGTTTATGAGAAATCACGCACATACGTTTAACCTGTATGGATTCATATATGTCGATTTTTAGCTGGGTAATTCTTGTAATTCTTTAGATGAATTCTAAAAACCAACTGAAATAGTACAATAGAGGAGGGGTTCCTTCGCCAGTGGGCGCATATATCAATCCCATTTTCCTCCGATGTTAAGGGAGATAAAAAATTGGAAAAAATATATTTTGCTCAGTTTTCATTTACTTTCCATTGACACCCCTTTTGACGAATTTATCTCAAATGTGTTTTTTAATATGAAGCAACTACATTTTGCAATAACTTCCTGAAATCGTGTGATACAAAAATAATTTTTCATTATGTTGTAACTACAACCCCAAGATTTCGAATAATAAAAATTTGATTTTAAAAAATCCTTAAAATGTATGGAAAAATATTAATTTTATGTTAGAAGTTGGCTCTGGGCACATTCACTATATGGCAGCTGGAGCTACATAGAATTGGACATTTTAGACAGTTCTGTGGACCGTCTAAAATGCTCTCGAATTAATTTTTAAATTTATATTTATATTTTTAATTGTTGCTCTTTTGAAGATTCATTTTAGTATAGATTTGTTAATCTTTTTTATATATAGTGGGGATGGAAATAGGACGCTTTTACGTGTTAAGAAACATAATTATTTATTTTGAAAAATATAACAAAAATAAATTTTTTTATTTCATATACGGGAAGTGTTATTATTGATGATTGTAATTCATTCTTTATTTAAATAAAAATCCTTCAACTATTTTATATATATTGGTAAATACCTGGACTTCTAAATAGGACACATTTTATATTTTTACAAAAAACCGTACATTTTTTGGGTTTTTAATATTTTGTGCTGTATCCATTATTATCAATAACCGCTTCGCATCTTCTTTGCATACTCTCAACTAATCTCTGGCATCTTTCTTTTGGTATAGAATACGAGGCTTCTTGAATACCAGCCCAAAGTTCGGTGGAATTTTTGTAATTGTTTTGCGAAACTTTTGTTTTTACATCATTCCATAGATTTTCTATTGGATTAAGGTCCGGGCTTTGGGCTGGCCAGTCCAAAACCTTAATTTGTTCTTGTAAAAACCAATCCTGCACTATGTTCGACGAATGCTTCGGAGCGTTGTCTTGCATAAAGATCCACTTAACTGGCATATTTTCATAGGCAAATGGCTCCATACCATTCCTAAGAATGCTCAAATATTGAAACCTGTCCATTTTGTCCTCTACTTTTACGATAGGCCCAACACCACTCCAGGAAAAAGCCCCCCATACCATAATATTATCACCACCGTGTTTCAAGGTCTTCTGAGTGTACTTAATGTTTAAAGCCTGGTTTTTTGGGCTGTGTACAAATGTTCTACCATCTAGTCCGACACGATTTACCTTCGTTTCATCGCTCCAAAGCACATTTTTCCAAAAGGACAACTCATTTCCTTTGTGGGTTTTGGCAAAATCAATACGTTTCTTAATATTTTTTCTTGAAAGAAGAGGCTTCTTTCTACTTATTCGTCCAAATAAGTTTGCTTCATTCAGTCTTCTTTTTACTAACCTGTCTGACACCTTAACGTTGAATTTTTCCCTGATTTCATTATTTATTTGACGAGAGGACATAAAAGGGTTGAGTTTGTTTTTGCGTACTATAGTTCTGTCCATATAAGTTATAGTTTTACGACGGATTGTCTTACGTTCTTTATTTAGCGTATGATATTTCTTATCGGCAGCACATAGACGAATAGCATTGTATACCACATTTCGCGAGCACTTTAATATTTTGGCAATTTCAGTTGGATATTTCATCTCGTTGTGGAATTGAGATATAAGTCTTCGTTTTTCTGGATTACAATGTTGTCCACGTCCCATATTGGTACAATTAGAAAAGAATTTACTTATTTCAAACGCAAATTATGAAAAGAAAATTATTAGTAAGTGCATCGAGTAAAATTTTGACAATTATTGCAAGTGTCCTATTTTTATGTCCATAGCTGTACATATCTTAAAAAACTTTTTTTAGATTATTTATTTCAATCATAAAAATATTGACTTTGCTGCGTAAACTAATTTGTTTGATGAAATTGTATCTAGTTTTTTTGCGAACGTCCCCCAAGTTTGGAGCAGTTTCGCCAATTTGGGTTACTTTGAAAATCATTACAAAAATAATAGAAAACGTGCAAATAATTAGAAAAAAAAATCATAACAATTAATGTTAAGATATGTAGATTATCAATTTAAAAGTAATTTTTGGAAAATAATTATTGGTTAAGAAATTGCAGTGCTTTAAAAATATGTAAAATGGCGAAGGATCCTCCCTCTACCCTGCAGAATTTCGCTAAAGCCCTAATGTCGCTTGTAAATAGGTCTACTAACTAAATTTATGGTTCCAAGCTTAACAAGTATATTTCTAACTTGTACACAGAAAAAACAGTAGGCAACAACAATGGAATTTGTAAAAACAAACACATTTTCTTTTAAATTGAAATTATATTCCCAACAATTTTTTTGTTTGAAATGTTGGTAACACGTTTGTAAATTGTTAGTTTTCATATACAAATTGTTTAAAAATAAAAATTCAAAAGCCTAGAACACATAAACACAGCGTAGACAGTGTTTTACCGCGGTGTGACAGTTTGTCGATAAAGCAGGTTTCATATTTCATTTGTCACTGTCGAGGAATAAGAACATTTTCTAAATAAAGAGCTGTTTTTTTAAACTAATTTCAATAAAAAAAAGTCTCAAAATATTGCATAGTTTTCGCGAAATTCACGTACGAAAATTGACAAAACTGCCACTGTTCACTGGCACTGTGAGTATCTGCTATACATAGTGGAAAATAATTATTTATTTATTTTTATAAAAAGAATGTATATTTTAACCAGAACACCAATTCTCTTTTTTCATTATTGAAAATTATGAAATACCAAATTGACAAAAATAGAAAATAATATTTTGAAATATTTAAAAAAATATGTCTTGCATTTATAAATTAAAACAAGTATTATAATTACAAAGTAGTTAAAGCAAACATCACTACACTGCAATGGCTAAAGTTACAAAAAAAAAGTTTTTTTTTTGAATTTAAAAATTACAAAAAAAAATTTGATGCCTTTTTTAAAAGTTGTTTTTTTTTCTCTTGTATTCACAAAATGGTGAAAAACGATGTTTAAAAATGTAATTAGAATTTTGTAAATTCTTTCTGTGTAATATCGACAGTTAATATATTTCTCTTCTGAAATAGCTAGCTAAAGAAAAATGTTTGCCAAAAATGTTTAAAATTTACATGCCGCTCCATATAAAATGTATAGAGGTGTCTAATCTAAACTAATCGAGTAGATCTATAGCTAGGAAAATATTAATATAACAAAAAGTTAGGAGTTCTCATGAAAATTTAGAACTGTAAACTAAAATCCAATATAAGAAATTTCGATTTGAAAACACAATAGTTACCCAGGCACCTACCTATTCACACACATAAGGGTTAAACGTCGAAAATTACTGTTTATCATAGTCCTGCGCGGTTCCAGCAATTAATATAAGGGGGAAAATCATACGCCACAGTAGACAAATACATTGAGTTGGCCACTGAGGCGTATGATTTTTCCCCTTATATTAATTGCTGGAACCGCGCAAGATCATAGTCGAAAAGTTAGTAATTGCATTTTACTGATATTTTCTTCGTGATAAAAAAAAATTAAGAAAATATTCATAAATACGACGAAAAAAATATTTTATTTAATAGAAATTGTGGGAAAACTCAGTTTTAATGAAATATCAAAAATATCCTCGAAAATATAAACTTTTAACAAAATATGCAAGAAATATAAATTAAGTGGCAAAAATGCAATAAAATATACCAAAATATGCATTAATATTAAAATATGCAAAAATTTATAGTTAAATATTAGGGTTTGGGGTTCGGGAATTCCCGGGAAAAGTTTGCCGGGAATTCCCGGGAAAATAATTTATTTTTCCCGGGAAAACAGGAAATTTTAAAAATATTAAATTTTTTAAATTGTTTTTGTTTCGAATAGGATTTTTTAATTTTAGTCATAAAAAACATTTTAAATACCAAAACAAAAATGTCATTGTTAAAATCTTTTAAAAGGGAATACATTTATTTGACACACAAAAAAAATTTTTGCCAAGTAATTAGGAGCATTTCAACTAATAAAGATTTTTCGCATAACTTATTCAAAATTGAAGTAGTAAAACCTAAAAACTTGGTAAAATGTTTAAAGAAATATGAAAAAAAGCTTTGTTTCTTACAAATAATCGCCTTTACTATCTAAATTTTTCAAATGTATAATTTAGATAAAGTGGACTTTAGTTAAAATATTGGGTGGCAGTATACCTTGACTTGGTTTATTTTTGGAGCATTCTGATTGGTTAATTTATTTTCAATTTGAAAATTTGAATATTTTTGTAAGGTTTTCATACACAAAATGAACAAAACTCCTTTATATTAAGGGTCAATAATTTTATAAGTAACGTTTTCATTAATAAATGTGAAAAGAAAAGACTAATGGTTAACGGTGGTATCTAAATTTGGTTATCCGACATCTAAATTTGGTTCACAAAAAAAAAAAAAATTGATGGTCAGAAAACAATAACAAGAAAATTAAAATTAGCAAAGTACCCGAAGAAAATAGTGAAAGCTGAATAGGCATTAAAGGTTTTATGGTAGGGCAAACATTTCCTGAAATGGTATCCAAATTAGCCGCAGTCAATCCGCACCATAACTAGATCTTCGTTTATTCGAGAAAGTTTTTATAATAAAAACCTGGCATTGCAAAAAAATGAAACCGATGTAAAGAACATTATATTAAATTACTACAATCATGAAAAAAGTTATCATGATAAGAGAAATATCGAGCAATATTTCTAACAATAGGAGATTTACTATAATCTTAGATGAATGGACAAGAATATCACAAAAGAGATATTTGAACATATGTATAAACGGAAATAATTGATTTTATAACCTGGGGTTGGTTTATATATCAGGAAGATGTAATGCTGATGAAATAAGAAGAATTGTAGAAATAAGACTACAAGAGTTTTATTTGTCTTTGGAAAATAACATTGTGGCCACCATATCTAATGGGCCAAGTGTGATGAAACGGTTTGTTTCCGACAGTCCATTAGTAGGTGCTTTCTGCTGGAATCATGCAATTCATTTGGCAGTGCTGCGAGTAATTTATGTGAAATCAAATGTTCAACATTCTGATATTTTTTACTTTGAATTCTCACTACACAGACTGCATTTGTACTGAAATAGTGTTTTTTTTTTAACAAAAATTACTTATATATATATGGTTTTCATTAACAATTTTGTTTAAAAATAAAAATTTTTTCATTCCCGTTTCCCGGGAAATAAAAAAGTCCGGGAAATCCCAAAAAAAAACCTTTTAAATATGTAAAAATATGTATAAATCGATGCATTTTATTCGAAATTTGTTGATTGTAAAGGTATTTAGTTAATGCTGTTCTCCAGCTAACGATATGAAACATGATGATGTTCCTTGCCCTGGTTATTAAATAAGTAGCCCACCGACCGTAAGCATGGTGTAATTTTCTTTTGCATTTCAGATTTGGTCATAGGTTTTATTACTTACTTATTTGTCTGAGTGTAGTTTGATCATGCACACATACAACTTTATGTTTTGTTGTTGTTGTTTTTTTGTTTTGCCATACTCATAGGTACGATTAAATGGTATACATACTACATACATGAATATTTAATGATTTTGTGGTAGAGTTGTAAGCAACCATTGAAAAATCGACCGAGTTAAGTCATTAGCCCGTTGCATTCAACTAACAAGGAAACTACCTAGAGGTGTAACTCTCAGATCTTAATGAAACTTTGATATTGTGGAGAAGAAAAATTAATAAACATTCTGTAGGAAACATAATTCACAGTCTGATTTTTAGGATGTAAAAATGGGTTTGAAAGTTGTTTGAAAAATTTTAAAAATTCTAATTGTCCCATTGGATGGATCTTCAAAATGCCGCCAGAGCTTTAAAGAATTAATTCCTTTTTGGAATGAATTCCCAAAAATTTAATTCAATTCTTTAATTCAAGGAATGAATTCATCAATAATACATAAGCAGGAATTAATTCCTGTGAATGAATTCAAAGAATTCAAATTTATAGAATGAATTCCCTGACCAAAGCGTAAAGAATTAAAATTAAATAATTTATTCACTAAAGAATTCATTCAACACTATTTAATTCAATTTGAAGTCAAGGAATTCATTCAATTCTAGTTAATTCAACTTTTGGCTAAGGAATTCATTCAACTGTGCACTTAATTCAACTTTTGATGAAGGAATTTATTCAATTCTAGTTAATTCAACTTTTGGTCAAGGAATTCATTCAATTCTAGTGAATTCAACTTTTGGTCAAGGAATTCATTCAATTTTTTTTGTTTAATTCCCTAGGAATTGAAAACTTAATTCAGGGAATTAAACGAAAAAAATTTAATTCCTTAGGGAATTAAACGAAATAAATTTAATTCCTTGACTAAAAGTTGAATTAACTAGAATTGAATGAATTCCTTGACTAAAAGTTGAATTAAATAGAATTGAATGAATTCCTGGACCAAAAGTTCAATTAACTAGAATTGAATGAATTCCTTGACCAAAAGTTGAATTAACTACACCTTTTGCAATTGTAATTCAGAAAATATCAATTGAAATTCAGAAAATATCAATTGAAATTCAGAATTTCCATTTGAAATTCAGAAAACATCAATTGAAATTCAGAATTTCCATTTGAAATTCAGAAAACATCAATTGAAATTCAGATTTTCCATTTGAAATTCAGAAAATATCAATTGAAATTCAGAAAATTTCATTTGAAATTCAGAAAATATCAATTGAAATTCAGAAAATATCATTTGAAATTCAGAAAATATCATTTGAAATTCAGAAAATATCAATTATTATTCCGAAAACATCAATTGAAATTCAGAAAATATCAATTGAAATTCAGAAAATATCAATTGAAATTCAGAAATCGTCATTTGAAATTCAGAAAATATCAATTGAAATTCAGAAACCGTCATTTGAAATTCAGAAAATATCAATTGAAATTTAGAAAATATCATTTGAAATTCAGAAAATGTCAATTGAAATTCAGAAATCATCATTTGAAATTCAGAAAATATCATTTGAAATTCAGAAAATATCAATTGAAATTCAGAAAACATCATACATTTTCTGAATTTCAAATGATATTTTCTGAATTTCAATTGATATTTTCTGAATTTCAAATGACGGTTTCTGAATTTCAATTGATATTTTCTTAATTTCAAATGACGATTTCTGAATTTCAATTGATATTTTCTGAATTTCAATTGATATTTTCTGAATTTCAATTGATGTTTTCGGAATAATAATTGATATTTTCTGAATTTCAAATGATATTTTCTGAATTTCAAATGATATTTTCTGAATTTCAATTGATATTTTCTGAATTTCAAATGAAATTTTCTGAATTTCAATTGATATTTTCTGAATTTCAAATGGAAAATCTGAATTTCAATTGATGTTTTCTGAATTTCAAATGGAAATTCTGAATTTCAATTGATGTTTTCTGAATTTCAAATGGAAATTCTGAATTTCAATTGATATTTTCTGAATTTCAAATGGAAATTCTGAATTTCAATTGATATTTTCTGAATTACAGTTGCAAAAGGTGTAGAATTGAATGAATTCCTTGACCAAAAGTTGAATTAACTAGAATTGAATGAATTCCTTGACCAAAAGTTGAATTAACTAGAATTGAATGAATTCCTTGACCAAAAGTTGAATTAACTCGAATTGAATGAATTCCTTGACCAAAAGTTGAATTAACTAGAATTGAATGAATTCCTTGACCAAAAGTTGAATTAACTAGAATTGAATGAATTCCTTGACCAAAAGTTGAATTAACTAGAATTGAATGAATTCCTTGACCAAAAGTTGAATTAACTAGAATTGAATGAATTCCTTTACCAAAAGTTGAATTAACTAGAATTGAATGAATTCCTTGTTGAATGAATTCATAAAATTTTATGAAGGCATTAGAAAAAAATTAATGAATTCCTTTAATATAAATATAATATATATATATCCTTTAATATAAAAGGAATTCATTCAATTCCTTAAGTTTGGTCAGGGAATTCATTCCCAAAATATAAATTCAGTTCAAAAAAAGGGAATTAGGGAATTAATTCTTCGAAGCTCTGAATGCCGCTCATACGCAATTTCGAAAAATTGAAAGCTGAGTTTAAAAATATTTGGTTTTTTCAGAGTTTGGAGTAATTAATTTTTTTGTATTGATCATTACTCATTTTCCAAGGTTCGTTACCGTTATCTTTATAATACCGTTATCGCTAAAATACCGTTTCAAATTCAATACCGTTACCGTTACCAATACCCCTAAAAAAATTTCCCGATACCGTTATCGTTACCGATACCGTTATTTTTATGGGTAGTTACCGGTACGGTATTTATTAATTTATGTAAAAAATGCCAATTTTTAACTTTTTTATTTTATAATCTTGAGTTATTTTTACAAGAAAATTTATAGACAACAATTTTAATTATTAAAACTACCAGCATTGAATTTATAGGTTATAATCTGTATTTTTATAAGTTCAAAACAAGAATATGTTATGTTTTTACTTGTTTTTATATGTTTTTAACGTAATTTTTAATACCGGTACGTACCGGTATTGCTGTTTCGATAACGGTATACCATTAACGAATCAGTCTTAAATAGCGTTACCTTTACCGTTACCGAAATAAACAAATTCCGATACCGTTACCGTTATCCTTACCGAAATTCGTTTCGGTAGCCAACCTTGTCATTTTCATTACCATTACATATACCTACATATGTGATTGTAATGAAATATTTTTTCATTTCCATTACATTCAAGTTATTATAATGAAATTACTTTGAATTTTCATTACAAAATTAGGCTTAGATTTTCATAACCGTTATTTTTATACAAAGGTAAATATCTTTCCAGTAAAGAAATTAAATGAGCTAAAATCCCAAAACTTATTTGGCAAATTGTGAAAAACAATCTGTTGAAGGCATGTCGCTATCCGGATTTCATTCTTGCCCAAGGCAATCGTCGGGGGACGACGTTTTTGTAATTTCTAGAAATATTTGTTAAGTTAAATTACAAACTCAATGAGAATTTCTTGTTCTCGTCTAGGAGCGTTATTAAACATTTAAAATGTGAAAGAAAAAAACAAAAAATTTACCACAATTTTCTTTGTCATCTTCCAATATATAACTCTGTTGTTTTGACAGATCTAGCAATGTAGTGACATCTATGTATAACCATAAATGAAAATCGAATGTTTTCTATAATTGGCAGTTACGTTTAAATTTGCACAAGCATTTGCATAGTCGTTATTTCAAATTTATTTTTACCGGGACAAACAATAATTGCATTAACGGAATTAAATGTGCTAAAAATATTAAAATATTTTTCTTTTTTCGTGTCCTTTGATTTGTATTCATGGTATGCCGATTCGTCGCTTAAAGCCCAAATATCTGATAGGTCTAAAGCTATAAAATGCCCCTTTAGTGCTTCTCAACACTAATAAAGTGCACTTGAAATTTATTGATTTTTAAAAATTATATTTATTATTTGATCGTTTGGTTAAAAATTAAATCCATTATAAATGTCTAAGTAGATGACAACTTGATGTTTTTTCTTTAATTAAGTGCTGCGTTAAGGTTTGCAAATTCTTTTTCTTTATTTTTCATTAAATCTTACTCTTAGTTAAAAAAAAAAATATGCAATAAAAAATCATAAAATATGCACTTAACAGCAAAATATGCAAAAATATGCATTTATAACAAAATATGCAACAACAAATCTATGCTATTTTGTTGCAAATTCTTTGATTCGGAAAAGTATTTGGTTTAAATCATTTTTAGATTAATGACTACAAACCAGAGCTTCGAAGGCCTTAATTCAATTTAAGCTTCAATCACGAAAAATTGAATTCAGAATTAAAAAAATGTTCATATACCATTCGTAAAGAATTCATTCACAAGATTCATTCCCAAAGCTTTAATAAGTATTGAATGAATTCCCAACTTGAATCATTCAAATCGCATGTTCATTCACTAAGTGAATGAAGAAATTTTATTACCATTCACTTAGTGCAGTATAGTTTGAAACTAACAATTAATCAAAACCAAAGCACAAAATCTATAACAAAGCATACAATACTATTTATTTTAGATGAATTTTAAATGTTTTTAATTTGTATGATGCCAATATTTCAGCATGTAACATCAAATTAAATTTTTTTTATTTGACTAAATGAATGAAAAAAAATCACTTATCATTCACCTTTTTACTAAATGAATTCAGGTAAATTTGGTTTCATTCAATTAGAATGCAATAGTAATGGAATTAATTCATATAATTTAAAGCTGTCGAGAATTAAGCTATCGAATTAATTCCATAAAAATGCTATTACGGAATGGAATTTAACCCAAATTTCATTAATTTTTAAAATGTGAATTCAAGAATTAAGCCTTTTAAAACCTTTGCTACAAACATGCATTTGCATTAAAGTCACTGCCCTGATAATAACTCTTCAAAATTACAAAAATCTGAAATATTAATATAAATTAAATACGATTGTTCTAATTTACTATTAAACATATTTTATCTAACATATGTGACCTTCTCCGAGAAAAGGGACCTAGTGTGTCAAAAAACGGGAACTTGGGAAAATCGATAAAAATGAGAAAAACATTAAAATTTTATTATTTAAATGCGTTCTTCTCAAAACTTTATTTTCACACACTAGGTCCCTTTTCTCGGAGAAGGTCACATATGTAGAAAAGCCTAATAGAGCATTTTAGGTAGGCATGTACAAACAATTTGAAGCTCCAGGGGCCATCTGGTGATTGTGCCCCAGAGGCAATCACTAACATGAAATTAATATTTTTTTTTTTTATTATTATTTGAAAGCTTAGGATCATAGGTCTAACATAATGAAAAATTATTTTTTTATCACACGATTTGAGGAAGCAAAATGTAGTAGCCTTAAATTTTATTTGTTTTTAACCCTAAAACACACAAAAAAAGTCTGCCTGCGACCACATGTGATGTAAATTCGTCAAAGTGGATGTCATGGAAAGGTAATTGAAAAATGCACAAAATATATTTTTTCCAATTTTTTATCTCCGTTAACATCGGAGAAAAATGGGATTAGTGTATGTGCCCCACTGGCGAAGGATCCCACCTCTACCCTACAGCTGTTTTTGCTGTGTACACGCAGAAAAAAAGCAGGGGGAACATTACTTAAGTAATGTAATTATACAACTAAATAAGTTCCAAGTAGTGTTTCCAATTCGGTTAATCGATTAACCGATTCCTCGATTAATCGCCTCTATTTCGGTTAATGTCGAAACAAATAATTTAAAACTCAAATAATTATTCGACCCGAATAATCGGTTAAAATAGGTCGATTAACCGGTTACATTTTTCCTTTATTTTTTCACAAAATTTCATAATGTTCTTAGCATTGGCTAAAAAATTGCAAGAAAAGCTTATTAGAAAAACAAATACTAACTAAAAATACCACCAAATTCTTTAAAAATCGAGAGAAAGAGGTCCTTCCTTAAGCCTTTAAATACCTTTTTTGAAGGAACTCTAAGCAAGTCGGCGTTGCACCAGCGAGACACTTCATCTGTTTTAAGAGACTGATAAATTTTAATAAAATTTGTTTGCAAATATTATAACAAAATATCGAAGTTTCTATTTGTAAAAAAGAGCTTTAAAAACATCGCGAAAGGCCCATATAAAGGTGTTTTCAAAACTTTGTTTGGCAGGTTTTAGGAAATACAATAGACAATGTTTCTTTTCTGTTTTAATTCGTCTAAAAATTAAAACTAAATTACATTTCCATGTCACTTAAGACAAAGTTGCATTTGTTTTAAAACTGTGTCACACAATTGACATATTAATTCTGTAAGAACTCTAGCTTTTCTTACTTCTCTCAAGAAAGTGTGTACAATCGGTTCAAAACCACATCAATTCTACGACTGTTCCACTAGAATACCATGGAACCCGAACCCGTTTCAATGAAATGGAAATTTTATTCGAATTAAAACAAATAACCAAAAAGCAGAAAATGAAAGTTAAAAAATTTTAATTTATATGGAATTTGACATTTATAACTGCACACTGAGAAAATTGTGTACATGCTTCAATTAAGTTTCGGTGGAATTCGTCCATTGAAAGTTTTCATTGAACTGATGCAGTTTTAGATATAATTTTATAAAAAATTTCATATTATTTATTAAAAATTTTATACACCCAAAAAAGGTTTTATTAAAAAGAGCTTCATAAAAATAATGAAGCTTTGTCACATTGGGAAGAAAACTTTATTAGCTTACTGAAAATTTTCATTAAAACTCGTTTGACGAAATGCTATCTGCGTAAGTTCGCTCAAACTTTAGGTTATTTTTTTTTAATTATTAATGGCCCTTAGAAAACGGTAAAGAGACTGAGAAAATCAGAAAAATGTTATTCTAATTTTTGCAGCGTAAATTAGTATTTTCATTAACTGAAATTCAACTCAACTATTTTTCTATATCGTGGACTCGTTTTTTATTTCTTCAGGGGAGAAGGAAGAATCTTAATAAAATCTTCAAAACTTTAGATATAACATATATTTAAATGCAATATTAATTTTTTTGCGGCAGTATTGATTATTATTCTTAAATTACTAATATTTGCCAAACCAAAAATCTGCTAGTTTTAGCAGTTCTTTCTGCCATTTTCAATGAAATTTTAGTAGCTTTATCAAAATTTTTGCAGACCTTTGTCTACTAAGAAAATTTTTAATTTAAAAAAACCTCAGATTCCAAAACTTTTCAACCTTAGAATATGGAAACTTGTTTTAAATATAGCGAGCTTATATGTATGTCACGTTTATATTTAACAAAAATAGGCAGCTCTTTGTGTTTTTATTGATAAAAAATTAAGGAAATAGATTAATTTTGTGTTAAACGATTAATCGCCAATTTTCTCCATTAACCGACCCGAATAACCGGTTAATCAATTTAGGCATTTTTCGAATAATGCATTAACCGGTTAACCGCCTACGTCGAATAATTGGAAACACTAGTTCCAAGTTAGTTTTACAATTTTATAGTAATATATATTTTATTTTAGATATTTTTTACTAGACATGTATAATTATGTAATTGATATTCCCCCTTTTTTCTGAGTGTAGGATCAAGCATCCAAAATGAACATTTTCATTTCAGGAATTGTAATTTTCTCAACAAATTTTACCATTCATCTTTTTTTGTATTCAAATAGATTCCTAAAAGTGATGATATTCCAAAATCAAATTTTTGAGAAGAACTCTGATGCAAATATAATTCATTATTCTGATGTATATAACTTCAGTCATAATCATTATTTACAATAAAAAAGCAAATTCAAATATTGCACAATTTTCAAATAAGCATAATATTTTTGCATTTTAATACACCCAAAAAGAAGTCAGTAAAGTCAGCAACAAATGTTGGTGTGTCAGCAAATTTTTAGTCAGGAGCGTGCTTGCAAAAAAGTTGGTAATTTGAGCAAAAGTGTTTGCTGAAAATCAGCCTTCTGATTTTACCCAAAAAAATAGTAATCTCAGCAAAAGTTTTGCTAACACTTAGTCGATTGGAAATGAAAAAAATCCTTGTTAAAATCACTAAACTTTTTGCTGAATATTAGTAGACTGAAAAACACTTAAAAAATTGTAGAGAAATTTTATCTACACCTTTTGCAACTGTAATTCAGAAAATATCAATTGAAATTCAGAATTTCCATTTGAAATTCAGAAAATATCAATTGAAATTCAGAATTTCTATTTGAAATTCAGAAAAGATCAATTGAAATTCAGAATTTCCATTTGAAATTCAGAAAATATCATTTGAAATTCAGAAAATATCAATTGAAATTCAGAAACCGTCATTTAAAATTCTGAAAATATCAATTGATATTCAGAAAATATCATTTGAAATTCAGAAAATGTCAATTGAAATTTAGAAAATGTCATTTGAAATTCAGAAAATATCATTTGAAGTTCAGAAAATATCAATTGATATTCAGAAAACATCAATTGAATGTTGTAAAATAACAAAAAAACTAACAAGAAAAGTATCTCATGTTACAGTCTCCGATTTTCGTGAAATTCGGATAATTATGTCCATCTTGGTGATTTAGGGGCAAACAAGGCGAAAGAAAATCAATAATTTTTTTCATACTTTTTTGTTCGGCAGCATATCGGAAACTTCCGACACTCGATATAAAAACTGGATAAAAATAATGTATTCGAATATTATTTTTAGATCTAGAATATAATATCAAGTAGTTTCGTCATCAATATCCGCTCAGAAATATCTGTTGTATTGATATGTAAAAAAAAAATCTTAAAATTAATCTTTGACTTTAAACAGGGCCCATTTTGCCCCAATTTAGGGAATTGAAGTATTTGATCTTATCTGATAGAAATGAAAACGAATTCCTACAATTTCTGAAGTTTTAATCTTTAATGAACGCCTAAAGAAACTTCAAAATTGCAGATTTAAAGGCAGTGTTTAAAAATTATGTCCTTTTTACCATTAATTTAAAATGCGTTAACAAAACACAAGATGAAAAATACTTCTTATCTGAATATTTTGGAAATATGTTAATAGAATACAAAAATATTTTTGTAGTAGATTATTTCAATAAATTTCAACATTTGGGCTCGAATTTTTTGATTAAGTCTTCTGCGACACATCAGTTGCCTGGGAAAATTGTAATAACTTGGCTTTATATAAACGATTTAAGTTTTTATTGCCTTCTTATTAAGATATTTTACTGCAAATTACGATTTTTAATCCTTTTAATTAAAATTCTATTAAAAAATTAAAATTTTTACTTTCGATTCAACTTTTTAACTCCTAAACATGAGATCGCAACATCTTATTAAATAGAAGTACGTGTGCATGAGTGTCTTTTCCTCTACAATATACATATTTAAGTTTCATTAAGATCTCCGGGTTACACCACTGTATAGTTTCCTTGTAAGGTCATTATTTACGATTAAAACCAAAAGAAAAATGTCAGTGTTGACGATCATCATTATTATTATCATGACGGTAGGTACAATAATTTATGTTGCAAAATTTTTCAAATTGTTAAGAACAAAATTATGCACACGTTTTTACACATAGTAGGTACACAAGTTTTGTTGCTTTAAACATGTTTGGTCTTAACGAAATACTACATAAATTGTGTTTCGCGCAGGGATGGACAATTCGGTACTTTTATAAATTTTCCAATTCAGCAGTACCTCAAAAGTACCGCGGTAACTACGCAACTGTTTTTTTTTAGATAGGATCGGTTCATATTTGGACCCATATGTGCTATATTTTTGATTTTCTCTTCTTTTGTCATTTTATAGAAAATTTTGACACACGTCCATTTTAACCCATTCGAATTTCGGATCCAAACATTAGTTGGCTTTTAACCAGACCAGGTGTAGGGTATTATATAGTCGGCATGCCCGACTTTAACTTTTTTACTCGTTTTTCTATGGAAACATGACTGAAATTTACGAAATTAGGATTTATTAGTACACAGCGTTGAAATAAAGGGTGAACACACCAAAATTGCGACACTTAGAAACTAATACCAGAAGAAAACTAGGTGGCTTTGAAATAATTTTTTGTTGTGTAATGGGGTTTTTATATATTCGGCTTGAGGTCATAGTATAAAAATAAAAACAGATTTTTGGTTTTATTTTTAAAAAAGTTTAGAGGTAATAAAAATAACAATTATTTTAATTTTTGCATTAAAAAATACAAAAATTGTTTTTTCGGACTTTCTATATTATAATAAAAATATTAAAATATTAGTTATTATTTGTTCCATATGCAAATGATCGGACTTTTCGTCGCACACGCGCCATCATCTTTTGCACGAGTGCATCATCGACTTTTCACAACGCCGACAACCACTTGGTTTTGAATTCTGCAATATCTTTTACCAGTTCACCTGTCTTCTTCAATATTCCCTTCACTATTGACCAATATTCCTCAATAGGGCGTAGCTCTGGGCTTTTGGGTGGATTGCAGTCGCGAGGTACAAAATCGATTTTATTTGCATTGTACCACTGCAATGTGTCCTTGGGATAGTGACAGCTTGCCATGTCCGGCCCGAACAATGGTTTGGTGACGTGACTTAAGAAATGGCAGAAGACGCTTTTTGAGGCACTCATCCCGATAAATTTGAGCGTTCATTGTGCCAGATGCGATGAAAGGGCTGCTTTTACAACCACAGGAGCAAATTGCTTGCCAAACCATGTATTTTTTTTTGGAAACTTGGACTTCATTTTCAATTTACAGCTTTCAGGAGAATCTTTACGACTTGCAGCAGTATAAAAATCTTGGCTAGTATTATATTTGAAATTTTGAAAGCAGAAGGTTTCTTCGTCCATGACAATGTATTCATATTTCGTGATTTGGGATTCTTACAACTTGCGCCTGCGGGATTTCGCCGTAACATTCTGCTTTGCGTCTCGATCTGGTGCTGTTTGAGCTTTAAAACTTCTCAGTGGAGCTTGCCGCTTTACCTTTTGTACGAAAGACTGCGATTTACGTACAGATTTTGCAACAGAACGTGACGAATTCTTCGGATCTTGCGAAAATGCCCTGAGGGCCTTCCGAGCACTGTTTGTATCACTTTGGTCATGCTCGCCTCCGCTACCAGGCTTTCTAGCAATTGTCTGACCTTCTCTGTAGCGATGTAAAACTCTGGAAACTGTCTAGTGGTGAACTTTTATATATTCGGATTTTTATATATTCGTGCAAAATAATTTGCCTCGTTGTTAATTCGGTGGTCATTTTTGACGAAACTCAAAGTCAAATTCGAATGAAATTTCTCATACATGAAATTTAGGGCATGGCGTACTCAGGGCATTTGAATTTAAAAATATATACATTTTTTTTGAGTAAGTTATAAGCTTTGCAAAGTGTCGCAATTTTGGTGTGTTCACCATTTACTCGAGAAAATAAAAATGGTCATTCCCATGTTTGAAATATTTGTAAAAAAGGCGCTATACCCAAGCCGAACGAAGTCGCACCAAAGCCGAAGGTCGAAATTGATGAATGAAGGTATAGTCAAAAATTGCCTAGATTTTGATAAGTAAAGTTTTACCAGTCTAATTTACATAACAAGCCCTAAAGTTTTTCTAGTGTTTTTACTAATTTACTTTTGTGGGTGTATGAGTGGACCATAAATGTTGACTCAGAATAAGAGCAGAGAGGCTGCTGCTCTGAGAAAAAATGTGTCGGCGGCGGAAAAAGTTATCATGAAGCACATATAAATGATTCAATTGCCAAATCGATTAACTCCACTTTCTAAATTTTATTAAATTTGCATGTTAAAATATTTTATTGACAATAAAGTCTCATTCTCATTCATATGTGCTCCATATATGTGACCTTCTCCGAGAAAAGGGACCTAGTGTGTGAAAATGAAGTTTTGAGAAGAACGCATTTAAAGTTTCATAACGCATTATCACTTTGAACACACCTTCAGTTGGGAGATGCGATTTGGTATGGTAAATAAATTTTTATCAGTTAGAACTCATTTCCTCTTATTCTACACCCCTTTAAGTACCAGAATCCACTCTTAAGTCCAAACCCGTTTTTGACACTCTAGGTCCCTTTTCTCGGAGAAGGTCACATATGCTGTCTTTAATAATAAAAAAAAACTTTGACTTTTTTCTGGCATTGAAGCTAAATTTTCAACTTTGATGTCTTCAGAGACTTATACGTTAGTAGAATTCCATAACAAATATATTTGCGGAATATTTTAACCCTCTTACTCTTCAACTTACGAGACCATGTTCCACAAAATTGTTCCTCGTAGTGTTTTACATAAGTTCGCTGAATACATCCTGTACCTAAAATGGAAGATTCACATATGTAGTTTCCTATGCCGATTCACAATAAACATTTGCAAAAGGGGGGAAACTTTAAGCCCCAAAAAAACATACACGTATATATATATATTTTTTGGTTCCCTCTGTCAGAATGTTCTGACAGAATGTTATTTTTTTTCTGTTGTACAGTGTTATATAAAAATTCAGCGATTTTGATTATTTTTCGATTTTTATTTTGTTTAAAATAATAAAAGTTGTGTTTTGAATTTATTCAAAACAATAGTTAACTGATTTTTTTAAAATTACTGTTAAATAAAAATCAAATAAACGTTTTCGAAATTGTTAATTTTTTTATTCTTGTATGCTGCTATACATTAGCGCGTTAATAAAAAGTAAGTTTTTATTACCCTTTTTGGTAACTTTTTTTCAATAATAGTTATGTCTCTTTGTTTTTTTTCGACAATCGAACGAGGGAGTCCGAGTTCAATATGAATTATTCTTAAAGCTCATACGACACTTGCTTTTTTCTTAACTTTTTCTTGGCTTTTTTAGGGTTTTTACTTATTTGATTCTTTTCTGCTCCTTTTGAACTTTTTCGTAAATATCCAAAAACTTTAACAAAAGCCTTAAAAAAAGTTAAGGAAAAGTTAGAAAAAAGTTAGTGTCATACATGCTTAAAACTTAATAAAAAAAGCACCATTGGGTTAGAAAAACCCAATTTAACAATAACTTCCCTGGCCTCTTGGAAGTTGTTGTTAAAATTTTTGAGCTTTTGAGTTTTTAGCTTGGTCATCTGACCAATACAAACACACTTAACACACACACGCTTACTCATAACTAGTCCCACATACCCACCTAGCATTTTATGAAATTATTGATCACATTCGAGCAGTGTTGCCAGCAGTAAAACAAAAATTTACACAGCTGAAGAAGGTAAAAAATTATCCAAAACCGTATGAAATTACACAAAAAAATTATAATTTTTTAATGTTACTTCAAAATAAAGAAGTAACCATAATTGACTTAAGCTGAAATCACAATTAAGTTTGCTCAAAATTTGCCTGAATTTTTACTCAAATGAAAGTGCGCCGATATTTGGCCTACCGAAATTTTAAAATTTTTGTTAGTTGCGAAGTTTTTTGTGCGTTTTATTTTTCCATTGTAATGTTTTATTTTCTTTTGATTGTTTGAAATGTTTTTAACTTGATTAAGTTAAAAATTATCCAAATTTATAGAGATGAAACTTTACGAAAGTTCGCTTAAGCTAAATTAAGCTTAAGCTACTTTCCTTAATTCAACTTCGCTAAATATTGTTGTGCCTTGGCTAAATATAGGAGGCACCTACATCTTTTTAAGTTTGTTCGAAAATTAGCTTTATTTTTCACCAAATAAAACAGCGCCCATATTTGACTTACTCAAATTTCGAATTTTCGCCAGATTTGCGAATTTATTTTATATTTTTTTAGTTTGTTAGTTTCAAATTTATTTTGTTTGTTTAAAATGTTTTTAAATCGATTAAGTTGGGTACGATGAGTTTCGATTGAAAATTAACCAAATCAATAGAGATGGAACTGTTCTAAAGTTGACTTAAGCTAGATATGGGTGCTTTAGTGTATTTTCATGTTATCGATCTTTCCCTTAATTTAACTTTTTAAATATATTTGGGCATTAAAGACAAGACATATTAAAATTAACTACAATATAATGCACTGAACTATAGCTTAAATGTCTGAGTTGCTGAATTATCTCAAAATCAAAAAATTGTTTACACAATCTTTGTCTACTATTATTACTACACCTTTTGCAATTGTAATTCAGAAAATATCAATTGAAATTCAGAAAATATCAATTGAAATTCAGAATTTCCATTTGAAATTCAGAAAACATCAATTGAAATTCAGAATTTCCATTTGAAATTCAGAAAACATCAATTGAAATTCAGATTTTCCATTTGAAATTCAGAAAATATCAATTGAAATTCAGAAAATATCATTTGAAATTCAGAAAATATCAATTGAAATTCAGAAAATATCATTTGAAATTCAGAAAATATCATTTGAAATTCAGAAAATATCAATTATTATTCAGAAAACATCAATTGAAATTCAGAAAATATCAATTGAAATTCAGAAAATATCAATTGAATTTCAGAAATCGTCATTTGAAATTCAGAAAATATCAATTGAAAATCAGAAACCGTCATTTGAAATTCAGAAAATATCAATTGAAATTCAGAAAATATCATTTGAAATTCAGAAAATGTCAATTGAAATTCAGAAAATATCATTTGAAATTCAGAAAATATCATTTGAAATTCAGAAAATATCAATTGAAATTCAGAAAACATCAATTGAAATTCAGAAAATATCAATTGAAATTCAGAAATCGTCATTTGAAATTCAGAAAATATCAATAGAATTTCAATTGATATTTTCTGAATTTCAATTGGTGTTTTCTGAATATCAATTGATATTTTCTGAATTTCAAATGACATTTTCTGAATTTCAAATGATATTTTCTGAATTTCAAATGATATTTTCTGAATTTCAATTGATATTTTCTGAATTTCAAATGATATTTTCTGAATTTCAATTGATATTTTCTGAATTTCAAATGACAGTTTCTGAATTTCAATTGATATTTTCTGAATTTCAAATGACGATTTCTGAATTTCAATTGATATTTTCTGAATTTCAATTGATATTTTCTGAATTTCAATTGATGTTTTCTGAATAATAATTGATATTTTCTGAATTTCAAATGATATTTTCTGAATTTCAAATGATATTTTCTGAATTTCAATTGATATTTTCTGAATTTCAAATGATATTTTCTGAATTTCAATTGATATTTTCTGAATTTCAAATGGAAAATCTGAATTTCAATTGATGTTTTCTGAATTTCAAATGGAAATTCTGAATTTCAATTGATATTTTCTGAATTTCAAATGGAAATTCTGAATTTCAATTGATATTTTCTGAATTTCAAATGGAAATTCTGAATTTCAATTGATATTTTCTGAATTACAGTTGCAAAAGGTGTAGTTTCTATTCAGTCATTAAAAAGTCACAATCATAACAAACTCAAATTTCAATCTTACGCTACATTTGCAAATGATATTGTAAATGTTTTACAGACAAACTCATTTAGTCTACTTTAAACATCCCAGCAAAACCTTCTATTACCAGGTAAAGGGAAATGTAATAAGAAACCAAAAATTGTAACTACTTACACTTTGGTCGCATAACACATTATTTTAACATGGGGGTGTCATTGGGGGGAAATGGTTGCCTAAGTCGTACCGGTATAGCATAAAATAAGTGATTACGAAGGAAGTACTGAAATAAGTTGTTACTTGTAATATTAAATTCACTAGTTAGCTAAAATAACTACATACTTTTATAGAGTGAAGTAAGTCATTACACATTAGTACATATTTCATTGGTTACATATAGGAAATAAAATAAGACGTTACCAGTAATGACTTTGTTTAAAAGTACACCGATCTGAGCAATGTAATTAGATTCAAAATTTTTATTAAATCATACTTTCGTATAATAAGTAGTTACATTATGCAATACCAATAACTTATTATTTTTACCCTTAATAATAAGTTATTATAAAACACAATATCGGTAATATATTATTTTAAAGCCTCCAAATAAGTAGTGATATATCTCCATATCGGTAACTCATTATTTCATACCTACCACTTAAGTATTGATGTATCACAATACATATTAGTAACGTATTACTTTAGGTTTCTAAGTAAAACCAAGGGTAAAGGGGTACCTATTGCCAGGCAATGCGTGAAAAAGGTCAAACCCATTACCAAGGTTTTGCTGGGATCGACTGATTTTTATGAAATTTACGAAAATTTCTCTAAAAAGTGAAATTACACAAAAACTACACAAAAATGTCATTATTCAAAAATTATCCAAGGAATGTGTTGTAAACAGTCCCGTTTTTGAATAATTATTCAAAAAGTGGCAACACTGCATTCGAGTCATTTAAGACTTCTCTGGACGTTTAAAACATTGACGCCCAAACACTAGTTAGAACAACGAATATTAATCGGCTTTTTACACGTACACAACCCAAACGTCAACGAAACAAAAAAAAGAGAGCGTAAAAATAAAAAAAAATCAGTCAGTTGCACGTAAACCATTTACCAATGAAGACCTATGTCGCTTTGTTTGACAAAATAGGTACACAGATAATATTTTGTAACAACCAATGAAATTAAAGTATATGTATATAATTTTATAAAGTTTAAAAATCTCTGTATTATAATTGTTTATACTAAAAGCAATTACAACGCAGAGGTTTTTAACTTTGTTTTATTTAATATAATTTTTTTTTGTTTTTTTTTAATTAATTAATATTTATAACATCCCAGCCAGCAATTTCGGAGCGCTCATAAATGGCTCATAGAAATGATTATTGTTTTTTTTAAAACACTATTTTTTGGTAGAAAATGTGAACCCTCAGAAAACTATCTAAAAAGCTATCTCAAAATGAGGGTTCATTTTTCAGACTCGAAGAAGATTCCAAAATTATTTAAATTTATGAGGAAAATTTCGATTTTATACATTCTTTTTTCTGAGTCATTTCTGAGTACACAGGGGGCTCTTTTGGACGGACCACTTTCATAGGAAAAAGTGGAAAAATGTTTATGTTTTTCGAGCTCATTTCTGAGTCATTAATGATCATCTTTGTTTGCTGGGATTATTTATCTATTTTTTACCAATACATTATTGTCAAAGAACTCATGCACCTATTTTCTTAACGAATATTTTTTTTATTACTGATTAATTGGTTTTAAGTTTATTTCTTTTTTCATTCGCTCATTGCTAAAATATAACACAAGAACAAAAATAGTAAAACAATCCAACAAACAAAACCAAGTGATTTTGTTCAGTGCAATAGTTACCAATACATTCTCTTTTTTTTGTAACATAACTAATACATTCTCATTTCTCTTTGTGGGCACTTTTAAAATGATGAGAAAATAGTACCCTACCAGCGACTCTTCTTGAGGAGTTTTTTATTACTCGCTTTTCTGATCAGTTTCGACTCATTTCTGATTCGTATTTCTAATCATTGCGAGTCTTTTTCGAGTTATTTTTAGTCATATTTCTGATCGTTTGCGAATCTTTTTCGAGTAATTTTTTTAGTCGTATTTCTGACTGCAACTCTTTTTCGAGTCAGTCGTATTTCTAATCGTTTACGTTGCAAAATTAAACAATGTAACAAAATATCGTAACAAAAATGTTTGTTAAAAAAATCCATTTTTACAATTATAAAAATCATTTAAAATATCATCATGAAATTAACTTCATTGTTTGTTTCGCTGAGTTTTTTCTACTCCCGGAAACTTTCCTGAGAACTTATTTTTTTTGTTTTTTGACAATATTAAAATTTGGGCAGCTTTTTTGCTAATCTTCTTAATTGTTTGGCTGACATTATCTTTTTTATTTAAAAATCACTTTTCACTAAAATATATTTACTTTTATAAAATCGATTCGCTTTTAAAAATTTTAATTTAACTACACAACTTTTCACCACGCTTCCACTGACGGTAATAAACAAAAATTTACAATTTTCAATATTGAACGTTTGCTTCAAAACAAGTAAAATATTGTCTAACAAGCAGCAGCCTAACAAGCAGTTTTTCTTCGTCCAGCTGCGTAAAATATTGTTCTAAAATATCGTACAAACCAGTCATATTTCAAACACCTGCATGATCAATTTGCGATTGCTATAAGTTTTGTTATTGAATTTTCAATAAATCACTTTTTAAGCATAAAGCATTATTATTTATTATTATTATTATTATTATTTATTAGAAAGCATAAAATGCCACTTTTCACAAGAAAAATAATAGTCTTGTACATTAAATTTGCCTGAAAAGAACCTCTACACACTTTTCACGTGAAACTGATTATCGTGAAACTTACGGTGCTTAAGCGTGAATTATTTTCGAGTCTTTTTTCCAGCGCTCAAGTGGTTAATCAGTATTTGGTCATCAAAAGTACTCGAAGAAGACTCAGTTACGTGATTTTTGACAAAACATTCTTTCAAATGCTAGGTGGGTTTTAACAAATATTCTTGAAGTTGCACTTTAACCATGTTTTACGATTGTATTTGTGAATTCTTGTCTCCTCTGAATCAAAAGGTCATTAACATTTGTATTATTAATATGTAAAGCAGAAAAACTACAGTGTCAGTAAAAACATCTCATAAATTTCCGTTTCATGTTCATATTTATGGTATACAACAAAAATGTAGAATTTATAATATACTAAAGGTTTGGATTGCTTAGAAGACTGATTGGATTCCCAAATTTTAATTCAACCCGATGGAAAAAGTTCCGATATAATTATATATAATAATATACCTACATCCTATCTTACCATGTCATGAGATCTAATCTAATTTAACACACTAAAAGAAAAAGTCTGTAAAATTTATAGTTAAAACTACTAAAAATTACCATGCAGAAAAAACTGCTGAAATTAGCAGATTATTTTTGCTAAATTTTAGTGAGATAGATACAACTGTTATAAATAGGGTAGAGGAGGTGTCCCACTGACTAAGGATCAACCCCATTTTTTTTTTCGATGTTAAGGGAGAAAAAATATATTTTGTACAGTTTTCATTTACATTTCATTGACGCCCACTTGGACGAATTTACTTAACATGTGATTGCAGACATATGTATTTTTGTGGAGTGCCAAAAATATAATAGGAAGCAACGACATTTTCCTCAAATGTTATGATGAAAACCATTTTTTTTTTCATTATCTTATAACTACAACCCTACACTGAGAGAATTATCTGCATGATATTAAAGAATTTTTGCATAAAACCAATGAAGTTTCACTAGAACTCGTCCGCTGAAACTTTTCATTGATTTAATGTGAAAAATTTATTTAATAAAATGAAAAAGTTTCATTAAAACTGATTTTATGAAACATATGGGGCTTTTTCAACAAAATTTAAGAAATTAAGAAATTTTTCATTTACTTTGTGAAGAAAACTTTATTAATTTACCGAAAAATTTCATTAAAACTGGTCCAGATAAATTCCCTCTGTGTAAGCATCCATTTAATAATAATTTGATTTTAAAAATAATTAAAAAGTGTGAAAAAAAATAATTTTATGTTAGTGGTTGGCTCTGGGGCGGCACATTCACCAGATGGGCGCTGGAGCTACAAAGAGTTGATGCACCACTGTCTAAAATGCAATATTAAGGATTTCTACATACCTAAAATATGTTTAATAGTAAATTAGGGCAATCGTATTCATTTTTAAATTTATATTATTTTTGATTTTTGCTCTTTTGAAGAGCTATTTTATTATAGTTTTGTTAATTTTTTCTTCAATATAATGGATATTTATTGATTAAAAAGAATCACATATCTCAAAGAACTTATTCTAAATTATTTATTTCAATTATAAAACTATAGGTACTTTAATTTAAG
This sequence comes from Leucophora obtusa, assembly GCA_949987735.1. Lineage (NCBI taxonomy): Eukaryota > Metazoa > Arthropoda > Insecta > Diptera > Anthomyiidae > Leucophora > Leucophora obtusa. The sequence continues at coordinate 371,108,390 of OX465295.1, forward strand.
GAAAACTTTAAGTCCAGAACTTTCACGACAGGATCGGTTTGTTGCTATACTTGTTATGAAATTTGAAACTCTCACATATTCAAAATGCATTTAAATAAAATTTAATATTTTTAGTAATAATTTAATTTAATATTTCGGAGGGTATTTTGAGGGGTTTTCAAATAAAAGATTCTAAAAAGCGTTGTTTTTTAAAGGACGGATAGATTTTTATAGTTGTTTTATCTTTTTCTTTTCAGTAGCCATTACAGACTTTTTTGGTTGAGTGTAGAAACAAAAACAATAAAAAAATGGTGACCAAACCAGTTTTGATTGTCACTGTATAATTAACACTTTATTTAATATTCGTATTTGTTTTTATTATCTGAATCCCATTAAAAATATATTTATAATTATCCAGGCAGAAAAATACTATTGGCATAATGTTGGCAAAGCGTCGGCGATGGTCGGTTATGCGATGACAGTTGTCACCATTTGCATAACGTCGGTAATTCTGTAAAATGCTAAAACAATGTTTTCCAAGTACAATATTAGTTGGACCTTTCGAGTAATTTCTAACAGGTTGGGGATTTACAAAAATAAAGCAGTGGTTTCCAGTACTTTTTTTTTGTACGGTTGGCAATTTCTGCCTGGGTACCTACATGTCTTTTATATGACTAACAATATAACCGACAGAAAAGGGCACCTATCCAGCTCTGTCTCGCTTAATCTTCGCTTTATGTTTTTTTGCTTGGTTTTTGGTGCGAGTTCGCTAATTATTAAGAGAACCGTGAGAGGCATAGCTTCGCAAGTATATGTAGTATGGTACTCTTTGCCGACAGACAAGAATACTTAACGGGAGATGATAACAGTTTATCATATAATATACATAAATATATTTTTGTTTATATTTTACATCATGCGGAGATAAAGGTGCCTATTCCTACTTGTGACTCATTGTGACCGTCACAGGACTATTTTTAAGACTGAGAGTCTTAACTTTTCGTACAAAACAATAATAAAATTCAAAAAAATCAAATTTTATTTGTCAATGTTATGATTGTGTCGATACCAAGTCTTATTTTTTTGAAGTTTTCAAACAAATATTTGAATAAATATAATTTATTGGGACTTTGCAACAACAAATAGATGGGGAATACAGTCACATCTAAGAGTCACAGACTATTCGTAGGAATAGGCACCAAAAGATCTTTAAGGAATATCGTAATCAATAAAAAAGAAATACCCAATCAAAAAGATATGTACATTTCCTTTTGAATCGTTTTTAAAAACACAGTGGTAAACTTTAATGGGTACATGTTTGAACTAACTGCAAATAAAATGCTTACATGCGAAAGAACCAAGTCCTTTAGACTCTAATAAGTGCACAAAAATGCAATTTATCCGTATATCCGTTTCTATATATTTAGATTTGTGCCACTTTTAAATCTATACTTTTCTCAATTTCCCTCTTTTTTCTGTCCTACATCCGGCTAACAAAATTATTTCTTTTCAGCTACCTATGAATTATATTTAATTTGTTTTGGTGTACATATTTTCAACGGAGATATGCAATTCCTGAAATTTGGCGAATTCGCGAATTTTTTTGGCTACACTCAAAAAAATATGTTAGTAGAAAGATTAGTAAAACGTCTTGTATATCAAGTTTACTATTGTAGTTTTCAGCAATTTTTTTGCTGAAATTCCTTTTTCAGCTAAAGTTTTAGTTATATTTTTTTACCACTAAACTAATTTTGAACTAATGTTTTACTAATTTATTTTGCTAAAAAATTGTGCTGATAACCGCATTTATAGCGTGGACGACAACCAGATGGACAAGATGTATTTATCGCAGCTTGTCTGGATGTAGTACAGACAACGGAAATGATAATTAAAAAAAAACAACTCTACACAATTTCTATATTTAAATTTTCAGCAAATAAATTAACTAAAGTTAAATTTCTCTAAAAATTTTTTGAGTTTTTTTTTTAGTCTATTAATATTTAGCAAAAAGTTTAGTGATTTTAGCAAGGATTTTTTCATTTGCAATCGACTAAGTGTTAGCAAAACTTTTGCTGAGATTACTATTTTTTTTTGGTAAAAATCAGCTCGCTGATTTTCAGCAAAACCTTTTGCTGAAATTACCAACTTTTTTGCAAGCACGCTCCTGACTAAAAATTTGCTGACACAGCAACATTTTTTGCTGACTTTACTGACTTTTTTTCAGTGTAAGTCAAATTACTAAATATAAATAACTAAAGTATAATTTCTCTACAAATTTTTTGCGTTTTTTTTTTCAGTCTACTAAATTTCAGCAAAAAGTTTTATGGATTTTAGAATGGATTTTTTTCATTTGTAATCAACTAACTGTTCCTGTTTTTATAAAAGGAATTCGTTAAAACATTTGTGCGAAAAACAGAAACAATTATTTTAATTTTTGCATTAAAAAATACAAAAATTGTTTTTTTGGTCTTTCTATATTTTCATATATTTAGTTAGAATATTGTTCTACCTCTAGTTCAAATTCTAATATGATATTGTCATATTAGATTTTATTTGTTGTTTCAAAAAGGTTGATCATTTTCATTATAGACAATACAATTACTTCGTGGGCATCACCTTAACTCATCAGTTGTCAGCAATAAGAAAATGATGATTGGGACACACAAACCGAGACATTACATAAGGTACAAAAATTCAACGGGACGATAATTTTGTACTTTTGTATATGAACCGTCTCATTTGGTAAAACCAGCCATAAATCAACTCCTTTTGAAAGCAACCGATAATTTGGTTGTTAAATCCGGTTGTCACAATATAATTTTGGTTGTCACAACTCTATTTTAGTTGTATTATCCCAACCCAACGGTTCGATTGGGACAGAGCTTCGAAGAATTGATTCCCTAATTCCCTTTTCTTGAACTGAATTTATATTTTGGGAATGAATTCCCTGATCAAACTTAAGGAATTGAATGAATTCCTTTTTTTTCATTCAAAAAGGAATTCATTAATTTTTTTTAATTTCTTCATGAAATTTAGTGCATTCATTTACCAAGGAATTCATCCAATTCTACACACAAAAAAAAACTATAGGTAATATTGCCTAAAACTATAGGGTGTTATCACCTATTTTCAAAGGTAACATAGAGTTTACTATGCTTTACGGCAATATTACCATAAAAAATAGGTAATTTCTATCTGACTTTTATGTTCGAAAAATCACCTATAATTTTTGTTAAATTAACTATGAAGAATTGCCGCTTTACCTATTTTAAGATAGGCAAACATTTGTTAATATTACTTTGATGTTAGGTAATTTTTATTGCAAAAAGCCTCTTAATAATACATTTTTTTATTTTATTAAATAAGTATTTATTTATTAAAAAAATATAAAAATACAAGTAAATTTCACAAATTGTCTAATAAAAATACCAATTACAGATATTAGTCGTATACTATACATTACACTGGCGGTTTTCTATAAAAAATATTGCTATACAAAAAATACTCAAAATTGATAAATTTCTCTATAATAAAAAGTAGCCAGAATATGTGGGGTTTCTTAAAAAAGTCGTCTTTGAGAAAAGATCCTCTTTAAGAAAAAAATCCTCATCCTTTTTCTATGCGAAAAAGTTTACAGAATCAGAAGATTTTTCTAAATCAAAAAGTTTAATAGAAAAGTCTTCAGAATCTTCAGTGTTTTCTTATAAGAAAACTTCCTTAGATTTTGAAGGGTATTTATAAAAGAAAATTTTGTTAGTAATCTACATGAAAAATCATTCTGAGAGCTTTTCTGCGGATCGTTTTTATATAAGAAAATTCCTCCGATGCTGATAGTTTTTTATAGAAAATATTCCTTAGAATCTTAGGGCTCATCTCTAAGGGGGGGGGGGGATTTTAATGATAAAAATTCCTTATAGTTATTTTGTTCTAGAAGAAAAAGTTTTTAGAATATGAGTTTTTATAATTTCTTGGAAAAGTCCTCAAATCTAAAAGTCTTTTATCGATTTTGCCGCACGTACTTTTCTCCGTAGAAAAACATTCAGATTTAAAGGAATGTAATAATATTTGGGTATTATGTTGACGTTTTTCAACACAAACCCCTCCCATTCTAAGGATTTTTTTCTATACAAAAACCCTCAGAACCTAAGAATTATCCCCGATGGAAAACCCCTGGAATCTTAGGACTTTTCGGTAGGGTAAAGAATTGATTATATAAAAAAAAACTTCAGATTCTGAAAGATGTTTTTCCATAAAAAAACTAAGGATTCTTTCTCAGATCCTATAGACTTATTGCTACAGAAATCCCTTCAGATTCTGAGAAATATTTTCCACAGAAAACCTCTCATATTTTGAGAATCCTCCGATTCCAAGATCATTTTCCTACAAAAAATCTTTTGGATTTCGATTGCTTTCTATAGAAAACCCCTCCGATTCTTATGAAATTTTTTCATAGAAACCCCCTCGGATTATGAATATGTTTATAAAAACACCCTGAAACGCTCAGAACTGTTTCTACAGTAAATCTCGTAGATTCTGAGGAATTTTTTCACAAAAAATCTTTTAAATACTAAATTCATAAACGCTTTGTAAAATTATAGGAGGTTTATTGAACAAATTTTGTATCAAAATGACGTTTTGTAAACCTGCTATAACTTTACAAATCATTTATGGATTGAGGGGTAAGAATTTTTCTTTATAAAACCATCAAATCCTGAAGAATTGATCCTTTTGAAAAACCTTCAAATTCTGCAAACGTCCTAGGAGGACGAGGAAACCTTGCTTTCGGGAAAACCCTTATATTCTGAGGTTTGTCCGTACGAACAACTTCTCTTATTCTGAAAGTTTTTCAGTGAAAATGCATAATTTTTCTTCAAAAAATTAATTTATAAAAAATAAGTTTGCTAATATTGAATTTAAAAAAAATAAATGGTAAACAAATTATTTTAAATTATGACATTTCGAAATTTTCGAAGGGTTGCCTATCTTCATTAGTTGAATTTACAATGAGAATAGGTAAATTAATAACCCTTGGGCATAGGTAATAAAACTATTTTTATTAATAGCGTACTAAAATAGGGTACCTATGCCAACCAAGGAAATATTCCCTGAATTATTTTTTTGTGTGTAGTTATTCATTCAACTGTGCACTTAATTCCCTGAAGGAATTAACTTCTTCGTTTAATTCCCTAAAGAATTAATTATTTCATTTAGTTCCCTGAATTTAAGTTTTTCATTAAATGTCTAAAAGGACATGTCTTTTCAGCTACACTCAAAAAAATAAGTCAGTAAAGTCAGCAAAAAATGTTGCTGTGTCAGCAAATTTTTAGTCAGGAGCGTGCTTGCAAAAAAGTTGGTAATTTCAGCAAAAGGTTTGCTGAAAATCAGCGAGCTGATTTTTACCAAAAAAATAGTAATCTTCAGCAAAAGTTTTGCTAACACTTAGTCGACTGCAAATGAAAAAAATCCTTGCTAAAATCACTAAACTTTTTGCTGAATATTAGTAGACTGAAAAAAACTCAAAAAACTTGTAGCGAAATTTTACTTTAGTTAATTTATTTGCTGAAAATTTAACTATAGAATATGTGTAGAGTTGTTTTCCTTTTTTTGTCATTTCCGTTTCCAGACAAGCTGCGACATCTACATCTAGTCTATCTGGTTGTCGTACACGCTATGAATGCTGTTATCAGCATATATTTGTAGCAAAATAAATTAATAAAACATTAGTTCAAAATTAGTTTAGTGCTAAAAAAATATAATTAAAATTTTTGCTGAAAACGGAATTTCAGCAAAAAAAAATTCATGAAAACTAGTACACTTGATATACAAGACGTTTTACTAATTTTTCTACTAACTTATTTTTTTGAGTGTAAGAATATAAAATGAAGAACTAAATCTTAGAGGTTTTCATCTAAACTCGTAAACTCCTTGTAAACCTTGTATATGTAAATACAAACCATATTTTTATCTATGGAGTTTGACATTAAACTCATAAATATACCAGGTTTACACCGTTTACGAGTAGAATACGAGGGTATATGAAAAATAGGGGTTTTCAATTTAATATATTTGATTTTACTTATATGTCGTTGTTGTTATTAAAGGAGGTATACATAAACTTTATTAAAATCCGTTTTAGTTAAACCAACATTTATTTATACAAATTATCGGAAGAACTGAAAAATAAAGAAAAACTTCAACTCTTTAAGGCCTTAAGTGCACTCATAGAAATAAATCTGTAAAAATAGCAGAAAAAGTTACTAAAAATTAGTTAAAAATTATGCTGCAGAAAAACTGCTAAAATAGCAGATTTTTTTTTGCTAAATACTAGTAAAATAAGAACAGTAAAATTGAAACTGTTAAATTTACAGAATTTTAGTTATATTTAAGCTAACTTTTAGTTAGCCGCCCTATGCTTCAGTGGGTGTTAGAGGAATAAATATATATATATATAACTTTTAGTTAATTGAAAATAAAAAATCGTACTATAAAATCTGCAGAAAATTTTGCTAAATATTAGTAGACTTAAAATAGCAAAAATAAACTGTTATTTCTACAAAATTTTTGCTATTTTTAAGCTAAATTTAGTTGAATGCAAATAACCTGCTATAATCAGCAGAAATATTTGCTAAAAAACTATAAACTGCTGTTTTCAAAAGGCTCGATTTTTATTTGCATTTAAAAAAAAATAGAAAAAAACTGGAAATTTAAAATTTTTTTTTTGTGATTTTTTAGGCTACTAATTATTTAGCAAAATTTTTTGCTGATTTTAGGTGAAATTGCTATTTTCTATTAACAAGAATTTAGCTCAAATATAACTAAAATTCTGTACATTTAACAGATTTATTTTTGCTGTTCCTATATTACTAATATATAGCAAAAATAATCTGCTAATTTAGCAGATTTTTTCTGCAGCATAATTTTTAACTAGTTTTTAGTAGTTTTAACTAAATTTTTTACGGACTTGTTTATATTAGTGTGGGCATTGAGTGAAAACTTAAATTCAGGGCATTAAATGAAAAAGTTAATTCTTTAGGAAATTGAACAAAAAAGTGAATTCCTTAGGGAATTGAACGAAAAAGTTAATTCCTTAGGGAATTAAACGAAAAAGTTAATTCCTTCAAGTAAGTAAATGTACAAGGGAATGAATACCTAGAGAATTCATTCCCTAGCGATTTCATTCCTTGACTAAAATTTGAATTAACTCGTGTTGAATGAATTCGTTAGTGAATGAGTTCTTTAATTTTAATGCCTAATGCTTTGGTCAGGGAATTCATTCTCTAAATTTGAATTCTTTGAATTCATCCACAGGAATTAATTTCTGCTTATTTCTTATTAATGAATTCATTCCTTGAAGTAAAAAATTTAATTAAATTTTAGGGAATTCATTCCAAAAAGGAATTTATTCTTTAAAGCTCTGGATTGGGACAACACATTTTTTCGAGGTGAAATTTTAAAGGAGTAGAAATGTCGGAGTTGCAGCAATATTAATCTTTCTGTACACAAAAATTTTTATTTTTTCTTAGTAAAAATCAGTGAAATACAATAAAAACATACTCGAAAACTATACAAATTGCGAATATATTATAATAATAATTTCATTTCACACCTAATACTCATTTAAAGGACCATCGACGTTTTTTAAAAAAATTTTTCAAATCTAATGAATTTGTTTCCTTCACAATAAATAATGCAGAGATTTTCTGACAACGTATTTTTATTTCCAATACGTTCAACGACTTACAGCGGAATTTACAAATTTGTCCAGACCACGTATCCAGTAAAGTTTACCACTGTACATATTTTAGAATTTTATAGTTTTGAAGCCTCTTCTAGCAAGCAACATATTTAAAATGTTAATTGCAGTTTAGTTGTCAACTGTGTATTAAAAGCATACTTGGGAGTTTTTCATTGGTATTGCCATCGGTGGTGCCAGACGTGACGATTTTATATCACTTTGACGATTTTTTTTAGTCAGATTTCTGTAAATGACGATTGACAATTTTTTTTAATGAAAAGTCAAATGACGATTTATGAAAATTGCATGAATGGATTTTAAACAAAACTATAAAGAAAAGAGTGTATAAAATCGCAAATTGTTCTTTGCGAATCGTATTCTATGTAATTCGCTGTTTTATGAAATAAGGCAGAACAATAACAGCACTGGTGTTTTCAAAATCGGGGAAAGTCGGAAAACGACTTTAATTATCTGTATATGTTTTGAGTAGTTCCAAGACTTTAAATTAAATCTTTAAAAAATACTTTGAGTAAATAGATTTTACTTTTAAATTAAAATTTGCTTAACAGTTTTTAATTTGAAGAGAAATTTTAAAGCTATTCCGATGTTGTTTCAAAGCACAATATTGTAGTGTGAATTCTAGGCAAAAATGCCGAAAAAAGTTTTCTTACCTTCTTTTGAAAATTCGTAAATATTATTGTTCTGATATTTGTCAAAAAATCAATAATGGCGGAGAAACACTATTTTTTTCCGAATTGGTGCAATTCATTCAACAATTTTATACAGAAGTTTTTGCGAGTATCACTCCTTTGTAATTCGCCCCTGATTTAAACTTTTATACTACATTTTCATAGATTTAGGCCGGATAAAACAATGACCAGTAAAAGTTTAACCTAAAGTTAAATTTAAAATTTATGTGGTAGACAACAATAAATGTGTCAGTTGAAGTCCCAATTAGAAGCTAATAGGACATTGTGTTAATGCATCTTAGACAAATCTGCTTTCTCCATCTCCATCAACTCATAAATTTTAAAAAATTGAGGTTGTAAATTATAGAAGTGACTGAAAGCTTTAGAAAGTGGATTCGGAATAAGGAGCTCAAATACGAGTACTATATAAATCATCAGGATTTAAACCGCGTAAGCGTTGTTGAGGTGTTTTATCTGTTACTAATCGTTAAATAAATACCACGTTTTGACAGATGATGTGTTGAATATAATTCGGATTTCTAAAGCTACGAACTATCTTAAGGGCCGTAATATGGGCGAACAGTTAAAATGACCAGTTTCTATGAAACAAATTTGAATGAAAAATTAAAGAAACTATTGTTTTTAGGATATTTTACTGAAGACGATTTTTTTTTTGACAATTTTTCATAAAATTAATGACGATTTATTTTTACTTTTGCGACGATTTTTGACCAAAAAAGTCTGGCACCACTGATTGCAATTTAATGTTCTTTAGTTAATGTCAATGCCGAAACAAATCATTACAATGGACATTTTTTCAGTTGGCATTGATTAAAACAATAGTAATGAAATGTTCAACAATGCCTTAAAACAAGAATACAAACAACATTATAAGGTTGAGTCATACGATTTTAAGTAAAACAAATCATAGCACCGGGTATATAATCCTAATTAAAATCTTAAAGATTTAAATGTGAAAGAGCTCACTCAAAAGAGAGAGCAAGTCTTTCGTGAACACAGTTATAATAAACTCGGAATTTTATATATGTAAAAGCGTGCTTGGAGAAGCGACTAAAGCCTGAAGTGTCTACTTTCTTTTGGCCCGAATTAGCCTCTTGCCATCAAAGCAAAGCGACCTTGCAGTGGTACTTAAATAATAATGTGCTTTTGGTGCCTCGAGAAGCAAATCCATCAAACTGTCGAGAACTCAGACCTAGTGAAAGATACTGGGCTTTGGTCAAAAGAACCAACAAAAAAAGTCGCCAAAATTCTACATTAAACCGACTGTAGTATACAAAAATTTCAAACAGTTTATGTTTATAATTGTTCCGTTATAATCGAACGTACATCAGGAAGTGCGGCGAATAAGTTGTGTTAGATGTGAAAATGTATAAAAGTTGAGTTTTTTTTTTGAGAAGTAATGTGTTAGTTTTCGTCTTAAACGCGTTTTTATGCACTTTGAGTTTTTTTGTGAGTTAACGGATATAGTTAAGTGTAAAACAGCTAATGTCACTTAAGTCAATTAATTTGCTACATTCAATTAACTAGTCCCAAGTATGATTAACAGACATCATCCATTTGGGAGCTGATGTAGTACGAATTTCAACTTTAAAAAACCTTCACAATGAAATATTTTGACCGTATATTAACCTCTTACAAATTATCCAGATAATCATTGTCTTCATCAATTTTCTCACATAAACAATAAAAAATTGTGCTCATCTTCCATTGACTGTAGATGGACATGCCTCTGCTGCCTAGTTGTAATACCACTTTCACTATTGCACTAAACTTAAATTTCAATATAAAAAAAAAAAACAAAAATACAAAAAACATTCACAACAAAACTCAATCAATTGAAATTTTTTTAACCCTTTCAGCCCCAACGATGCCCTCAGGAAACTTAGTTATTATGTGCCTGTAGCTCCCGTTATATTTACTTTTTTATAACGATTTTTTTTTACACAGTAGCATTGCACTTCCACAATGCCTTTGTATAACATAATTTGATAGTGTTCGTTTGCGAGCTCATTTTCATAGTGTCGACACACATTTTTTCTCACAGCAAAGTTTAAAGAAAAATGTCACACTCATTCGTGTGACAACGAACGTCTTCTAGAAACCCCATGTTAGGGTCACAAAAAATATTTGCAACATGATTTTAAGACGATGAAAATGTCTGGGTTATTGAAACTACAATAAAAATAATTCCCCCTTCACAGACAGTATTAGAGTGCCTCGCGATAAAGTGGGTTTTGAAGACTCAAATTTTCTGTATTAACTTTTGTCGTGCTCCTACTATATCTCTGTTTCGGGCATATTATATCAAAAAATGTGTTAATTTTTTTTTATTACATGAAGGGTTGCAAATATCCTGGCGTTTTTAAAAACAGAATACAAAATGCTGGCATGTCTTTAAGACTAGTTAAGCAAAATGTCTTTAGTTGATGACTTGTATATAATAGATCGCTGATGACATTGTCTTTAAGACACAATTTCCAGCTGGGGAATTATCATTTAAATAACATTTTAAGGAAAATTTACCAATCATAAAAGAGCTATCTATAAATTTTTGTATCAAGATAATTGCGTGTTTATTAATCACCTGGATTTAGAATTTTTCATACAAAAAATGGATTTATTAAATCCAAAAAAAAGCTGGATTTAATAAATCCACAATAAAAGCACAAATATATGAAACAGCCTATTAATTTAATGTCAGAAAAGAATACGAATGAAAATTAAAAGAGAAACAAAAAAATTGAAAAACTAACAAATAAAAGGTTTTTCTTAAATTTTTTTTTATGAAATATGTTTAGAAAAAAAAACTACACCTCACCAAATACATATTTTTCATCTTGGACATGGAGAAATAGCTCAAATAGAAATTTCACTCTACAGTTAGTAATTTAATTAAATCCAATTAGTGAATATTAAATATTGCAATGGAATTTTTTAATTGTGTAAAAATATAAATGGAAGTGATAAAACTGAAAAGGCAGACTGTTTATCGCTGTTTTATGTAAAATATAAAGTAGAATCCTTCATCATCGAATTCGGTATTAAAAATTAGAGTGAAAGAAGTGTCGTACAGAAAATTTTTTTAAAATAGGAAAAATCTAACCTTATCTGTTGAGCACTTTTGGAAATACTTTTTGGATTTGTTAAATCCAAGTGATTAGAAAAAACGGCTATTGTAGAACATATCCGAAGGCAATTAGGGCTATCTACAGTATAATCTCGAAAAACATGCAAGTTTAACAAAACATGTATTTGTAAGACTTAGAAGACATTTTTATAAATTGAACGATTAAGAAAAATATCTATTATATGTCAACTAAACAGTTCTTCAGCTTTCCTGAACAATTGTTATTTTGTAGATAGCCCTTATTTAATATAAGCCCTCGATTGAAAAATGCTATTTAAAAAATATTTACTTAAATTTTACAAGTCCGTTAAAGTATTAATTGTTTCAATAAAATATTTATTTAAATGCACATTAAATTAAAAAAAAAATATTTTAAATTATTAATTTTTCTGTATAATGTAGTTAGTTAATCAGTTTAAATTGAGGCCTTTTTTGTATTTCTTACACAAAAACACTTCATTAAATCGAGTTCTTACCTCGCATAATTCGAAAATTTAAGGTTTTACCGAAAGCGCGAAAAATACTTGTGGCATAAATCGAGGGTTGCCTTTATGTACTCTTAGTTTTTTCTTTTGACGTCATTTGTAATATATGCATACATACAGTTATGCGCGAAAAACTAGTGACATTTGCGTTCAAAAAAAGTAAGATAAAAAACACCTAAATCTTGGGAAACAACTTTACAACATGAATTTTAGCCGACATTGATTAAAGAACTTGAGATATCCTCTAAAACGTCTGAATAATACTGCATGACCAAATCTTGACTTTTAAAAATTAATAGAGCTCTGGCCATCAATTCTATATATTTCCGACATGCTGATTACAAGGGCGTACTTTATTTTTCGATCAATGGTACAAATTTTTCGCAAATGTCTTTAAAGTTTGGCGGTTTTCCATTTAGTTTTTTATATACAAAAATTTTGAAATGCAATCAAATTAAATTTTTGGTGGTGAAATGTAAGCACAGGACCTGTATTTATATTTAGGCGTAAAATTTGATGCATAAAACTTGATACTAAAACCACTGTTCGCGTTTCAGATGGATTTTTCCGGTTTTTTAAGGTTTTAGCCAATTGAATCGCTGAAAGCAAAATCGGCCTTAAAAAATGATATGGCTTAGTAAAGAAGTAATTAAAAGTAAAATATTTCAAAAAAAAAAATGTATTCATCTATAGCGGTCTATACCTTAAAATCGCGATTTTTCAAAAATTTTGTATGGCAGCATAGCTTTCTAAGATGTCCCCAAAGTTCAACTTTTAGTATAATATGGGGTCTAAAAACTGTTGTTGCTAAATTTCAAGCAAAAAGTTTCCATTTGCAAAAGTTATGGCAATAAATACATTTTTTACCAAGGTTAGTATCGTTCTAAAGACACTTTTGTATCTTAAATGTTGTTAACTCAATTTTAAAATCCCTAAAAACAAAGAAAAATCTGGTCATGTTTAGGCGCTGTCATTTTAAGTCTGGAGACCATTTGTGGATAAAGATAATGCATGATTTAAGGAAATTTTATAGAATTTCCAAAAATATACCGTTTGTATAGATCCGACCAGTGCTCGCTAAATTTTACTATGTAATTTGATAGAAGGGCGATATCGCTTATTTTTCATTAAAAGCCACGCCTACTTAAAACAAGTTACAAAATAAAAAAACGGACATTACGTTAAAATTCTGCACCATTTTCTGAACAATGTCCTCGCATTTTGGTGTGAATTTATCCACCGTTTTGATCTTTAAAAATAAGGGCAACGAGAATAAAATTTATAAAAAAAATTCAAGTATCTATTATATTGATCATGTGTGCATAAAAAACAAGCAAAAACTAGTTTTGTACAAAAACTAGTTCTAAATTCAGTATAAGTAACCTTTCTAAAGATTCAAAAGTGCTCAAGACTTCTTGTGTTTATTTGAAAATTGGTAAACAACACCAGACTACGGCACAAACAAGAAAACTTTGAAAATTCCTTATATTATAGTGCGTTTAGACATTAAAGTTAATCTACTTGATTAAAGTTAATCCAACTTTTTAATCTTCATCATTTACAAATGCATTTTTAGATTAACTTGACGGTTAAAAGTTTAACTCTGTCAGTTTAAGGGGGTTACCGACTCTAGGAAAATTTTTGTTTTCGATTTTTTTTTTATATTTTATTTGGATGAAGCATACTTTTCTCTATATGCTCCGAAAATTTCAATAAAAAATTCGAAGAAATTAAATTTTCACATGTTTTTTTGCAAAATATGTTTTAGTCCCAAAGTAATACTCTATGTGGTAAATTTGTAACACTTTTTGTTTGCATTTTTATTAACTTCCCAGCAAAACCTTCTATTACCCGGTAATGACTTCGATAAGAAGAAATAATGGTAAGTAACCTCTTACTTTTCTATTACCAAAGCTATTATTTTAACAAGGGCATGTCCATCGAGGTAATTCCTTACCTAGTAACATGTTATTCTGACCTTACGTGTAAGGAGTTTTCAAAAACATTTTGTTTAAATTTAAATTTTTTAAACTAAATAGCAATTTCAAATTCGCGGATTTTTAACAAAAAATAGAATTTCTAAAATTTTCTAGAAAAACCAATTAATTATACCAATAAAATATTCAAAAAAAAAAAAAAAGAAGAAAACGTATGAATTTTGTATTACAAGTAATGCAAGGGTAAGCGGTTTATATATTACCAGGTAATATGCATAGTAGAATCCATATATTACCAAGGTTTTGCTGGGTTATTTTTATTAGAAATCGTACCTATATCTTATAACAGGGCAGAATAAAAAGATACAAACTACATCAAAAGATGTAAAATTGTTCGCAGTTTTCAAAGAAAAGCCAATGACGATGCCTTGATGGATGTTGAAGACACGTCATATGGGGCAGGTGCTGATGGCTTAATATAAGTTATAAAAGTAATCAATACATATAAAAATGGGAAAAAATACTAAATAAATTAAAAACTGTACAAAATTAAAGCATTTTTACAAAATAATATGAGTAGCATTATGTATAATAATAAATCTACCATCGTTTTTAAGACTATTAGGTTTAATATATCAAATACTTCCCAAGTAAAAAAAATGATATGGAGCCATATAAAGTTATATGTAATTATATATAATCTTCTATGTAATTAGATATAATTATATCCGAAAAATGAGAACGTCTTATTGTATCATATTGTATCGAATTGTACACAATTGTATACAATTTGGTACAATTTGATACAATTCGATACAATATGATACAATTGTATCCGAATTTTGTCCTCATCCAATTACATAAAATTATATCTTTTTGTATAAAATTATATAAAATGTTATAAAAGTGGAAATAGTTTGATACAATTATACCTAAATATTAACCCTATATTTTTACCATAATATATATGACCATATCTAACAATATACAAAATTATATTTTTAAATAAAAAAAGATATACAATATCTGGAGATCAGACCTGAGGGATTTCAATTACAATTACTTGTAATTTGTAATTGAAATTACAAGTAATTGTAATATATGTAATTATATATAATCTTCTATGTAATTAGATATAATTATATCCGAAAAATGAGAACGTCTTATTGTATCATATTGTATCGAATTGTACACAATTGTATACAATTTGGTACAATTTGATACAATTCGATACAATATGATACAATTGTATCCGAATTTTGTCCTCATCCAATTACATAAAATTATATCTTTTTGTATAAAATTATATAAAATGTTATAAAAGTGGAAATAGTTTGATACAATTATACCTAAATATTAACCCTATATTTTTACCATAATATATATGACCATATCTAACAATATACAAAATTATATTTTTAAATAAAAAAAGATATACAATATCTGGAGATCAGACCTGAGGGATTTCAATTACAATTACTTGTAATTTGTAATTGAAATTACAAGTAATTGTAATTGAAAATTTTCAATTACAAATTACTAGTAATTGTAATTGAAAGTGATTTCAATTACAAATTTCAATTACATTTAGAATTAAAAAGTGTTTTTGTTGAAATTTTGTAGAAAAATCTGACTGGGATAGGTTGCATACACAGAACAAAATAATTCATACTTGGAATGAATTTTTTCATACTATGTATGAATTTAACATTATAATTTTTTCCCAAAACTTTTTCATACCATGTAGGAATATGTTCATACATGTAATGAAAACGTTCATAATATTTTTTTTAGTTTTAAGGAAAATTTATAATCATATCCATGTACTCAACTAATATTTGCATACCTAAATGCAAATAGTTGTTATTCCTTCATGCAAACCCGCGTTTTTAATAAGTTTTTCAGTTTTATTAACATAAAAGTATTCAATACACAAAACTACATTAAGACATTGTTTTCACATCAGGATTACAAAAAATTATCAAACAAATCAAGATTTATTAATTAGAAGATCAAGATTTATCACAAATTTCATGGTAGACTTAAGTAATTGATGCAAAGATTATTTTGAGCAATACGGAAAATAGATACCCCTAGATCGTATTTGGTGAGACTTGGTCACAAAATTGGAATCTGTAAACATATTAAGAAACATGTTTTATATTATCGGAAAGAGATAAAATAAAATATTGCACATAAATACCTTTTCATGGTCCACGTTGAAAAAATTTGAATTTTCTTTGATAAATTTATTTTTCCACAAATTATTAAAAAAAATTTTTCTGACATTTTTTTCTATTTGAAATTAACTTGGTGAAAAGAAATGTTTTTAAAATTTACATGTTTATGAAAGATTGATAAATTGTATGAATTTATTCATTCATATTATGAATTGAATTTAATGAAAGTAATTCATACTATTTAGGAACAAATTTGGTTCTGTGTAGGCATGGATGCGTATAAAAAGAATACGTCATGTTGGGCTTACCCTAACTTGTGCTTTTTGTCATTATTTATTTTCCCAAAAAATGTAATTGACATTTTTCAAATTACAAATTACTTGTAATTGTTCTTTTTTGAATTACAATTACAAATAATTTATAATTGTAATTGAGTTTTTTTCAATTACAATTACATGTAATTGTGTAAATGAATGTGTAATTAATTACAAAATGTAATGATTAACCCCCAGGTCTACTGGATATCCTATAATTTTGATAAATCTTCCATTACTTTTATCCAGATTTACCATGACAGTGCATTAAACATGAACAAATTTTTCTTTGTTTTTAGTAACTTTAAAATAAGATTAACAACACTGAAATTTTTAACTTAATAGGATTGTGATATACAACCAAGATATAAGAGATCAGTCAAGTGTGCGTTATAGTATAGAGAATTCCATATTAAAGCTTCAGTATTGTTAATTTTATGGGCGCGTTAGCCATTTTAACTCACGCTCCTAAACAAAAACAAATTACTCACGCACGAGCATTTCGTGTCTTACTCACGCAGACATGAGTATATTAAAAACTTACTCACAATCAGAAAATTCTCACGCAAAACAGTAAAAATTACTAAAAACATATGATGCAAAAAATAAACTCACACACGAATCATGCACGGGTTATATATTCTTACTCACGCTCACGTACGAATTATAACTTCACTCACGATCGTGTCATGCGCCAATCCCTAGTAATTACAAAATCTAAAACTAGTTCAAAATCATTTTTAATATGGAACCACATTTAATACAATACGGTTTTAAAAGGACCTTATACATATATTTTTATATAAAATCACTTTGAAAAAATTGCTAATGTGGGATGATATATAATTATATATGATTTTATAAAGAACGTTATATCGTTATATATAAAAGAAATCATGAAATATTGTAGATATGAAACCATATTAAGATATATATGGGTTCTTATTCGTCAATATATAATCATATCTAACACAAATTATGAAATATTTCTTATATGGCTCCACATATAGTTTTATATTATTATGTATAGTGTCATACTAAATTATATATAAACGAATATGTAATTATATCTTTTATATATTACTTTGTGTACTTATATATAGCACATACACTTATATGTAGGCCAGTATGTAATAATATAAAATCACATATGTCTCAATATTAAAACCTTTGAGGGAAAAATATTTAATATATGACTATATAAAAGTCTATATGCTTCAATTTGAAAGCATATGTGGCCATATCTAACTATAAGTTACTATATGTAATTACATAAAATAATATATGATTATATCAAAACTTTTTTACTCGGGTTTTCATCATTTACAATTTTTTGAAATTTTGCTGTTTTCTTAGCTTAAAATTAACTTTAGACTTCAAACGCGTTCTTCGATCCGGTTTTTTTCTTTCGTAGTCAACAAAAAACTGTATCCTTATCGTGGGCCCTTTTTTGAATTTCAGTCAAATAAATTTTATATTCCCAAGCAAAATTGTTTTTTCTTGCCTTTTTGTTGGAATTTTCAAGTTTGTGTGGCAACTTTGTTAAAAAAAAATTAAAAAATTAAAATCGGGCCACGATAAGCACTAGAGAATTTATCTGGTATTAAGAATCACTTTACATTTCTAATTTCCAATAATTAATGAAGGCTGTGCAGTGGCAGCCGATTTTGCCTTTTTTTAAAAAAGGCTAATAATGAAGTGGCAACCCTGGCGATTTTGGTTGGAGAAATTTAAAACTAATATTTTTTGAAAATACTACAATAATATATATTTTAAATAACGGTTTTGACAACCGTTTAAATATGCCCCTTAAAATTCTGTTGTTACAGCCCTACGGGGAAAGGGACCGGTCCCAGATGACACGCAGGATAGGTCCCAAGGGGGCGCAGACCGGTCGTTGATCGGTTTTTTTGTTTGAAAGAGACATATCACTTTAACATGGCGTTGTCATTGGAAATGACCAATTGCCACAGTTTAAACACCTTGTGACATTAAGGTGGTGTGTCTAAAAATAGCTTTTCAAATAAACTAATAAAAAATTAAGAATTAAAAATAATCTACTTGGCGTTGAAGTAGGGCTCGATAACACAACCTCCTGCTTGCAAGGCAAACGCTCTACCGTCTGAGCTAATGTTGCTTATGCGTGATGGCTGGCTGATGGTAAAGTTATATATTTTTCGTTTCTGTTCAAATAAACAAGAAAAAGAAAAAACAAACACTACAAGCAAATAAAAAAAATGGTAAAGAAAAAAATAGAAAAGAAAACAACACTAACACACACACAAATATAGTGGAAGTGCCTTCAGTATGCCCCCGATTGACCAGTCACGGGATAGGTCCTTTAATGGTAGTTGACTCGTTTTTTGCGTTGACCATAATTAAATTAAAAAATCAATTAAAAATTAGAAAATTACCTCAAAAACTCTGATAATATAAATAAAAATTTTTTAAATTGCCCTTAAGTTAAAAAGAATATTAAATGAAATACCAATTGTTAAAACTAAAATAGCTTTAACATTAAAAAACGTGAAAAATACAAAACTTAAATTTTTTAGGAAAAAATTATAAAAATTTAAAATAAGAGCTAAAATAAGCAAATCGTAAAGAAATAAAGTTTAAAATAAATAAAAGAGTAAAATAAATAAAAAAAATATTTTAAAAAATATGCCGCGAATTTTATTTTTTAGTTCGATATTGGTTAAGTTTTTTAAAAGCAACAGTGAAAGTAACGAATCAGAAAATACTTAGAAAATTAATTCATTCTCTTTGGTTCATATTTGTACTAATTTAGTAATATGCCCTCGGTTAACCGGTCACGGGCTAGGTCCTTGGAGTGCAATTGACCCCACATTCCCCGTAGGGAGTATTTAACCCCCTTAAAATACCAAGGTGGCGCAGATAGCGATCCGGCATATGAAGTACTTCGATGTATGTTACCTGCCAATTTCGAATACCAAAATTCAAAAATGTTAACCTTCTTTATCGTTTTTCTCGATAACGACTTTGGGTCGAACTGTCAATTTGTGAATATACGCGAATGCGTATGAATACGTGTTTATGAGCATGCGCCAAAATATTTTTAGCAGGGTATTTAAAAAACTTACATTTTTATTCACCTATAGACGTAACTTTATCGTCGTTTAGGACCCTTAAGATGGAAACAATTTTTAATTTTTTTTGTTGTATCTATAAACCTTTTGGGGAGCTGGACCACAACCATAATTTCACCAAATAATTTTAGGATTGTTAATTATTTCGTAGAATTTGCTTACTGTCCCTATTTTTTTGCAGATTCAAATAAATATTATTGTTTTTTTAATTACAACAACAAAGATTTCGATGTTACATTAAATAAAGAGTTGTTGTTGTACAATAATCTAAACATAGTATTGGCAGTTGTTTTTCCAAGATTAATATTTTTTCGTTGCTTTAAATTTGTTGCATGTAAGCGTCCCTATTTTTTCGCACATAACTGTATGCTGAAGTTTCATATTATTATTTTTTTTTTTCATGGTCAAGTTCATGTGCATATAAAATGAATGCATATGTATGTTACTTGGATGAGGAACAAAAGGCATTCAAGAGAATACAATTTACTTCACTTAACTGCAAAAACCAGATGTAATTCATACCACTGCTACTCGATGTGTGTGTTTTTTACATTTAGTTTTGCATTAAACTACACTGCACTAGTTAACTGAAAATATTCCACGGTTAACAGCATGTATCGTAATTTAAATAAGCATACATTTTAGGATGATGATTATCATCATCGCCATTATTAAATAATGATTTCAATCTATTGGAAATACTCGTATCGTGTACTATAATATTTTGGTTGGTAGTTTTTTTTTAATATCATTTTTCATGTCTATGGATAACACTAAATATATAATTGATAATGAAGCAACATGTTCATCCGCGCCAACAACAACAACAGCATCAGTTGCAGCAGCCGTCGTCTCATCATTGATTCTGTATGATCAATATTGGAATATAACAATAGCAGTGCCACTTCGACATCATGATTATATCAACATGTTGCTACAGATTTGTTCACAACATAATGTTGCTCAAGAGATGTGGCGTTTATTTTTATTATTTTATGGTCTGACAAGTGTTTTTCTTGTTAGTAAAAGTGTACGTATCAGTTTGAATCGAAAATATTCATATGTGTACATAACCAGGGGTGTTTTCAAAAAATGAATCCAAATGAAATTGAAAATTAATAATTGCATGTGGATTCCTTTTTCAGAACTCCCCCTATTATGTACAATATTTTGGATGTTGTCTCTTTTCTAAAGAGTTTCCTAATGTCCTTTTTAGTAGTTTACCTTCCTCTGTAGACAGAGGAAGAAAAGTTTTTGCTGGGAGTGAACAAGAAAGAGATTGAATTTATAAATTCTTAAATAATATGAATAAAAATTCAATGTACGATTTTTTTTTTGCTTTTCTGTTGTGATCTACATTTAGAGCTTCGAAGAATTAATTCTTTAATTCAGTTTTTGTATTTTGAATTATAAATTCAGTGAATTAATTCACAAAAAAATTTATATAGAATAGAATTAATTCATATTTGTGTTTTATATTTCATAGTTCTTTTTATTAAATCAAATAAATTAATTTTCTGGTGAACGCGTTCAATTTTATAAATCGAACGGATAAATTCCTTACTGAATTATTTCACCTTACTTACCGAATTAATTCGTTCAATTTAATTTTCATTCAGTAAACTGAAAAAAAGTAATTAAAACTGGCTGAATTATTTCCAAACTATTTTGAAAACACTCCACTGTGTACTGAACGGCAGAAAACAGCTTTTGAATTCAGTGAACGTATTTTTTCGTTTTTCAATTCAGTGAACGTAATTTTTTTTTTTAATTCACAGAACGTATTTTTTTTTTAGTTCATTGAACGAATTCAGTGGTGAATTAATTCAAGTAAGGAACTAATTCATTTGATTTAATAAAAAGAACTGTAACAATTGAATTAATTCTTTGAATTTGTTTTTTGTTGAACGCGTTCAGTTGAACGAATTCAGTGAATTACTTAAGAAAATTAAATGCTTTGGTAGTGAACTCGCTGAAAAACGAATTAATTCTTCAAAGCTCTGTCCACATCCCAATATTTTCTCTTCGTTTTATTTTGCGTAGGAAATATAAGTAATTAACAAATTAACTTCCAAAATTTTGCATAAATTTCAAAAAATTGGTAGATACAGCGAATTTTTGAAAATTTTAATGCCATGTGATTTTACAAATCCATTCTAAAGTTAAGTCCCAAATTTACATAAAAGTAATATGAAATCGTCATTAATTAATAATTTAATGCGGCTTATTAAAAATAAATTCTTTCGATTTAAAGCAAAATCAATTTTAAATCAGAAAAGAATTATATGTTTAAAATTCCTGGAAATATCAGTTTTTTGGGGTAATTTTACCTTTACCGTTAGTGAATTTTCTAATTTCTCTTCTGGCAACACTGTGCCGTAGAGAGTTTAATTAAACAGATGCCTGTTTGTATTTAGGTTATATTCATGCAAGCTGGCCAGACTTGGGGTTTTGTCCCCAAATTTAGGGATATTTTGTTGGTCTAGGGACAAAAATTTTCATTTGGGGATGGGGAATTTTTTTTGGGGATTTGAAAAATGTTTTGGGGATTTTTTGGGGATATTTACAACCTTTAGTAAATTATGGAGATTATATTAACTTTGTATAATTTTTAGAAAACATTAGTCAAGTTTTTTCACATAATTTCAACGGAAAGTACAAATTTACTCCTTTATACATTTTCCGTAACAATTCAATGCTTTCTAACACGAATAAATATTTTATGCCTGAGATTTTAATAGGATTAATGTCCAAGTATCTAAAATATTGAAAATATTAATTTTTTTGAATACGCTGTCATTAAAATTTATTCATTTTATGAATTAGTTAATAATTGATTATCACTTTAAGTCAATGATTTTAATTAAAGTTAGGATGAGATTTATTCAAATTTGAATTAAATCAATTTTGATTCTATTTAATTTTTCATTTTATGATATGATAAGCGAACTTTAAATCAAGGCAAACATTTTTGTTTAAATTTAATCAATTAGCTTGATTCTATGAAAAGAATCAACAAAAATCAAACTTATTCTTTGAATAAGATATTGACTAATTGAAGTAGGAAATAATTGATTCAGATTTAAAAGTCAAATTAAGGAATTATATTTTAAAAGATCTGATTGTGGAGACAAACTTAAAAAATTCGAATTTACGAATTCTTTAAAAAATTAGTTAAAAATTTTGAAAATTTGAGCAAATTAAATAAACTTGAGTACCTTTTTTTTGGGGATATTTTAAACTTTTTTTGGGGATAACGAAAAAAAGTATCTGTCAAGCCTGTATTCATGTTGTCAGCGCAATTTGTGTGAATGATTGACAAATGTTTACTTTTATCGGTGTTATGATGAATTATACGATGGAAACGAAGTGAATGTATTGTGGTTATACACTGAAAAAATAATTTAGCTTAAAGATGTTAAATCCAAGATCTCAGCTTTTAATTTATACCCATATATCGCACAGGAAAAAATTGCGCTTACTGGTAAGCAGGTTTATAAAGGAAAAATTTGCTGTGATTTTTATATGGGGAATGCCCGCGTGGCAGCACTAGTTTTGGATAAAATAATTGCGGCTCTCTGTATTCAACAAATTTAAAGTTTTTTTCTAATTAAAAGAAATTGCAATCCACTTAATTTGAGAAATCGCGGTTTTAAAATTTGTGTTCGATTCCCCAGTTTTTGTCTGTTTTTTTAATATAATATTCTTAACTGGACCATAAAATCATACATTTTCATTAAAAATTGTTAATCTAGGGTAAATTCATGTTAGTACCAGTTCTAGGATATTCAACAGGCACGAAAAGGATGTTGACATTCTTCTTTCTTTTCATCCTTTGTGGTATCGCCAAGGAGCATATAATTAAAAGAGGTACCAACTCACCCTACCTCTGTTAAATGTTACCATATGAATTACACATGTCTGTAAAGGCTAACATTTTTCGATACAAAATGTTAATGTTCGAAAGAGGCAATGAAAACCGCCTGGTATCGCGGTTCTCTATCAATTGTACCCTTATGTCAGTGTTCATAATAAATCAATCTTTCAAGTCTGTTGTGTAGATTACAAAATATTTGGAAAGATATATAAGAATTTAGAGTTTTTATTTTACTATATTTTATTTTTGTTAACTTTTAACTTTAAAATTTTTATACATTGTACACAGAAAAAACTGTAGGCACCCAACAATGGGAATTCGTAAAAGCAATCACATTTTCTTTTAAATTGAAATTTTATTTCCAACAATTTTTTTGTTTGAAATATTTGTAACTTGTTTGTAAATTGTTATCTTTCATATAAAAATTGTTTAAAAATAAAAATTCAAAGTTACAAAAAAAAAAGAAAATTTTTTTGGATTTACAAATTTTTTTGTTGGTGCCTTTTTAAAGTTTTTTTTTTGTATTTACAAATTTGGTATGAGAGAGGTGTTTAAAAATTTAATTATAATTTTGTAAATTCTTTCTGTGTACTACATAAATTGTATGCAGTGTCGACCGCAGTGCGACGTTTCATCGATAAAGCAGTTGTTTGTATCTTCTCTATTTGTCACTGCCGAAAAATTAGAAAAGTTTCTACATAAACAAGAGCTGTTTTTGAACAAAACGCAATAAGAATTTTTTTTTAATATTAAATCGTTTTCGCGAAATTCAAGAACAAAGTTTGACAGCATTGCCACTGTCCGTCCACTTGCACTTTCACTATGTGGTTTGGGTTTTAGTATTTAAAGTGAATTGTAATGTTTTTAGCCCTCTCCGGACCTAATCCATATCATCTAAGGACATGTAAGGACACTCCAGAGAAACAAACATTTTGTCCATTTTGCTCCATCGCTTAGTTTTCGAGATATGAGCCATTTTATGAAATGGAATTTTTTTATTAGAAATTTCCTTGCCCCACCAAGGTCCATTTTTGGAGAGAGATAGCCCGTTCACGGGGTTTTGTACAGTTATGGGTAGTAGAAATGTTCGTCCAATTTGCTCTATCCACTTTAAAAAATCAGGAGGGAAAGAAATAGCGCCATCTTCAAAACTTCAGATGCGTTAGTGGCGCCATCTAGCGGGTAATAACAGAAACATGAAATTATTATATTCTAACAATAAATTGTGTAAAATTTAACGAATGGGTTCTTAAAAATTAGTTATAACTAATTTTAAAAATTAACACTCAAAATTAGTTAAAGTACTGAGAATTTTTAGTATTGTGTTAAATGAAGATAACTAAAATCTTTGTGTAAATCAGTGTTTCAACAAAAAATTTGTTAAAAATCCATATACCTTTGGATCCGAAATTTGAGGGTATATGGCCGTACATGTTCTTATATGAACATATATGCTCATATGTATATGCCCATATATGATCATACATGAGCATATGTGAATCAAATATACCCTCAAATTTCGGATCCAAAGGTATATGGAAATATATGACATCATGTATGGTCATACATTGAACTATGCATTGACGTATATGACTATGTATGCCCATACATGATCACATACGAGCCAATGTATGATCATGTATGTTCATATATATTTCGATTTTCACATGGGTAGGTACAAATTTAGCTTCTTAAAAATTAAGTACAGTATAACTCGCTTAATACGAACTCGAATAAGGCGAATTCTCTGTTAATACGAACTAATTTAGAAGTCCCGAAGTTTTGGCAACAATTTCAATATAAAAAACATCGGTTAATACGAACTAGCTTAAGACGAACACTCGGTTAAAACGAACTGTTTGTGATGGTCCCACAAACAGATTGCTATATAATTTTCCACTTTTAATACGAACTTTACAAAATTCGACAATTTCTTCTATATTTTTTTTGTTTTATGACAAATTCTAAACCGAACACACAGACATTTTTTCTTAAATATATTACAAACAATATATTTAGGAAACCAAATGAAAAAAATTGTAAAATTTTTAAAGTTTCAAGGCAATTTAAATATTTTGTGGATACCCGAGTAAAAAAGTGTATATAAAATTATATGTGAATGGATATATTTGCAATATGTAACTGGATATAATTTCATCCGAAAAATGGTTATATTAAATTGTATCATTTTAGATATAATTGTATTTACAAGGATACAAAGTTATATCAAATGATAAACTTATATCCGAGTTTTGTCCCGATCAAATTGGATATAAGTTAATCCAATACGATATGATTAAATTTAAATGATTAAAAAAAACTTTGAATTGGAGGGCAGCAGGATTTCGGGTCCTACACACTCAGGGGTGTGATGAAAATCGAAAACGAACAGTTTTTCAATCTAGAATAATTTGTTTCGCGAAAATCAAATTGGCTTCAAATTATTATTTATCGTTTTATTTGACGCCGGACATGTAAATTAGGAAATAAAATATAATTGATATTGTACAGACCCTAAAATATTTACCATTGAAAATCAGATCGTTTTCGTTTTCGATATTCATCACATGCCTGACTGTCAGCCGAGGGCTACTGTTGATAATGAGTAACTATTAAAGACGTTAATGTATAAATCTGTTATTCATTAAAGACTAGATAATTTTTTATCAAATATGGGAATTTTCTTTGGACTTAGAAATTTTTTTTAAATATGTTAAGCTTTTTTTTTATTTTAAATAAAATTTTAATGGTTAGCCCGGCAATGCACTTCTTTTTTGTTGGAGGCTCATAGTTCCCGATTTATGGAGCTGAAGATGATCTACAACAATATTCAATGGCTTATTTCTAATTTCTACACTCAAAACTTATCGGACAAGAACAAAATATATATATCGTTGGGAAGGTACTTGAAATACCTTTTCAATGATATGTAACATGGCTAGACTTATTAACCCATTACGAGCCGGGCCATGATTTTAAATGTTAATTTTTTTAAATTGGATTTTTTAAATTAAAAAAAAAACTTTTAGAAGTAAAATAGTTCAGAAAATATTAATTTAATGAAAAAATTGAGTAAAGCATATAAAAAATTGTTTTTGATCAAATATTACATTAATCTCGAATATATTAGTTAATCTCTAACTTGGGTCTGATATTAACTAATATATCGTCGGCTTGCCTGCAAGAAGTGCTATGTTTTTGGTTTTATCAGGTTTTCAGGAGAGCGAAAAAACTGATTTATATAATCCTTTTAAGACATTTTATTGACATCATATGCATTAATGATTCACGACCTTATTTATTACAATCATTATAGGCATATGATGTCAATGAAATATATTAAAAGGATAATATAAACCAGTTTTTTCGCCCTCCTGAAAACCTGTTAAAGAACACATAACACTACTTGCAGCCAAGCCGACGATATTGTTATATACCCGGTGAGAAATGCTCATATACGCTCAAACATGTTCATATATGGTTTATGTATGGACACATATGAACAAATATGGATTTTTTATGAACATATATGGATTTTATATGAACATATATGGAAGTATATGTGATTCCATATATGGAAAAAATTTCATATACAGACATATATGGAAGTATCTGTTATTTCATATATGGAAATGGCACTCATATATGGACAAATATGAAAGTATATGTTATTCAATTTATGCAAAAGGGACTTGTATATGAACATATTTCGAAGAATACATTTTTCCATAGTAAAAGGAACTCATATTTGGATAAATATGGAATTATATTTAATGCCATGAATAAAAAAAGTAACTATGTAGCGCCTAATTTGAATGTCATACATAAATTTATATCTATCATACAACCTTATAATAAAGGACAGCAACGTTGGCATGTATTCGCATATATATATGAATATATATATGAACATATGCTTAGGTGTTACCTCATTTTTCGGATCCATACCAGAGCTTTGAAGAATTAATTCCTTTTTAAATGAATTCACTACCAATCGAATTCAATTTTCTCTAGAATTGAATGAATTCCTTTTCTTAAGTAATTCACTGAATTCGTTTAAATGAACGCGTTCATCAAACAACAAATTCAAAGAATTAATTCAATTGCAATAGTTCTTTTTATTAAATCAAATGACTTAATTCACCGGTGAACGCGTTCAATTTTATAAATCGAACGGAAAAAAAGTTAATTAATTCCTTACTGAATTAATTCCTTACTGAATTAATTCACTACTGAATTCGTTCAATTTCATTTTCGTTCAGTGAATTAAAAAAAATAAAATTACGTTCAGTGAATTAAAAAAAAAAATAATAAGTTCACTGAATTGAAAAAAAAAATAAAATAAGTTCACTGAATTGAAAAAAAATAAAATAAGTTCACTGAATTCAAAGCTTGTTTTCTGCCGTTCAGTAGAAGAAAACAATAACGTACAAATACAATTTTTAAATAAGCAATTTTGAAGCGTGTGCTATTAAAAATAAACAAATTAGAAACCGGATGCTGTTTATCAACCTACATGATTCAAAAATAAAGCCTTTTACTATTAAAAATAAAAACTTTACAGGTATAGATAAATTTGGAAAAAAAAAATATAACTATTAATTTTTCAAACCAGTTATATAGTTATATTTTTTTCCAAATGTATCTATATCTGTAAAGTTTTTATTTTTAATAGTAAAAGGCTTTATTTTTGAATTATGTAGGTTGATAAACAGCATCCGGTTTCTAATTTGTTTATTTTTACTAGCACACGCTGTAAAATTGCTTATTTAAAAATTTTATTTGTACATTATTGTTTTCTTCTACTGAACGGCAGAAAACAGGCTTTGAATTCAGTGAACTTATTTTATTTTTTTTCAATTCAGTGAACTTATTTTATTTTTTTTTTCAATTCAGTGAACTTATTATTTTTTTTTTAATTCACTGAACGTAATTCTATTTTTTCTTAATTCACTGAACGTAATTTTATTTTTTTTTAATTCACTGAACGAAAATGAAATTGAACGAATTCAGTAGTGAATTAATTCAGTAAGGAATTAATTCACTTTTTTTCCGTTCGATTTATAAAATTGAACGTGTTCACCAGTGAATTAATTCATTTGATTTAATAAAAAGAACTATTGCAATTGAATTAATTCGGAACAAAATAAATCGAACGAAAGCAAATATGAATTAATTCCATTCAATATATGGTACTTAGTGAATTAATTCATCGAATTTTTAATTTAGAATTGAAAAATTGAATTAAGGAATTAATTCTTCAAAGCTCTGATCCATACATATATGGTTGAACCATAAATGTTTATATATGGACATTTTTCACCGGGTATAAAAAATAAAATTAAAAATATTTTTGTATCTATTTACATATACAATTTTGAACGGTTTTATCAATAATATATTCCTATATATACAATTTTCAATAAAGCAAATACTGATATATGATTTAATATGATTACATATGAGAAAATTTCTAAAAAAATTTCGAATATATCACCATATAAAAACATATAAGGTCGCACACAATATTGTATATTATCATATATTTTAATATTAAAAAATATATGTTATATATACTCTTTTTACTCGGGTACTTAGAACATTTTAAATAAATTTTATGAAATTAATACGCTTACAACGAACTAATTAATCTAGTCCCCCGTAGTTCGCCTTAACAGAGTTTTACTGTAGTTATAAAAATGCTACTAAGTCTTGAAAATTCTTGGGTTTTCTCTTTCAAATGTAAACCAGAGACTACACTCACAATATTTTATCCTTAAAAACAACCTAAAATACATATTAAATTAATTGAAAATACAATTAAAAAAAGGACTACTGATTTTTCATTATATTCAAACCATTTTGCTATTTATTTTCAAACATTGTTTAAACTATCCATAAAAAAAAAATAAAAATAATTGAAAAGTCTATTAAAACAATCAAAATTGATGATTGACAAACTGACAAAACGTAAAAAAACGATTTTGTGGTTTGTTTTTTCATATTTGAAAGTTTTTTTTTTTTAATTTTCAAAACACTACACCATACACAACACACACGTTCATATTTTTATTGGCTATGTTTGTGTGTATGAGTAAAGAATTTCTTGTAATTTGAATTGAAATAATTTTGTATATAAATAAACTATTTTAACAAAAAAGAAAACCGAAAATATTTTAATTTTTTGTTTTAAAACAGAAAACAACGAAATTATTTAAATTATTTTTTATAAAAATAGAAATCTAAAAACAGAATATTTGACTGAAAATAACAAGTCCTACAGACGGTACATATTTTTTTCTAGTTTGTTTTTTATTGATTGATAAAAAAGTTAAACAATATGTTTCAATTGATTCTTCAATTGAAAACAAACTTTACCTATTACTTGTTAAATAAACCTCAATCGGTTATGGAAAATATATTGTGAGGCTATTAATTATAGAGATAGGAAATCAAAACTTACACTACTCACCGGTAGAGGGCGCTGAAATAGCCAGTTTAATATCAGCTGAGTCTATATTTAAAAACTCAAAAACTGCAGAAAACTGCTCAAAATAAGGAAAAAAACAAGCGCGGAATATATTTAAATACCAAAATCTGAGTTATCCGTTTGTTTTTTAGTTTTGTTATTTGTTATTTTTTAAATTTAAATAGGAAAAGAAAATTGTCAATTTTTTTAACAAAGTGCCATCTATTGATAACGATGTTGTTATAACTTGTTTTTTTTTTTTTTTTTTTGTGATGCCTACCCCTGATGTAAACAAAAATATTTGTCATAAAAATATTTGAAATTTTACTATTTTTAATTTCATAAAATATTAAAAACAACAAAAGCTAACAAATCAATTATGCGCTTGTTAGTAAAGATATGAAATTCTCACTTGAGATAAGTGTGCGAAATGACTTTAGTGTGAGTTGTCAATTTATGACCATTAACATAACTCACTACTGCAAAATACTACAATACATAAATGTGGTGCTAAATTGCATTAATATGATTAAAATGATAATTTGTGGCAATGACAAACAAGTTGCAATCTAATGCGCTTTTAACGACTTAACGTATTTATAAAGAAAGATCCCATAGTTTCTAACTTTTAAAAGGGCTGCTACTAGGGATGCCGATCCCGAAATCCCGATCCCGAAAATCCCGGGATTTTCGGGATTTAGAAATCCCGAAATCCCGGGATTGGACTTGAAAAAATCCCGGGATTTCCGATTTCATTATTTGGCATATTTTACCTCTTTTTGTATTTGTTTTTA
Organism: Leucophora obtusa; assembly: GCA_949987735.1. Lineage (NCBI taxonomy): Eukaryota > Metazoa > Arthropoda > Insecta > Diptera > Anthomyiidae > Leucophora > Leucophora obtusa. The sequence continues at coordinate 371,139,107 of OX465295.1, forward strand.
TTGTTATATTCGACCAAAATCACATAAATCTAATATCTTATTAAATGTTATTAAAAAACTAATTTTTCCTATTCACACACTTATAAAAAAAATTAGTACAAAAGTCAAACGCTAAACGCGTTCTGATTAAATTGAACTAATTTTTCTGTTATTTTCTCTAAAAAAGTCCGTAGAAATAGGTCAAAATTCTGCTAAAATAACAGGAAATAGTACATGTATTTGCGCCAGCACAATTTTGACCTGTGCATTTGTACGTAATTTTTTTATGAGTGTAAGTAATAGATTCAAATAGATTACAGATTGAATAAATCTGAATAAAAACCTTAATAATTTAAAAACTTTTATTCAGCTGTGAAACTTTTAAAAATCATAATTCAGCTTTATTTATTCTTTAAACGGATATGTTTTTATTTATTTTATTGATGATTTGCTAAAATCATAACTTCATTTAAAATAATTTTGCCGACTAAAAACAGCAAGTTTTTGTTAAATTATAAAAATCTCACAAACTGCCTTTCTGAAATCAGCAGAGGTATGTGTTTAATATAGTATGTAATGTTAGTTGATTTAAAAAAACTAATAGTCACTAAATATTTCTGATGATTTCGGCAGAGTAGTTTGTATTTGCATTCAATAAATTTTTTACAAATATAACTTAAAATTTGTAGATAAGCAGTGTTTCGGCTAGTTAAAAAGTTTCTTCAGAAGTAAATTGTAATTTGAAATTTACTTAAATTTAACTCATAAGCATATTACTTACATGTCGGAAATTTAACAATTGTTTAGCAAACAAGTTCTGCTGATTTCAGTAGATTTAATCGCGGAACCTTTTTTACTAATTTTAAGTAGCTTTCTCTGCTATATTTACATACTTATTTCTATGAATGGAGTTTCTGTTTAAAGCCAGATTCACAATGCTGTAGTACTCCATATTTTTTGTATCATGCTATCTCTATTTTATATACTACACTATGCAGCGAGGAGTACTCCAGCATTGTGAATCCGGCTTAATTTGTTTATTTCTTCATACTACAAAAAATAATAAGTAGATTTATAATGAATTATTTTAATTTGTAGGCTTTATTTGAGCTATTTGGTTTTAAAATTAAAAATATGATGAAACAAGAAAATCCCGAAACCCCGAAAAATCCCGAAATCCCGAAAAATCCCGGGATCCCGATAAATCCCGGGATCCCGAAAAATCCCGGGATCCCGGGATTTCAATTTTCAAAATCCCGAATCCCGGGATTTGTAAAAACCAGTCCCGTTCGGCATCCCTAGCTGCTACATACCATAAATGAATATGTGTCCAAATATTTAGGCCTATTTGTTATGAAACAGGGATGAAAATGAGTTTTTACATTTTGTACCAACCATGTAAAGAAATTGTACTTTTTCGACCCTCACGGTACCAAAATTTTTTGTATGTAGAAAATTTGTCCGAACAATATCAACACAAAATAATACTCTACAAAAAGTGTACATTTCCGGCCCTCACCAAATTTTTAAAATTAAAAGTATGTGCGATCGAGGTCAAGCTTGTAGTAAGTACTGCTCTGTACATCAAAAAACCTGCTAACTTATCTAAAAAAACCGAGTTGTGAAAATAAAATGTATAAGAAAATATATGTTGTTAACGTTTTACTTTTTTTATTATTTAGATAAGTTAACTGGACTATGAAAACAATGTAATATTTTTACTTTTCAAAAAAGTCACGAATTGTATGTATGCAGGGGAATGTCGTGTACCTTTGATCGCGTGTACCTTGGAACTTTGCATTTTTCTCCTATTTGTTAATGTTTTACTGTAAAGTCTTCTTCTATGACGTTTTTGATTTTGCCTAATGATCATTTTAAACTACTCAAAGTTTCAGACAACTCTAAAATAGGGTACGCGTGCCTTGGATCGACAAAAGTAAATTTTTTGAAGAAAATTTAAACTAATTGTTTAAAAATAATGAAGATATTTCAAGTTACGGGCTTAAATCAATATAAAGTTTGTCGTTTTCTAAATGCAGTAAGCAGTAAATTTCTTAACTATATTAGACAAATAAGAAAAACATGATCTTTTTTGCAAAAATTAAAATGCGTGTACCTTGGAACTTTTTGAATATTTCCTCTTCTGTGTAACCAACAAATTTCAATATATGCCCTGTGGGAAAACAGGGGTCATTTGTAGTGAGAGTACCTGTCCCATGACCGGTGAAAACAGGACCGGTCTGAAAGTACCTACCCGGTGACCCGTCCCGTAGCCGGTGAAAACGCAACTGGTCTGAAAGTTCCGGTCCTGTGACTGGTGAAAAGAGCACCGGTCTGAAAGAACCTGTCCCGAGACAGGTTCAAATCGGACTGAACCAGTGGTACAAATATTAGAGTTGTCAATTATTTGGATTTTTATTTTGATCGATTAACCCTTAAAAATACTTAAAATTTTTTGTTAAACACAATATATCCTAAAAACTAAAATTATTTTTAACTAAAACTTAAAAAAATATTTTAGTTTTTGCAAAAATTGTTTTTTCGGACTTTCTATATTTTTATATATGTTTCTTATACTTATATAGGAAAATTCAAACTTGAGGTAGAAAAATATTTTATCTAAATATATAAAACTTAAAATTTTAAGGAACAGTTTCCTGAAAAGAAATCAGTTTTTTGTAAGTAGATTGTGTAAAAAAACTTTCACCAAACGACAGGTTCTTTTGCGTCAGTTCTGTGACATGTTCATCTGCACCAGTCCCGTGATAGGTTATTTTGTATCAGTCCTGTGACATGTTCTTTTGATTCAATCCTGTGACGGGTTCTTTAGCACCGGTCCTGTGACACGTCACAAGGGGCAATTGACCCCCTCCTAGGACAAGCCCATGCTAAAGTTAGCGGTCCTTTTCATATAAAAGAACCGGTCCTTGGGGACGAGGACCGGTTCCTTTTCCCACAGGGTGATTAGTTGAAGCTCCAAATTTCAAAATTTCAAATGGGCGCTGCGGTGTAATGGTGCAAAATATCAAATTAAAGGGCATATTTCATCATTTTAAAATGTTGCAAAAGATAGCGTTATTACTTTCAATTTTGTATTTTTTTGCAAAAAGTTTATTAAAAAATTTAATTTTCCTACAAAAACGTTTTTGCAAATATTTCTTAAAATATAGGTAACTTTAAAATTCTAGTGCCCTATTCGTGATCTGCGTCCCAAAGTCCATTAGAAATGATGTGTTGCAATCCTGATGCATCAAATTTTTCTTATTTTGTTGTACTGTGTAAAGTTCGACAAATATAGATATTTTCTGCAAATTTCTTAAGGGGGGTAAATACTGTAACAACAGAATTTTAAGGGGCATATTTAAACGGTTGTCAAAAATTCAAATAACAATATTTTTACTATATTATTTTTTTGTTTAAAATATATGTTATTGTAGTATTTTCAAAAAATATTAGTTTTAAATTTCTCCAACCAAAATCGCCAGGGTTGCCACTTCATTATTAGCCTTTTTTAAAAAAGGCAAAATCGGCTGTCACTGCACAGCCTTCATTAATTATTGGAAATTAAAAATGTAAAGTGATTCTTAATACCAGATAAATTCTCTAGTCCTCATCGTGGCCCGAATTTTATTTTTTAATTTTTTTTTAACAAAGTTGCCACACAAACTTGAAAATTACAAAAAAGGCAAGAAAAAACAATTTTGCTTGGGAATACAAAATTTATTTGACTGAAATTCAAAAAAAAAGGCCCACAATAAGGACTACAGTTTTTTGTTGACTACGAAAGAAAAAAAACCGGATCGAAATCGATTAACCCACCTTGGCTGTACAGTGGCAGCCGATTTTGAACACATGGTTGCGAGAAAAACGCGTTTGAAGTCTAAAGTTAATTTTAAGCTAAGAAAACAACAAAATTTCCAAAAATTGTAAATAAAGAAAATTTATATCTCCTAGCTTACTACATGTCCACCAAATTTGGGACGAATCGGTTAACGGGTATTTAATATATTAAACCTGATAGTCTTAAAAACGATGGTAGATTTATTATTATACATAATGCTACTCATATTATTTTATAAAAATGCTATAATTTTGTACAGTTTTTAATTTATTTCGTATTTTTTTCCCCATTTTTATATATATTAATTACTTTTATAACGTATATTAAGACATCAGCACCTGCCCCATATGACGTGTCTTCAACATCCATCAAGGAATCGTCATTGGATTTTCTTTGAAGACTGCGTGCAATTCTTATATCTTTGGATGTAGGTTTTATCTTTTTATTCTGCCCTGTTATGAGATATACGATTTCTAATAAAAATAAGTAATAAAAATGCAAACAAAAAGTGTTACACACAAATTTACCACATAGAGTATAGAAAATAAAAAATAAATTCTTTAAACAAATTTCGTTTAACGAAAACTTATTCCCAATTCAAAATATTAATTCGCACTTTTCTTTCATCTGGCAACATCGCATACCGATAGACAGACAGACAGACAGATAAACCAGGCTTCTTGTGTTAGCTTTTAACTACACATGTATATACATTAGAGTGTCCATTAAAAATAGATTTGTCATTACACCCTCCAGTTTTATTGGAAATGGTCCAAAATGGAAGAAATCAATTATTTTTTTTTTTTTTTTGGAAAACGTTAACCCGTGCCCAAAGTTGGACGAAAATGGCCCATTTTGGAGAAAAAGTGTATTATTATTATTAAAAATTCCCAAAATTCTAAACCTAAAAAAAAATTATTTTTTATTTCGTTTATTCATTTAATATAGCCGAAATGATTTAGATATGGAATTTTGACTTCATCGGATATCATTAACCCATTTTAGCCTGGAATCCAAAATGACCCACAAATTTGATAAAAATGCAAAAACGTGTTTTTATAAAATTAATTTTAAAGATTTTTTTAAAATGCCCAATTTGGAGATGTCGATTGCTATTTGTACCATATAATAGTTGATATTAAAGAAAAAAATAAATTTGAAAAATGATAATTCGAGTTTGTGTTTGGAGCAACTGCTTTCCAGGATATTTTACAAAAATTGCTTTTTTTGTCAAAAATTTAAAAAATTTGCGTGTTCATGAAATTTTACGTAGTTTTCGGAAAAATATGACTTAAGTTTAGTTAGACTATAACTATTTTTACATCTGCTTAAAAAATCTTTAACCCTTAGTGACCTGGGGTCAGAAAAGTCCCATGGAACTTAATATTAATTCCCAGCAAAAACATGGTAATGGCAGGTCATTACCATACGGATTACCAAGTAATGATAGGACATTACCTTTTGCATTACTTTAAAATACAAAATAATGACTTACTGATAATAAGTTATAGAAGTGCTTATATATTCTTGCAAAGTAATGACTTACTGGTAATTGATTAAATAAGTACTGATTTAGTCTTTTTTATATTAATATTTTTTTTAAATTTGTTTTATACTAAATAGGAAATTTTCAATAGTAAAAACTTTTTTTTGTCAATATGACTAACTATTTTACAATGTAGGGTATCCACTTATTTCCTAACTTCTAAGTAACCAGTTATTCTATCTTTGTGAGTTAACTTTGGGTAACTCGTTATTCGGTAATGTCTGTTTTTGCTGGGTTATGACTATGCGATTGTAAAGCCATCAAATTGATTAAAAAAAATCTCAAGTAGATAAAAATAATTATTTTATGTAACGTGATCCATATGAGGTTAATTTTTATACTTTTGGCCAAAAACGACCCATTAGGAAATTTACAGAAAATATCACTTCCAACGGAGCAAAAAAATCTTTTTCCCACTTGATAAAAATTATTATTTTGTGTAACTTGATCCATATAGGGTTAATCTTCTCACTTTTCACAAAAAAAAGACCCACTAGGAAATTCACAGAATAACATTTATCAGATTTTTATTAAATTGGGATATGCGATATAGGGTACAAAGCTAACGAACAAGCGTAATTCTCTATAGACCCAATCTTATTTTTAAGGGTTAAAGAGGTGGGGTCCGTATGTTAATAACAAGTTTTGTGTTGTAATCGTATAAGATTCAAATCAAAAGCTTTGTTTATTATCCATTTATTGTTTTCTATTCGGAAAGACGTTATTCTGTAAATTTCCAAGTGGGTATTTTTTGCCAAAAAGTGAAAACAGTAACCCTATATGGATCAAGTTACACAAAATAATAACTTTTATCAAGTGGGAAAAAGATTTTTTTGCTCCGTTGGAAGTGATATTTTTCCGAAAATTATGAAAGGTGTTATTCTGTAAATTTCCTAGTGGGGCGTTTTTGGCCAAAAGTATAAAAATTAACCCCATATGGATCACGTTACATAAAATAATTATTTTTATCCAGTTGAGATTTTTTTTTAATCAATTTGATGGCTTTACAATCTCGTAGTCATAATTAATATTAAGTTTCATGGGTCTTTTCTGACCTCAGGCCACTAAGGGTTAAATATTTTTTAAACAAATATAAAGATAATTATAGTCTAACCATATTTAAGTGATGTTCTTCCGAAAAGAGTGTAAAATTTGATGAAAACATTCAAATTTTGTTAAATCTTTGATAAAATGAGTAATTTTTGTAAAATGTCCTGGAAAGCAGTCGCTGCAAACACAAACTCGAATTATCATTTTTCCAACTTATTTTTTTTTTCTTTAATATCAACTATTGCATTGTACAAATATTAATCGACACCTTTAAATTGGGCATTTTAAAAAATCTTTAAAATTAATTTTAAAAAATCTTTAAAATTAATTTTAAAAAATCTTTAAAATTAATTTAAAAAAAAACACGTTTTTGCATTTTTATCAAATTCGTGGGTCATTTTTGATTCCAGGCAAAAGTGGGTTAATGATATCCTATGAAGTCACAATTCCATATCTGAATAATTTTGACTATATTAAATGAATAAGTGAAAAAAAATAATTTTTTCGAAATTTAGAATTTTGGGAATTTTTAATAGTAATATACTTTTTTCCAAAATGGGTAATTTTCGTCCAACTTTCGGCACGGGTTAACGTTTTCCAAAAAAAAAAAAAATCGATTTGTTCCATTTAGGACCATTTCCAATAAAACTGGGGGGTGTAATGAACGAAAATCGACAAATCGTTATTTTAAGGGACAGTCTAATGTACATATGTATGTACACACATATTTCGCTATCAGTGTTTAAGCTCTAACAATTATACTTCACATGCCGCCGTAATGCTGGTTGGTGCATTTGCTTCTTGCTTATGTTTTTAATAATTGCTGGACAAGCATAGCAAAGAAACTGAATTTTAGTCAGACACCAGACGCGATACCATAACAATCGATTTTCAAAAATTACGCGCGTTTTAAATATAAAAAAAAAAAAACAATATCCAATTCCTATCAAAGAAATTGAAAGTGCTATAAACTTGCGGTTTATCCATATAGTAAACAAAAAACTAAAAAAGGAAAGTGTTTTCAAGCGTAAACAACAAAAAAAAAATAATTTCCATAATTGATATTTCGCCAAAGATAAGCAATGAATAAATTTTAAATTTCAAGCCACAACAAGCCGGAAAATGGATAAATTTTATATTAAGCCCAAAAGAAGCTTGGTATCTACAAGCCCTTCCTTAAGTAGATCAACAGCTTCAAGAACATCGTCGGAAGGTTTTCATTCGAATGCAAGAAGATCAGGAGTTGGAAATATATACACAAAAATTCGACACAAAATTGAGGATAATTTGACACCCAAAATTAGTGGCAAACTGTATAAAACTGGAAAGCACTCAAAGTCCATGACTGCTCTAAGCTCGATAGGTTCATCAACCGGAAAATATACGAGCATAACGAGCAAAAATTCATCCGAACTTAATTCTGGCCAACTTAATTTTTCTCAAAATCCCTATTCTGAATGTTATAGTCCATCATCGGTGTCAAACTATTTCGCCCAGTCGTCTTCTCCCTATATCGATAGTGATGAAGATGAGGCACAATTGAGTCTGAGTTTAGTTAAAACATCTTTGGAAGATGAAATATTTGAAGAACTAGAGAGGGTGTCCCACGACGAGAACAAATTAAATGCGGTATTGCAAACATTCGACAAGATACTATTTGATTACAATGATCCTCTGCTAAAAACAAAAACAAACGAAAGCGGTAAAAATCTAACGACTTTTGATAACGAACAACAACAAAATTTATATTTAACAAATATAAATACAATGTCAACACTACCACAGAAGGAAGTTGATGATGAGACGACTACCGCAGTGGAAATAAATGATAACGATAATTTAGATTCTATAAAATCAGAGCAGCAGACAGATTGTCGCCATCACCGTCAGCAACATATAGATTGGTATACGAAACTAGAAAAATCATCATCATCGCTTTCACTGACACGCAGGAAATGTTATAAATCTCCAAATTCGCCTTGTCTAAGGCAAATGCAGCATGTTTTTGCTAAACAGCAAAGATCCAAATCCGTATGGGAGCTATCAAATCCCACAAAAATACCCATATTAAAGGCCTTACCTTTGAAAGCAAGAAGTAAAAGCTTCAGCTATCAAAATTCTAACGACATTCCAGTTAAGGTTCAAAAACAGAAATCGTTTGAAAAGTCTTCTTACCCCATTCAATGTCAAGGGGGATTTGGTTTAGGAGTAGGAAATGCGACATCATTTATGCGTCAAAATCCGGTAGCGGAATTAACAAAAAAGCGAGATACAACTGTGACCACATGTTTGGCGAATAAAACGAAAACAGTTAATAAAGTACAAGAATTCAAAAACAAATCACCTGCAAGTAATAAAAATTCGTTGTCTAAAAGATCTACTTCTAACTCAAGTTCAACAACAACGAATTTGACGATACCGCCACGCAAAAGTAAAACAAGTGATGAGTTATTAGAGAAATGTCTGGAAAAAGGGCAACAGATCTTGCGTAAAGTAGAAACCTTAAATAACCAACGTTCTCAAGATCCTTCCTCGTACAATAGAAAACTGGTTGTACGCACGAAATCAGCGAACAATAAAATTTCCAAAGATAATCTGACAATGAGGCGAAAACAATTGCTACATAAGTTAAACTATGCTAATGAGGAGAAGATTTCAGCGCCAACTTTGGAGTCGTGTAAAATTATACCACCTGTTTTGGGAGAAACTTCCGACAAACATGCTGAGCTCTTAGTACAAGTTACAAACGCAACACGTTTAACCATCAGTCCACCACGACAAATATCTAAAGATGGTCAGATGTCACAGATACAAAATTCCTCCACATTACTATCTCAACCGTCTACCGACATGCAATTTGTGGCGAAACTTCATGACTCTGATTCCGATGATTCTGGTCATATTTCGAATGAAAATATGGAAATTGCCATAAATCATACATCATCATCATCACACTCATCTTCCGCTACGAGTTTATGTGAATCCTCCACATCATCGGCCTCTGCATGTGATGCATCCGACAATGGCGGTGTAATTGCAAAATCAGTGAAACTGTCGAAACTTTTACAAAAATTTGAACGTAAAGCTCATGAACAGCAATTACTGACAGCGTCAAGGGTCCCATGTGTGAAAAATCTAAAACATCCAAGAGTTTGTACCACATACAGAGTGGCAGAGGTGGGATCCGTTAAACTTATACGAACTCAAGTTGAAATTTATCCAAACTACACCAAAGAGGTAACTATTAGGCTTCATTAGCAGTGGAGAGTAGAATGAATTCAAGTAGATCGATTTGTAGCAATGTAGTTTTGAAATTTATAAATACAATGAAACCACTTTTTGATCGGCAGAAAAATATTTACTCCCTCTAGATGTAAAGTTGGCTGCATGCAAATCACTTAAAATATCATGTTAGCAATCGTATTATTGCTTAAATTAACACAATTTTAAATTGTAAATATTCTCAATTTCGATTCCGAAATGTTTACTCTAACAACAATAAAGTAGAGATCAAACCACTGCGATAAAAAAAATTACAACACGAAAAAGTCGCAACAACTTTTGAAGGCATTTATCAAATTCAGATTTAATTGAATAAATGTAGGATTTAGGATTTTTCAATAATGTTTTTTATACGTTTTCTTAAACATTCAAGAGCTAAATATTTGCCAAATGGTCAAGGTACTGTACAGTTATACTGATTCGTTTATCTAGACATAAAAAGAACATTTTTAGTTTTGTGCCAGGCTTAAGCCGATTTGCTATGTATAATAACACTTAAAATATTTTGTTTGTAAAGACCGCTGCAAATGTAATTTGAAACATAAGAAATTTCACTTGCAAACATTTCATTAAATTCAACTTTTTTTTGGTAAAAATCAGCTCGCTGATTTTGCTGAAATTACCAACTTTTTTTGCAAGCACGCTCCTGACTAAAAATTTGCTGATACAGCAACAATTTTTGCTGACTACTGACTTTTTTTAAGTGTACTAATTATTTAGCAGAATTTTTTGCTAATAACAAAAATTTAACTCAAATATAACTAAAATTCTGTATATTTAACAGTTTTATTTTTGCTGTTCCCATCTTACTAAAGTATATAGCAAATATAATCTGCTAATTTCAGCAGTTTTTTCTGCAAGGTCATTTGAACTAATTTTTAGTAGTTTAAACGAAATTTTTACAGACTTCTATTAGTGTTGATTTTTAAACCAGAGTTTAAGAAGCGGCACGTTTTTTGTTTTTTGCGACTCTGTTAACAAAACATAGACAATATGAGTATGAATCATTATATATTTAGGAGTGTACGTACGCTGTGGAAAAATAATTTTCAATTTCCGTGGTACCCTGGTTTTTGATATTGTGGAAACTCGTTTTGCAAAATATGGGCAATATAGCCATATTTTTTTAAAGTACATTAACGGTGTGTAAATATTAATTCTTATATCCCAAAATTAGGACATGTTCCCATACAACATTTTAATAAAACGGGTTGAACGGGTTGATCAGGAAAAACTGGAAGACACGGATAATTTATTTTTGGGCATACTAAATTTGATCACGGGTGCAAAGATGTGTCGGTCGCTGTTATAGGTGGTGAAGTGGGCAAATAAATTTCTATTCAGACATTTGAATCCATTTATGCCAATCCGAAGAAATACTTTTATTTTATAATCGACTTTATTTTAAAACATACGCTTTGTTAATTTTATTTATGCAAACCCAACATTATTACAGCTCTGCCATAGCCCGGTTTCTACCAAATGGCGTGCAGTAGTCCGCTTGGATATTATGTATGATATTCAATTTTTTCGCTTTATCATTTTGTTGGTGCGGGCTGATGTTTTTCCCGGCTTCTTACTTCGCGTAACTTTGGCTATAGTGTAATTTTTGTTTAAATGTTGTAAATCAAAAAAATTTTTTCAACACCTGAGCTACCTGCTGTTTCTTTATAAGATTTTCCAGCTTTACGAAACTCAAAAACTGTGCCCCATTGTTCAGGGGTGCGTTTTTTGCCTTTTCCTAATATAAATTTTAATTAGTTGTCGCGCTTTGTTTAAATTGTTGTTAAATTGCAGTTAACGGGTTTAGTTTTTTTATTATGTTTTTTCATACTGTGCATATTTAATGAAACAATTTTTAATATTTATTAAATTTTCATCACAAAACAATCTATCACCTTCTATTAAAATTTCTTCAAATGTCGGCCACAGAAAGTTAACAGAGGAAGAGACGCATGCATCTTCTTCAGATTCTATGCTCGTTCATTGTAATAAGTAAGAAGTAAGCAAGTTTCAAAATGATAACGGTATTTGAAAAGCACAACAGAACTGAGTGCATTTGATAACAACAATAATAGTAATATGTTCAATATATAAAAAGAGTGTTTGTAATTAGCTGTCAACAGCTGTACTTCAAATCAAGTTAAAGTACACTACGACCTAAAATGTCCAGTATAAAACATATATTTTTGCATATTTTTTTACATTATTTAACACCATTCAAAATTTTAATGATCGTGTCACTTTGCATCCACGATTTTGAATTTAGTGTCATAGGAAAGATCCGATGCCGTTGTAAATTTCACTAATTTCAGTAAAAAACTATGCGTATACGTCAAGTTCCTATATGTTGTTGTAATTGTATTTTGTGTTGTAATTTTATTTTATTTTTGCATAATCTTTTATTGGCCTTTTTTCTGGGTATACATATTACATCTTATAGTGTTAAACCCCCTATAAGCCCACATATTTTCCGATCAAAAAGTTGTGTCACTGTACATAAAAATACCCATACATAAAGGGATCCCTTTAATTACAAATTGTCGATTTTAGTATTGGATTTTGACAGTTCTTAATATAAGGGACACCTCCACATACATTTATTCATACATGTAACATAATTATTTATCATATATTGTATTATCTGCTTATTATCAGAGCTTCGAAGAATTAATTCGTTAATTCAATTTGTAAAGTGTGAATTTAAAATTTAATTAATTAATTCACAATGGATTTCATTCAAATTTGACACCGTTCAATTTATTTTTAAGGGAATTAATTCAATGGCTTTTACATTAAATCAAATGAATAAATTCACCGGTCAATGAGTTCAATTTAATAAATGGGACAGATAAAAAATCAAATTATTTCCGTACTAAATTAATTCAGGGAATTAAAAAACATGTTTTTTCTGCTAACAGTTCAAAACAATTTTTGAATTCAGTGAACCAAATTTTATTATTTGTTGTTTTTTTAATTTAAGCCTTGGTTAGCCAGACGTAAACGTAACGTATCTCTGCGTAGCTGAATTAATGAGTTAAATAAGAATGGAAGATGTGTTGCATTTTTTGTTTCATTCTTATGCATTGAAAATATAGAAAACGTAAATACAAAACAATAATCTGTTGCGAATAGATTTTCGTTGTGTATTTACGTTTGCCCTATATTGAATGCAAAAGAATGAAACAAAAACACAACACATCTTCTGTTCTTATTTAACTCATTAATTCAGCTACGCAGAGATACGTTACGTTTACATCTGGCTACCCCAGGCTTTAAGGCTTCATTAGTCTAATCGTAAAGTAAAATAACGTATCTGAATCAATTCAATGTGTTAAAATAATATAGAAAATATTTTTGTCTTTTTTCTATGCATTGAAACTGCTGTCAAGTAAAATCGTAAAAAAGTTCTATTGAAAATATAAATTTTGTATTTTGTTACTTGACATTTAATTCTATGCGCAAGAGTGCTGCGTTACTTTTTTACGATACTTCGAAACTAATTTGGGCTTTACACTGAACGGAAATTAATTTGAATAAATTCAGTGGTAAATTAATTTATTAAGGAATTAATTCAATTTTAAACCGTTTGATTTAGTTAGTTGAACGCGTTCACAATTAAATCTATTAATTTGATTTAATATTTAGAACTTTTTTCATTAAAACAATTAGTTCTTCAAAGCTCTACTTATTATTCATGCTAATTTAATTTTAATAAAATCATTTTATTTATTACATAAAGAATGACTAACTTAAAATTGCAGCTCTTTTCGAATTTTCGAGAATCGCAAACGCGATTGTTAAATGCAAATTAAAAACAGACCGCAGGCGTTATTTAAAACTATAAAAAAATGGGAAATCATGATGAAGTGGTTTAAAAACAAAATTAAATTTTTATTTACATATTAATTTATTATACTCAATAAATGTATTTTAATTTTAATTTGGGATATTAATTCTCAAAATTTGTTTTCATTGAAAAGGTATTAATTAGGAGAATAGTGGGTTGCAATTATTAATAAACCGTTCTTTATATATTAAAAAAAATATGGTGTCTTTATTGGTTTAGTTTTTTATTATCATTCCCCCACCTTCTATAATTCTTTGGAATTTGGTTTTTAGTTAAATTTCTATAAAAAAATCTATTTCGTATTTTGTAGGAATTATAAATTATACTCTTATTCTAAACTTTATGACAATAACAAAATTGTGACAAAATTGTGGTGGATGGAAATTGTTATAATTTTGGTAAAAAAAAATTGTCACAGCAAAACCTTGACAAAATTGTCATGTAAAAAAAAACAAAGAAATATTTTCATTTGTCATCAAATTAAATTAAAAAAAATTTGTTTTCTTTTGAAGAATTTTGTAATGTTTCTTCAGAGAAATAAAATATGATTTAAGATGTTCCTTTAAGATGTAAGATGCGTCGAACCTTTTACCGATTCTGAAATTTCTGCAAATTCCTCCAAATAATTATGTATTCGAGGCTAAAGTTGTCAGCAATAAGCTCAGGGTGATTAATGCTAAAATTTAAAGAAAACTCAATATGCTTAGAACTAGTTCTCTCGTGTTCTGCGATTCCTGAACATTTCAGTTCATTTAAGATTTCATAAAATTATTTAAAAATCTTAATTCTTCACAACCCGATCAAAAAAACATTATATATAGCATATGTAGTCATATCTCATTTGATAAGATCGACATATGATCTCAAAATTGGGGTATCCAGTAATATCCAATCAGATCCCCCAAATAAATTACAGGATTAAATTACATCCAAATAGATCTCAAAATTGGGAGATCCAATAATATCCAATTGAGATCCTGATAGATCCCAAAATATACCATGGGATTAATTTACATCCAATTAGATGCAAACGGATAAGCTAATTTTGGAAGATCGACTTGGATAATTTGAGATCAAAATTTATCCTATGATATATTTGGAATTATTTAAAATTTAATTAAATTAACGCAAAAAATAAAAACAAAAACATTTATTATTTAAAAATATTTATATCATTAAAAAAAAAAACAAAAAAAAATGCCGTCGACAGGATTTGAACCCAGATTGCTGGCGTTGTAGTCGATCACTTAACTCATTCAGCCACACACTGCTATACAAAATGACTGACTATATGAGACAACATTGTTCGTGTTACTGAGTTATATATAACACTGTGAGACAAATGGTAGGGGTCAGTGATCGGGAAGGGTTCAAACTACCGGGGAAAGTTATATCGGTAAAAAAGAAGTTATACGTGTCCCGGCGTTTCGCTGGGTCAACCCTAGGAATCGAGATATATCGATTTGACCTTTGGTGGTCTTTTTTTGACATAACTCGAGAACCACTAGTCCGATTTTGCTCAAAGAATTTAAAAAAAAAATTAAAAATTACAATACAAAGTTTTTCTATATACTCAACAGTTTTGCCGGTAAAAAAAAAAAAAAATATATATCTCGATGCCTAGGGGTGACCCAGCGAAACGCCGGGACACGTATAACTTGTTTTTGACCGATATAACATTTCCCGTTGGTTTCATCCCATCCCGATTTTGACTGTCGCATAGTGTAATTATATAAATATATAAATACAGATGACTTAGAAAAAATAAATTAATAACATTCTTGCAAAAAACAAAAATTAAAAATCTTAAATTTTTTCCACTCATGGAATTTTTTTGGTGAAGAAGATAAAAAAAAATGTTTGTTGAAGGGTCTAGGCAACGATTTATATGGCTCAAAAGTCTAAATATCAACAGTCTGTATTTGCGAAATTGATAATGGGATAAGAACAATATGCATGTTGTTGGAAAGGTAATATACAGCCGGTTGCTCTAGAATCAGTTTTGGAACTAGTTCTAGAACTGATTCTACGTCACCCACACCTTCCATATACGAAGGTGTGGGTGACTGATTCTAGAGCAACCGGTTCCACTTTGGAGCTATAGAAGGGGTTGCTTCTGGGACAATTTCAAACAAAAAGAATCGGTGTTAGAATCGACAGTAGAAGGGGTTGTGAATGAAAAGTAGCTATTCTACAACCGATTCTTTGGAACAGAAAATTTTCTTGGGTTGTAAAAAATTTTACTGGGTTTTTAAGATCTGTAAAAAAATATTTATAAGTAAATCAAATTGAGTTAAAAAAAAGTAAAAAAAAAAATTTTTTTTTTGTGCCCGAGCTGGGATCGATAATAGTACCTCAGTCACATATGTAATTATGTGTGGGGTTATATATGACAATATATAATAACAAATTAAAATATTATTAATCCCAAGTTGCAGTACCCAAGTAAAAAAAAAATGATATGGAGCCATATGAAGTTATATTTAATTATATATAATCTTTTATGTAATTAGATATAATTATATCCGAAAAATGAGAACATCTTATTGTATCTTATTGTATCGAATTGTATACAATTGTATACAATTGTATACAATTTGGTACAATTTTATGCTATTCGATACAATTGTATCCGACTTTTGTCCTCATCCAATTACATCAAATTATACCTTTTTATATAAAATTATATAAAATGTTATAAAAGTGGACATAGTTTGATACAATTATATCTAAAAATTAAGCTTATACTTTAGATCATATTATATATGACCACATCTAACAATATACAAAAATTATTTTTTTAAATAAAAAAGATATGCAATATCTGGAGATCAGACCTGGGAGATTTCAATTACAATTGCAAATAAATGTAATTGAAATAAAAAAAAACTCAATTACATTTCATGTAACTGTAATTGAAAGTGATTTCAATTACAAATTTCAATTACATTTAGAATTAAAGTGTTTTTTGTTAAAATTTTGTAGAAAAAACTGACTGGGATAGGTTGGATAGGCGTGGATAAGTATAAAAAGAATACGTCATGTTGGGCTGACCCCTCACTTGTGCTTTTTCTCATTATTTCTTTTCCGAAAAAATGTAATTGTAATTTACAATTATATGTAATGTATAATTGAAAATTTTCAATTACAAATTACTTGTAATTATTTTTTTTTAATTACAATTACATGTAATTGTGTAATTGCATGTGTAATTAATTTCCAAATATAATGATTAACCCAAAGGTCTGCTGGTGATCCTATAATTTCGATAAATCTTCCATTACTTTTATCCAGATTTATCATGACAGTGCATTAAACATGAACAAAATTTTCTTTATTTTTAGTAATTTTAAAATAAAGTTAACAGGACTGAAATTTTAAAGTTAATAGAATTATGTTATACAACCAAGATATAAGAAAAATAGTAAAAAAGTAGTAATCATGCACGGCTTATATATTCTTATTCCCGCTCACGCACGAATCAAGTACGAATTATATATTCTAAGACTCACGCACGAATCACTTGAGTATAGTAATTATTACTCACGATCACGTGTGAATAACGTGACTCACATTTCTAGTCACGCGCCAATCCCTAGTAATTACTAAATCTAAAACTAGTTCAAAATCATTGTTAACATAGAACCACATATAATATAATACGGTTTTATATAAAATCACTTTGAAATAATTGCTTATGTGGGATGATATATAATTATAGATGATGTTATAAAGAACGTTATATTGTCATATATTACAGAAATCATGAAATATTGTAGATATGGAACCATATTAAGTTATATATGGGTTCTTATTCGTCCATATATAATCATATCTAACACAAATTATGAAATATTTCTTATATGGCTCCACATATAGTATTATATTATTATGTATAGTGTCATACTAAATTATATATAAACGTATACGTAATTATATCTGTAATATGTTACTTTATGTACTTATATATAGCACATGCAATTATATGTAGGCCAGTATGTAACAATATAAAATCACATATGTCTCCATATTAAAACCTTTGAGGAAAAAATATCTAACATATGACTATATAAAAGTATATCTGCTTGAATTTAAAAGCATATGTGGCCATATGTAACTATAACTTACTATATGCAATTACATAAAATAATATATGGTTATATCAAAACTTTTTTACTCGGGTAAACATAACTTTCAGGTGCTGTTGGCAGTAAATGGGTTAATTTTTTTAAGATCTGTAAAAAGAATATTTACAAGTAAATTAAATTGAGTTAAAAAAGTAAAAAAAAAAAATATTTTTTTGTGCCCGAGCTGGGATTCGATAGTAGGGTCTCAGGTAATATGTGACTATATATAATTATATATTAAACACATAGAACATATATAATCATATCTAAAATTATATTGTTAATCTTGCACCATATATGGAATCATATATAACCATATCTTATAGCATTTAATGTAATATATAATCATATAAAAAATATCTTACACCATACAACCAAACAATTTTTATAAGAGGGCATATACATATTACTATATCTCAAAATATATGGCTTATATGCCACCATATGTGATCATATATTATGTTATATATGATCATTTATAATTATATATGACAACGGATCTGTCATATCACATTATGCTAAAGCATATATGGTTGATATCTAATTTTATAAAAGACAATATATAAAAATATATAATGTTATATAAGGTACCACATAAGAAACACAATTATATATGGCTATTCATGACAACATATATACTCACATATTATAAGATAAAACAAGATATTACTATATACGATTATATATAAATTTTTTTGATTGGGAAGTTATGATTTTTTGATAATTTTATTTTATTTTTTCGGATGAAAAAGCTTTTACCATTGTATGGTGAAATTCATAAAACTTTTTCTTCTCATAAAAAAACTAGAATACCATAACAAATTTTTTAAAAATTCCTATAACAAGAAACATGACAATTTTAATAACAAAACAAATTGTCACATTTTCCTAGAATAAGGGTATTAGTTATAAACAGGGCAAGTTTAAAATGGCACAAAAAAGTTGAAATTTGGCAGGCAAAATGGCACGAAAAAATAGTAAAATTGGCACAAAAAAACGCAAAAATGGCACGCTTATTCCACAAATTTTAAAGTATAATAAGCTGTGTTTTCGACTTAACTATATACGTTAACTCATAAAAAAACTCAAAGTGCATAAAAATGCGTTTAAAACGAAAACTAAGATATTACTTTTCGTATGCGCGTTAACTTCCAACACGGATAATTATCAACGTTGAAAACTCAAAGTTTAGACATTCTCCCATCGAACGTAACTTATTCCCGTTACTTCCTAAAAACTTTTGCTGACTTACGTTCGATTATAAAGAAATAACGAGTAAAAAGGTTAAAGTCGGGCATGCCGACTATACAATACCCTACACCAGTCTGGGTAAAAACCAACTAATGTTTGGATCCGAAATTCGAATGGGTTAAAATGGGCTCGTGTCAAAATTTTCTATAATGTGAGTCAGCGCACCAAATTTCATTAAAATATCTTAATATTTAAACATGGACCGATGTTCACCAAAATCAATAGGCTGCGTTATTGGGCCAACGTAGGTGTACCAAAATTCATCAAAATATCTTAATATTTACGACCTGCAGCGTCTAAACAGTATAATTTTGGTAGGACCCTTATATGGGCACTAGGTCTAAACATGGACCGATGTTCACCAAAATCAAACTTGTTCGTCCTTGGGCCAACATAGGTCTGCGTACCAAATTTCATCAAAATATCTTAATATTTGCAACCTGTAGAGTGCGCACAAGATTGCATGGACAGACAGACGGACGGACGGACAGACGGACATCGTTAAATCGAAATAAAAAAAAATTCTGAACCGATCGGTATACTATAAGGTGGGTCTACGACCAATATTTTTTGGTGTTACAAACATCAGCACAAACTTATAATACCCTGACCACATAGTGGTGTAAGGTATAATTACAAACATTATTTGTTTAAAATTTTTTTGTACTACAATCGGTTTAATGTAGATTTGCTTTAAATACTTAACGTTGATGGGCATGAGACAAAATACAGCTATAGTTGATTTAAATGTTTTTCTGAATGTTTTTAACAAAAATACAATAATGAAGAAATTTACCGTTGAAGTGCTAAAGCGCATTCGCCGTATATTAGTATCCCTTTAGAAAAACGTGTAAGGCCACACAATGTAATCGATTTGGTGTACTTCATTTTGTGCGTACTTACGATATGGGATACCTGTGTATAACAATTGTATATGAAACACAAAATATTTGAAAATTTTCAAAAATTTTGTCTAACTTACATGCCACTATACTTGTGTGTACTTACGAAGTATATTGGCTTGTGGGCCATTACAATGCGGCCATACCCTGGGTAAAGTAAGCCAGCTTGTGTGTAGAGTTTGAAAGCACTCGGAGATACTAGTAAGTACACAAAATAATCGCGGAAAGCGAAAAAAGGCTTTATGGTACAAAAAATTAATTAAAAAACACACAATTGTACGTGGAAATAACTGACTTATTAAAACGTTTTGTTCAGAAGTTTGAATATACATATATGTACATATATTTGATTATCTATTTATTTATAAAAGGTATATTAAGGGTATTCACGATGGTACATGTGCATATTTGCAATTTGCTATGCAAATTGTAACATATCGTGAGCGTCTTTTTTAAGATCAATTGCATATTTGCTTTATGAGCTATTTTGTTCACTGCTGCTAACTTTTTTCCTAAAAATATCGCTAAATCAAACTAAAAAATCACTAGAAAATAGCTGAAAATGGTAAAATATCGCTAGATTTGATGAGAAAATAGCTAAATTGGCAACAGTGATTTTGTTTACGTCAAAAGAAAAAATAAATCGTATTTTTGAGAAAATTTGTGAATCATAAAAATAATAATAAAATTATAAATAAAAAAAATTTTATTTTAATAAAAAATCACAAACAATTTTTTTATTTAATATCTTATTTTATAAATCATAATATGGCGGCTGATATGTTAAAAACAGATGTTTTGTTTTATTTGCAACTTAGCTTATATGCAAAGTGATTTTTGCTAAAGGTTTTTTTATTGCAAATGAAGAAAAATAAAGCAAATTGCAAATACATACATTTTATTGTTGTGTTGATGCAATCGTTGTTTTTTTGCAATCATTTGCAACGTTTGCATCGTTTGCAATACCCATCGTGAGTACCCTTATTATACTATTTTATGCATTTCTATTTCTTATTTAAGCAATCTGTGCAAATATTTCTAAAATGTTTTTCTTTACAATATGGATGAAGAAAATCAACATTTATATCATTAATGATACACAGCTCGATTAACAGTTTTATTGTGCCAGCCACATTTTTATTGAAGTATAACGGTATACATTTTCCCACTCTATCCGAAGGACTAGAAAATAAAGACTGCATCGAGTTATTTAAAAAAAAAATCTATTTGAAAAAAAAACTATTTAATCTAGTAAGCATTTTTTTCATTTATTGTTATAAAGACTGTGTTCGAAAAAATTGTCCATCACATAATTAAAAAAATCTGCTGAACCAGTCACTCAATTTTAAAAATAAAATCTGTTTTTATAATTCTATTTTTATAAGATTATTATAAAACTATAGGGTTTTTCAATAAGAGCGCTACAAAAGTAAAAAAGTTTAAATAAAACAAAAACGGTTTTGGATATCAATGAAATTCTTTATTCCTGTGAAAGTACGTTGGATGCCATTATGTATGGAAATCAATCTCTTTTGCATGGCCACCACGGGCACGCTTGCAGAAGTCCAGACGCTGAACACAATTTTCGACGGTTTTCAAGCATAAATCGGCCGATACTGCTGCAATTTCACGTTCGATATTCGTACGAAGTTCATCAATCGTCACTGGCTTGTTGGCATAGACCATAGATTTGACGTAGCCCCACGCTCAATTGTTGATCTGCTAGGACGATTATGATGACCATAAATTGGACATAGCGCTCTTAACGTTGAGGCCACTGACTCCGAATTTCGGTAGTACATTTTAATAATTTCGACTCGTTGTTGGCTCGTATATCTTTCCATCATGAAATGGCAAACCTTACTGAAGAGAAATGTCTAAAGAGCGGCAAGAAATATGGCGTCGTTTGCTGTCCCTGTCTTTCTACTTTTGTAGCGTCCCTGTTGAACAACCCTTTATATACAAATTTTTATTATTTTTATTTTACAATTTTTTTTGTTGTAATTTTTCTGGTACCCCTTCCCCCCAGTCTATATTAGCAATAAATATGTTGACATATATTGCAGCAAATGTCAAAATTATGTTATCTTCAGTGTAGACCACTGAATTGCCGGCAACATACAGTGCCGGTCAAAAAAATAGCACCAATGACAAAGTTATTTTTCATTCGAACAAAAAAAATTATACGGTTATTATTTGGACATAACTAAGCGATATCGTTATACTAAGTGAATGTTTTTTTCTACTAAGTGAGTGTTTTTTTCAAAACAAAATGTAAACGGTTCTTTACTCATAACCGATCATAACCGAAAAGAGACTGCATCAGGGCAGTCATTAAAATAGCACCAACATGTAAAAATTCTTAAATAATTAAATATTGGTTTAATAATTGAAATAAAAGTAAAAAAACTATAGCTAAAATAATTTATTATTGTTATTAATAAATTTTATTATTTATTTTGCAAGAAATGGAACATGAAAATCATTGCATGTCTGTAAAATGCGCTGTTATAAAAAATATGGTTTCTGAGCATAAATAATAAAAAATTGGTTTGATGTTGTAAGAAAATTTACTTAAAACTATGAAATGTGCTCGTAAGAGCGTTTTGTCACCATTAACGGTAAAGCCATCGTTCAGGCAATGCAAAAAGGACATCATTTATGCTAGCTGCAGATCTTAAGAAGGAACTGAATGTAACAGTAAGTGTTGAAATTATTCTTTAGAGAATGCGAGATAACAAACTAAATGCATGTAGTCTTCGAAAAGAGCCAGTGCTGTTCATCATGTTGCAAATCGTTTGTAGTTCGCTAAGGCACATTTGGAATATTCAGCTGAAATGTGGAGAAATGTTCTTAGGGCAAACGAGTCCGAAATGGCTTTATTTGGTGGCAAGGCATTATTATTCTAGGTCAGAAGACCCCATAATGCCTAAATTAATCCAAAAATCACCAACAAAAACTATTAAACATGGCGGTTCTAGCATTATGGTAGGGGGTGATTTTCTTACTATGGTGTAGGACCCATATATTGGATCAGAACAATCATGAATAAGCCCATTTACGTTAATATCCCTCCCTCAGGAAGTAGTCCTACCGTGTGCTTCTGAAAAATCCCACTGGCGTGGATCTTCCAGCAAGACACTTACTCGAGGCACACTAGTAAACTTGCAAAAAATTGGATTTAAGATAACAAAGTTACCTATTGGATTGGGACGCTCACTCCACAGATTTCAATACAATCGAAAAATCATGAGCAGATATTAAGAAGGAAGAGTCTCAACTCAATTTCTAAGAAAAGATGCCAAAACGTTGAGAAGAGGTTATTGCTAATAATGGGCATGCAACAGAATGTTAACTTTATTATTTTTAGATGTCATATAAATAATGAATTCACAATTAATAACTCATTTCAGTTTATTCTTTGATTAAACATTTCACTTTCATACAAATTGTCCAGTAGTGCTATATTTTTGACTGAGTGTATTTTAAGTTTTTTTTAAAAAAGTTTAAAATTTTTCAAATTAAAGAAAGATGATACAATTTTCACAAGTAAATTACAAAGAATAAAAAGTAAATTACAAATAATAAAATTAAACTAAAAAACATTCATTTACCAAATAAAAGATCAACTATACATACCCCTCATTCAGTTTAAAATATACAGTGGGGAGCTTTATTGAGTACATGTCAGCACTTGAGGAAACTTACAAATGCAGGCATAAAAATATCGGACAAGGGGACTAAAGTATACTTTTCAGAAAGCAAAAGGTTCGCTTAGTCTAAATCTGGCCTCAGAAATGACCTTCCATATCAGACTTTCGAGCTATATAAATGGGAAAAAACTTTACTTTTCTTCAAAATATTTCGAATCGTATGTTTCCTCGAAAAATATTTTTAACAAGATTTGTAACGGCATCTGAATATACTACTCTTCCTCTTTAAAATAGTTTTTTAATTCTTTTGATAACATATTTTTTTACGGATATATCGTTTTTTGAAATTTGGGTCTTTTATTTTTTTTACAATTTTACTTTGAAATTGCGGTGAAGGCCCAAATTTCAATAAACGATATATCCGTAAAAAAATATGTTATCAAAAGAATTCAAAAATCATTTTAAAGAGGAAGAGTAGTATATTAAGATGCCGTTACGAATCTTGTTAAAAATATTTTTCAAGAAAATATACGATTCGAAATATTTTGAAGAAAAGTTAAGTTTTTCCCATTTATATAGCTCTAAAGTCTGATAAGGAAGGTTATTTCTGAGGCCAGATTTAGATTAAGCGAACCTTTTGCTTTCAGAAAAGTATACTTTAGTCCCCTTGACTGATATTTTTATGTCTGCACTTGTAAGTTTCCTCAAGTACTGACATGTACTCAATAACGCTCCCTACTGTACAATAAAAGAAAAAGCCAAATGCACCCTTTTTTATTTCATATTGTTACACAGTCTCTTATATTTCTTATGACACATTTTCAATGATATCAGTTCAACCTAATTAAAAATACATATATAACGAAGAATATTTTTGTTTGGCTTGGTGCTATTATTTTGATCGCAGCTGTATGTCGCAATAATTGTTTGCGAATCTTCGTTAACAATTATTGCCGAGATAAAACATTTATAAAAAACGACGCCGTTAATAAAATAAGAGAAAATAAAGCGAGAACAACAAAAAAAAATAATTAAATTAAGAAGAATTAAATACAATTCAACTAATTATAAGCAAAAAAATAAAAAAATTTATCAATTTCGGATTTTTACAAGGGTAATTTACAAGTAAGCGTCGCATAACCTTCTTCGTTGAATTAATGCAAATTATGAGTTAACATAATTACGTGTTCTCATAGCCTTAATATAAGCTCGGAAAAAAGCAAGTTTATGCCCTTTATTCTGCCGACGTACTTAACTTATTGCGAAGATATTTATCTTTAATATAGACTGGGGGTTCCATCAACGCTTTTACGGTATTTTTAAATACCTTTCGAGCTGCTAAATATTACTTTCGGCGGAAATCTTTGGCATCTTTGACAACTTTTTTGCCTTAATTTGCCTTTTGACTAAAGCCTTTCCAGTACCTTTCAATTGGACTGAGTTCTGGAAAGTTTGGTGGATTTGCTTCTCGAAGCGCCAAAGGCACAGTATTATTTAAGAACCACTCCAAGGCAGCTTTACTGTAATAGCAAGAGGCTAGGTCGGGCCAAAAGAAAGTAGACACTCCATGGTGTCTAACAAAAGGCTTTATTCGCTTCTCTCTTTGATATAAATTTCCGAGTTTATTCTACCCGAGTTCACGAAAGACTTGCTCCTCTCACACCACAAGTGCAGATAGCTTGCCATACCAGGAATTTTCGAGGAAATTTCGATTGCCTTTTTGTCTTAAATTTGTCGCCCACATTCCCCCGTGAGTCTGCAATGTATAATTTCCGGCCCCAAAGCTGTGAGAAGTCTGCTAAAACATACGTCTCGTCGTCCATGATGCAGCACTTGAATTTTTGAAAAACATTTTTTTTGGCACGCTGTTTTGCTTCCGTGTTCTTTACAGCATTCCCATCTGGAATTTTTTGTACTTTAAAGTTTTTAGGCCAGCGTCCTTTTTAAACTTGCATTAAAACTCCGAACAAACCACTTTTTTAGCGACTTTTCTCCCTGAAATGTTGGGATTCTTCTTCAACATGGCACTGATTTAGTTCGCCTTATTCTGGCCAACTTTTAG
This sequence comes from Leucophora obtusa, assembly GCA_949987735.1. Classification (NCBI taxonomy): domain Eukaryota; kingdom Metazoa; phylum Arthropoda; class Insecta; order Diptera; family Anthomyiidae; genus Leucophora; species Leucophora obtusa. The sequence continues at coordinate 371,164,650 of OX465295.1, forward strand.
TTCCCATGCTATTTTTGTATTTGTGATTTTTAAAAAAGTTATTTCAAAATATGTGATGGACAATTTTTTCAACGCAGCCTTTATATTATAACGCTAAAAACAGTTTTACGTTCAGAAAATCTCTGAATTATTGCTTGGCCCATTCCTTTCGGACTTTTTTTCCTTCATAAGATTTCTGACAGTACTCGAAAATACTATAAGGCCGAACACTTGTTTTGTTTTCAACTCAAGGTGGTGGAAGTATTATCGTGTGGGGTTATTGGATTGATGTTTTCTGATTTTGTTAGAGACGTCTGTACTCCGTCAGTTATGTTGAAATTGAGAAGCACCCAATTGTTAAGAAAACTTTTTAACTCCAATTCAAATAGTTTTTATTTTCAACAATATAACGCACTATATGGAATGGTTTAGAAATCGTAACACTGCGCTCTTAGATTAGACACTAAATTCTTCTGATACAAACGCCAGCGAAAATTATTGGTAATCATTGACAGAGCATTGATGATACGACTTCCACAGAAAGTGATCTCGAGGGCGCAATCCGCGATATATGGTCTAAAATAACAATTGATCAATGTGTAAAGTGCCGAATAGAGTTTTAAGTATTCTTCAATAAAACAGAGGATATTGTTCTATCTCAAGTCCGAAATCTTATATGATATTGTCATTTTAGATTTTATTTGTTGCTTTAAAGGTTGACCAGTTTCATGATAACTAGACAATACAATTGTGTCCTGGACATCGCCCCCTTTCATCAGTTGTCTGCATTTATTTAATGAAACGTTTCACGGATTCTACACTCATAAAAAAAGCCCGTACAAATAGTTGTAAACTCTGCTGAAATAACTGAAAACAGTACCCATGTAAATTTGCGAGAGCAGAATTTTCAATGAAGCTGAAAATCATGGTCTTCTACATTTAGGTAAGCTGAATTTTACATACTGCTAAATATACAGACAATGTTAGTAAAATAAGCTAGGAAATTTGAGCTGAATTCAGAAATTTTACCTGATTTAACTACAAATTTCTGTTGAAATGTCGCTCAAAATTTCGACTCCCTGGATCAGGCCCATATTTATTATTGGAAGTAAAGGTGCGGCCTAGTTTCCGAGATAGCGCCATTTCTGTGTGATATTGATAGCAGAGCTACAAAAATATTATAATTTCGAAATAATTGTGGTTTAAATCTTAAAACTAAAAATCTTAGTTCAATTCTAAATTTTAAGGCAAAATAATAGAAACATTTGTTCAATTGAATCAAAACGCGTTTAACAGACTTTTTTACTAACTTTTTTTTATGATGTGTAGTATTTGAATTCGCGCAGTTGCGAGTGAAATCAAGAAATTGCAAAATTACTCAGAATGTCATGTGCTAAAAATCACGGCGCTGATTTTCAGCAACGATTTTGCTGACATTGACAGTTTTCCTGCTAGTACCCTCCTGACTAAAAATTTGCTGACTTTTTCAGCTAACTTTTTTGTTAACTTTACTGACATTTTTGTCATATAAAAATTATGACAAAAATACAACTTTTATCTTATTTTTTCAAAATATCGCCGAATTATCTTTCAAATGATAAAAGGAGGTATTAAAAATATGCATTTATTATTGATTTTTTCAACGTTTTCATTTCAATTTTAGTATTACTTGCCTGTAACCCTTAAATCAATGATAGGCATTGCTATGCCCGAGTGCCACTCACTAACTCCTACATATGTATGTACACACGCACCAGTGTTGTCAGTTTAGGGGATTTATCCCCAAATTGGAGATTTTTTTTCGTCAATGGGGATAAAAATTTCCGTTTTGGGATCCGGGGATTTATTGGGGATGACACGAAATTTTAGGGGATTTTTTGGGGATAACATATTATTGCCTTTTTATATTTTTATGAATTTAACCCTGATAATTCTAAATATTTATATATTTCTTTTAAGTATGATGATAATAGTGCATGATTTTAGGCTACACAAATTTGTGTCTGGAAAGTTAATGTGCGTACAAACCTTAATTCCTATTGGTGAAAATTTGAATTCCTTTTGGTTCCAAAATATTTAAGGTTATTCGGATGTAATATGAGTTATAAGAAGCTCTTCTTAAATTAAATATATACTTTACATGTTATTCAATTGTCAAAAATTCAATCCATCTGCTGAAATATTAAAACTTTTTTATACAGTACCATACGCAACAAAATGTCTGAAGCTGATGAATCGGAAAATTTTGCTTCTGAAATATTTAAAACGAAAAAAATTGGCTCCAATTTTTTTATGCTGTTATTTAAATTTATTTGTTCTTTTTTATAATTTGTTAGAATTACAAAATTTATTGAGTTTGAATGTATAAGGTACCGAAAAGAATTAAATAAATATGGTATTTTTACATTAATTTAAAAAAAAGTTAACGAATACGAATTTTTTCCAGAAAATAAAAATTGGGGATTTTTAGGGATAAAAAATTGAAAATTGGGGATTTTTGGGGATAAAAATTTGAAAATTGGGGATAAAGTCTGAAAAAAAACTGGCAACACTGATAAGCACTCACACATTGAATAAAAACAAGCAAATTTATTCAGTCTCGCTTGAGCATTCTTTCGATGAGGTTGTGCCGACGCATGTTGCTAGCGTTACACTGAACGAAATGTTTGACGAAGAATAACCTCTCGTTTACTGAATTTGTTTTCGGAAAACTAAAATAGGTTGTTTCGGCATCTATGAATCGAGTTTAATTATATATACCTTTATCGCCATGCTGAATAGCACAATAAAACTAAGATTTTTAACTGCAACTTTGCCAAGAATTCTAAAACGTGATTTTCTTTCAAAATTTAATTTTTAAATTATTTTCTATTTTATTCTATTTTATATATTAATTACACATAAATAAGTATGAGAAAATTATACAGAAATTGCTTTCAGTGCATTGAGAGAGGGAAAGTTACATCTCACTCATACAAGCACAAAACTAAAGTTGTATGCATTTGCCGATCCCTGGTTTACACCTAAAATCCTGCATAAATATCATGAAATTTTTTATTAAATTTAATGAAACATGTTTCATAACTTCTTCATCATTTCATACAAAAAAATTATAATTTTTTTTTTAAACAGGTGCCTATTTTTATTTGTGACTACGGTTTATATATATATATTTGTTCCTTTTACTCCTGCAAGGAGCATAGGGCCGCTGTGACTAGGGTTTTGGGTTCGGGAATTCCCGGGAAAAGTTTGCCGGGAATTCCCGGGAAAATAATATAATATTTTTGCAGGTATACCAATACAGACTGAAAACAAACAAAACAAATGAAGCTAATGATGACAACTTTGTGCTTTGCACCAGATCTTGCGATTTTTATGGTTAAAAAACGACTAAAGTAGGATATTTTTATCACAAAAAAAGTTGACAACACATTTATTATACGTGTGTTTTTTTTTCTAGCGTTGAAAAATAAAGCAAAACACAAGAGGCAGCTAACGTTATTCTTTTTTATGAAAATAATGTAAAACTGACAAAAATATGACGCAGTTATCTTAAATGCGCAGGTACAAAAAGTGCACTTAAAGAAGACAATTGCGTACATAATTTTGTAAAATAGAAACCAAACCAAAATTTTGTGCAGTTATAGCAAATGTGCACTTAAGAAAAAGGCAGTTAAATCAAAACTACTGTATAAACGGAAATAATTCATTTTATAACCTGGAGTTGGTTTATATATCAGGAAGATGTAATGCTGATGAAATAAGACGAATTGTAGAAATAAGACTAGAAGAGTTTGATTTGTCTTTGGAAAATAATATTGTGGCCATCATATCTAATGGGCCAAATGTGATGAAACGGTTTGTTTTCGACAGTCCAGTAGTGGGTGCTTTCTGCTGGAATCATGCAATTCATTTGGCAGTGCTTAGAGTAATTTATGTGAAATCAAATGTTCAACATTCTGATATTTTTACTTTGAATTCTCACTACACAGACTGAATTTGTACTGAAATAGAGCTTTTTTTTAACAAAAATTACTTACATAGGTGGTTTTCCTTAACAATTTTGTTTAAAAATATTTCCCGGTATTCCCGGGAATCAAATTTTTTATTCCCGTTTCCCGGGATATAAAAAAGTCCGGGAAATCCCAAACCCTACTTGTGACTCGTTGTGATTGTCATAAGACTATTTTAAGACTAAACGTCACAACTTTTAATACAAAACAACAATGAAATTAAAAAAAATTCAAATGTTATTTGTCAAAGTTATGATTGTGTCGTTACCAAGTCTTAATTTTTTTAAGTTTTCAAACAAAAATTTTAATAAAGTCATAACTTTGCAACAACAAACATAAGGGGAATGGAGTCAACTAAGAGTCACAGACATTTAGACACGATAGTCTATATCTCGAGAACTAATAGAGATTGGGCAAACAGACTTCGATAGCAGTGAAATTAGGCAAGGTCCGAGTGAAATTCTGAACAACATTATGTTAGTAAACGAAAAATGATGAAGAAAAACTGAAAATCTTCATACATATGATGAAGCGTTTTCTCCGAGTGTTTTGAACTACGAGTAATTTTTGAGTATTTTTGCAAATATTTTTTAGTGTATTAGCGCATCTAATGCTGCCTACACACGAAGGAACATTCGCCAAAAAACATATGTTTCTATTTTTTACATTTTTTAATACAGACGATGCCACAAAACAACAAATCCTCAAACGAAACATTATGTGTAAGTTAAAAAACAAACCTCCCTTTTTGATAAATTTATTTGAATCATCGCATCGAAATGCAAATATTCTTTCTGTAATTCGCTTCAAATCTCAACATAAATAATTTTGAAAAATTGAGCATTTCAATAAAAACCTTTTGCGCCTAGTATTTATTGACACTATACTGTGTATTTTTGTCCAACATGTTTTGGCCGACACTGTATCGTATGTGTATGGTATATAATTTGAACACCTGTTAAACAATTCTCTTACTTGAGTGACCGATAAATACGTGATAATGCAAGCCAATGTATGTTCCCCTTCCAAGTATGTACAAATGTCAATCTTTAATATACTTAAATCGCGACTGATTGCCTTCCTGACTTGGCTGGCTGATGGTTTATCGAATGATGGTAGTATGTGTTACTCTCTACGTTCAGTTTTAATCACTAAAAGCCCAACAAAAATATTAAAGTAAAACTTTATGCAAAGTGCTAAGTAAGGTGTGGTGTAAACTTATGCCAATTTGACGAATAATTAGCAGTGTTGGCAGGCAATACCGCTAAAATGCAGTTATCGATTCAAAACCCTTTTAACTGACTACCGTTACCCCTAAAATACCATTACCGAAATAACCGAAATACCGTTATCCTTAAAATACCGTTAACGAAATAACTGAAATACCGCTATCCTTAAAATACCGTTACCGAAATAAATGAAATATCGATACCCTTAAAATACCGTTACTGAAATAAATGAAATACCGTTACCCTTAAAAAACCGTTACCGTTATTTTTAATTTTCCACTTTTGGTAATTGCACGTGGTTATTAAGTATTTGTCGTACATTAACCCTCTAATGCTCTTTCTTCTGATTACAATAATATTTAAACCATAAATTTGGCGTTGAAAACCTACTATGGAACAAATATTAAAATTTTGATTTATCGCTTTATTTAGGCGTTATAGCACAACCAGAGCTTTGAAGAATTAATTCCTTTTAGAATGAATTCACTACCAGTCGAATTCAATTTTCTCTTCAATTGAATGAATTCCTTTTCTTAAGTAATTCACTGAATTCGTTCAACTGAATGCGTTCATCAAACAACAAATTCAAAGAATTAATTCAATTGCAATAGTTATTTTTATTAAATCAAATGAATTAATTCACCGGTGAACGCGTTATATAAATCGAAAAATAAAGCCTTTTACTATTAAAAATAAAAACTTTACAGATATAGATAAATTTGGAAAAAAATATAACTATGTATATAACTAGTTTGAAAAATTAATAGTTATATTTTTTTTTCCAAATTTATCTATATGTGTAAAGTTTTTATTTTTAATAGTAAAAGGTTTTATTTGTGAATCATGTAGGTTGATAAACAGCATCCGGTTTCTAATTTGTTTATTTTTACTAGCACACGCTGTAAAATTGCTTATTTAAAAATTTTATTTGTACATTATTGTTTTCTTCTACTGAACGGCAGAAAACAGGCTTTGAATTCAGTGAACTTATTTTATTTTTTTTTCAATTCAGTGAACTTATTTTATTTTTTTTTTCAATTCAGTGAACTTATTATGTTTTTTTTTAATTCACTGAACGTAATTTTAGTTTTTTTTTAATTCACTGAACGTAATTTTATTTTGTTTTTAATTCACTGAACGAAAATGAAATTGAACGAATTCAGTAGTGAATTAATTCAGTAAGGAATTAATTCACTTTTTTTCCGTTCGATTTATAAAATTGAACGTGTTCACCAGTGAATGAATTCATTTGATTTAATAAAAAGAACTATAGCAATTGAATTAATTCGTAACAAAATAAATCGAACGAAAGCAAATATGAATTAATTCCATTCAATATATGGTGCTTAGTGAATTAATTCATCGAATTTTTAATTCAGAATTGAAAAATTGAATTAAGGAATTAATTAATTCCTAGGAATCGAGATATATCTTTTTTTTGACATAACTCGAGAACCACTAGTCCGATTTTGCTCAAACAATTTAAAAAAAATTACAATTCCTTTAATCTGTTCATATAAAGTTTTTCTATATACTCAACAGTTTTGCCGGTAAAAATAAATGTTTGTTACCGCTACCATAAAAATCAAAAACCTTTTGTTTATCACTTTTTTTTAATATTTTAGGCAAAAAATATTTTTTTCTTCATACATTTGTTTTTACCGGCAAAACTGTTGAGTATATAGAAAAACGTTATATGAACAGATTAAAGGAATTGTAATTTTTAATTTTTTTAAAATTGTTTGAGCAAAATCGGACTAGTGGTTCTCGAGTTATGTCAAAAAAAAAAGACCACCAAAGGTCAAATCGATATATCTCGATTCCTAGGGTTGACCAAGCGAAACGCCGGGACACGTATAACTCCTTTTTTACCGATATAACTTTCCCCGGTAGTTTGAACCCTTCCCGATCACTGACCCCTACCATTTGTCTCACAGTGTAATAAATTGTTTAAAACAAATTGAATAAACACAGCTTTTATTTTAAATACATAATGCATTCATACACATTTCTAGAAACTATTAATAAATAAATTAAAGTAAAAAAAAAGTAAAAACCAAAAATTGATATGTCTTCCACGTATTTGTAGTCTACAGAAAGTTTTTCTCGTATACTTTTTTGGGCTCTTAATATGTGAAAGTGAAACTAAAAAGAGGTGCGGAATTACATATTAATCAAGATCTACGACAAAATATTTTTGTAATATACAGTGGGGAGCTTTATTGAGTACATGTCAGCACTTGAGGAAACTTACAAATGCAGGCATAAAAATATCGGACAAGGGGACTAAAGTATACTTTTCTGAAAGCAAAAGGTTCGCTTAATCTAAATTTGGCCACAGAAATGACCTTCCATATCAGACTTTCGAGCTATATAAATGGGAAAAACTTAACTTTTCTTCAAAATATTTCGAATCGTATGTTTCCTCGAAAAATATTTTTAACAAGATTTGTAACGGCATCTGAATATACTACTCTTCCTCTTTAAAATAGTTTTTGAATTCTTTTGATAACATATTTTTTTACGGATATATCGTTTTTTGAAATTTGGGTCTTTTAGTTTTTTTTTACAATTTTACTTTGAAATTGCGGTGAAGGCCCAAATTTCAATAAACGATATATCCGTAAAAAAATATGTTATCAAAAGAATTCAAAAAGCATTTTAAAGAGAAAGAGTAGTATATTCAGATGCCGTTACGTATCTTGTTAAAAATATTTTTCAAGAAAATATACGATTCGAAATATTTTGAAGAAAAGTTAAGTCTTTCCCATTTATATAGCTCGAAAGTCTGATAAGGAAGGTAATTTCTGAGGCCAGATTTAGATTAAGCGAACCTTTTGCTTTCAGAAAAGTATACTTTAGTCCCCTTGACTGATATTTTTATGACTGCACTTGTAAGTTTCCTCAAGTACTGACATGTACTCAATAATGCTCCCCACTGTATGTATATGTCTTTTAAAAACGTTGAAATTTGTCTAATGCACGCATATTTGTCCGTATTAAAATACTGAATAATACTGCGTCCACAGTACGATTCTTAAACACGTTTATGAAAAAGTTAAACATTAGGGTGGGCCGATTTGTAAGGACAAAAATTTTTCGATATTGTGTCATCGATTTTTCGACAGCTTTTATTTTTATTTTCAGCTTGATGATGATAATGATGATGAAATGATGATGATGATGATGATGTTGATGAAAACAAGCAGAAAATAATTTTACTTATATACTTTTACCTCTAGTTGCCACATTTTTTATCCGATTTTCATAAGTAATAACTTTCTGGAAGGGTTGTAATGTTATATTGTTTACAACTTCATTAGTTGTTTCAGAAAGCCACCGCAAGATGGCGCTAATCTAGCATTTATTAGAAAACTGCAAGAAATTTGGGCGCCTCGAAAATGATTTTTTTGATATGTCGTAGTGGAACTTTTTTTCCCTCATGCCAAAAGCTATCGAAAAATAGATGACACAGTATCGATTGCTAAATCGACCTACCCTAATTTATAAGCTTTTCAGAAGCCAATTAAACCAATTTTGATAGAAACAATTTTGTTAAAATCACTTTTTTTAAACTCCCTGCGTAAAAGTTCTTAAAATTAACGGAGGGAGATACGCAAACGTAATGATGATTTTACGAAATGAGGTCGTGAATCATTAAGTCACATGATGCCAATAAAAAATCTTAAAAGTAGATTTTGTAACAGTTTTTTCGCTCTCCTAAAAATCTCTTAAAAAACACATGTGACATTTTGCAAGCCGGTCGACGATTTGTACTTAGTGGCACTACGAAATTAGCCCCAACGAAATAACCCCCAAGTAGAAAAATGCAAAAAACCCCCAATGAAATAAGAGCCAAAAGAAATGAAATAATACCCAAAGAAGAAAAATGAATTAATTCCCAAAATAAATGAAATATCCCCTGAACGAAAAATAAAATTAAGGCCAAATATTGGCCTTTATTTCATAATGAAACAACTCCCAAAAAGAAATATGAAATAACTCCCAATGAAATTGACCCCAAAAAATTAAATAAAGTTACTACAAGTTACTACTTTTACTACAGCTGGAAAAATTATAAAATGAAAGCCAACAATACAAAAGTGAGCAAGTTATCATTTGTACGTACTAATTGCGTTTTATTATTCTGTTTTTTTGTTTTACAGATTTTATTCCGTTCAGGTGTTTTAAGTGAATTGGAAGCAAAACGCGATGAATTACTATCAGATCGTGTCATACAACTACAAGCATATTGTCGTGGTTATCTGGCACGTAAGGCAATGGCCCAAAGAAGGGTACAGGTTAGTATTTAACAGACAAGGATGCAGCTCTTACACAAGAACGCTTAAGGAATTACACTCGAATCGCGATATATATATATGTCCCCTTTAGAACTAGCGAAAATCAGGACGCCATGTCTTTAAATTTAGAACCATAAGCAGTAAAATAAGAGCTGTGGAAGAAGTAGTAAAAACACCACGTCTATTGAACCCGAAGTAGTGTTTCACTTCGGGGTTTACTATATTACTCTGACAATGAAGGTATCCCAATGGGTTCTCTCCGATTTTAATGAAATTCGGATGCGTGATGGAGGAGAAAAAAAGTAAGAGAACGTATTATTTTTAGCGGCCCAATCTTGAAGCTGAACAAGAACGTCTTGAAGCTGAACAAGAACGAATATCGACAAATTTAATTTAATAGGCATTATTATGTGCAAATTTGAACTAAAACCCACAACAATTTCCCATACAAATACTCATATGCAAGTCGTTAAAATTGATAATTGAATAACAAAAACATGTTATTCAGTTATATTTCAACATGTTCGTATGCCAGTAAATGCGTTTTCAAAAAAACTTTCATTTTATACCCACTTTGGCAATTTTTCTATAAATTTATAGAAATAATTAAAAAAAAAAACGAAAAATTCCATCATTTTTGACCCCACTTTTTTAACCCTAAACATGAGATTGGAGAGGACCCATAGGGATACTTTCCTTAGGAGTAATATCTTTTAATATTAAGGTCATGTTTTATAGTCAGATTTTTTTTCTTGAATATTTCTTAAGTCACAAATTTTGTTTTAAAATTTCTTATATAAGAAATAATAAAGACAATGGGCAGGTTTACCAGAGAAACCCGCTACCGCTACATTTAATATGTAGCGCTTTATGATTACCGTAATCTGGTGAACGGTGCTACTTTTGTTTTTGTTTTAAAGTAAAAATATTTTTAGGGAAAATGTGCAATTCTTTTATTTTTCTAGTAATACCCATTTTTTTTAAGAGTTGGCAAAAGCTCCCGAGCGAACCAAATTTCTACTCATTATATTCAAAAAGCTCCGGAGCCTACACAAGAGGAGTTGCTCACAATATTAGCCAGCTCACAAGAAAAAAAAATGCTTTTTAAAAGAGAACTGCTCAAAATATTGGAGCTCTGAAGCTTTAAAAAAGAACCAAGTCCAACCAATTTAACAAGTTTAGTGATAAATTAGTATTAATCTCGTTTAGAATATATGGGTAAAAGCGAAAATCGCTTAAATTGTAATAAATAAAAAATGAGCCATGGTCGGGAATAAACCCAAGGATTCCAATTTTGAAAAATAGCAAGAAAAAATCTATTAAATTAAGGGGGTAATTTTCTAAAACACTTCGGTGAAGTGTTGCGTTATTTCTATAGAAATTGTTTTTGTTACAAAAACAATTTACAATTTCCCTTCACTTCACCCAAGTGTTTTACGAAATTAGGTACTAAAAAAAAAATTATTTAAATTTGAGTTTTATTTTAGTTAATTAATTCCAAATGAAAATTTTCTGAAAAGTAGTAGCCTGATCGAATCAGAAGTTTCAATTGTTTTTTCACAAGACTTTGGAAATATAACAGTCATTGTCGATTTTGGCATGGCAAAATGTCATTTATCATTAACTAAAATATAGCTAACATTTTGTAAATTTAACGAATTTTTTCTTGCTGTTTCACCTTTGATGTATGTATGTTTGTAAGTTGGTGTATTAATTAAAAATATGTTTTTATATTTCCATAGGAACTTGCTGTCCGTTGCATACAGCGTAATGTTAAAGCATTCCTAGCTGTAAGAGATTGGCCATGGTGGCGACTTTTAGTGCGAGTTGCGCCCCTTTTAAATGTTCATCGAACTGAAGAACAATTGAAAACTGCCAATGAAGAGCTGCTGACACTTAGAGCTAAATTAGAGAGAGTTGAAAATGATCGCAATGAACTTAAGACTGAAAATCTAAAACTTGAGACCAAGGTAATGTATTGCAAAAAAATTTGTTTAATATGATATAAATATGTACATTAGACTGGTCAAAAAAAAAAGTTGGAATTTTCACGCTCCACAACCCTAAAAATATGACACTTTGAATAAATGTGGTCTGATCAAAAAAATCACCAAAAATTTCTTTTTTGCATTAATATATACATATCTGTGGAATGTCCTATTATGTGAGATAGGGTTTTTGGTACACTCAAAAAAAATAAGTTAGTACAAAAGTTAGTAAAACGTCTTGTATATCAAGTGTACTAGTTTTCAGCATTTTTTTTGCTGAAATTCCGTTTTCTGCAAAATTTTCAGTTATATTTTTTTAGCACTAAACTAATTTTGAACCAATGTTTTACTAATTTATTTTGCTACAAAAATTGTGCTGACAACCGCATTTATAGCGTGGACGACACCCAGATAGACAAGATGTAGATGTCGCAGCTTGTCTGGATGTAGTACAGACAACGGAAATGAAAAAAAAAAAAGAAAAACAACTCTACACAATTTCTATATTTAAATTTTCAGCAAATAAAACATACTTGGGATTTTTTCATTGGCATTGAAATTTCATTATCATTAGTTGACTAATGCTAATGGCAAAAAAATTTCATTACCATTAAATGGTACTGAAATTTTCTGGCATTAGAATTTGTAATACTAATGCTAATGAAATCGCACTAATGCCTTAAAAACTATGAACAATTGAGTAAAAGGAAGCATTTGTTTACAAAAAAAAAAAGGGGGATGGATAGATTGCTTTTTTTCAACTAGCCACCGAACTTTGTTCTATGAAATGGGTGTTATAGTCCCTAGATTATAAATTTTAAAAAACCGCACTTAAAAAATTGCAAAATAATCGCGGAACGCGAAAAAAGACTTTATAGTACAAAAGTTGAATTAAAAAACTAAATCAGGGATTTTTATCCTGCAAACAAACATACTGATGTAAGAATTTTCCTTTTTGTAAATTTTTTTTACGCGAATTTTTTCGCGGTTTCTTTTTTCAATTAATCACCGAACTTTGTTCTATGAATTGGGTATTATAGTCCCTAGATTATAAATTTTAAAAAACCACACTAAAAAAACTGCAAAATAATCGCGGAACGTGAAAAAAGACTTTATGGTACAAAATTTTAATTAAAAAACTTAATCAGCGATTTTTATTCTGCAAACAAACATTCTGATGTAAGAATTTTCCTTTTTGTAAATTTTTTTTCCGCGACTTTTTTCGCGATTTCTTTTTTCAATTAATCACAGAACTTTGTTCTATGAATTGGGTATTATAGTCCCTAGATTGTAAATTTTAAAAAACCGCACTAAAAAAATTGCAAAATAATCGCGGAACGCGAAAAAAGTCTTTATGGTACAAAATTTTAATTAAAAAACTTAATCAGCGATTTTTATTCTGCAAACAAACATACTGATGTAAGAATTTTCCTTTAGTGCGGTTTTTTAAAATTTATAATCTAGGGACTATAACACCCGCGAAAAAAGTCCCGGAAAAAAAATTTGCAAAAAGGAAAATTCTAACATAGTATATTTGTTTTCAGAATGAATATCGCTGATTAAGTTTTTTAATTCAATTTTTATACCATAAAGTCTTTTTTTCGCGTTCCGCGATTATTTTGCAATATTTTTAGTGTGGTTTTTTAAAATTTATAATCTAGGTACTATAATACCCAATTCATAGAACAAAGTTCTATGATTAATTAAAAAAAGAAATCGCGAAAAAAGTCGCGGAAAAAAATTTCCAAAAAGGAAAATTCTTACATCAGTATGTTTGTTTGCAGAATAAAAATCGCTGATTTAGTTTTTTAATTCAACTTTTGTACCATAAAGTTTTTTTTCGCGTTCCGCGGTTATTTTGCAATTTTTTAAGTGTGGTTTTTTAAAATTTATAATCTAGGCACTATAATACCCAATTCATACAACAAAGTTATGTGATTAATTGAAAAAAGAAATCGCGCAAAAAGTCGCGGAAAAAAAATTTCCAAAAAGGAAAATTCTTACATCAGTATATTTGGTTGCAGGATAAAAATTGCTGATTTAGTTTTTTAATTCAACTTTTGTACTATAAAGTCTTTTTTCGCGTTCCACGATTATTTTGCAATTTTTTAAGTGCGGTTTTTTAAAATTTATAATCTAGGTACTATAATACCCAATTCATAGAACAAAGTTCTGTGATTAATTGAAAAAAGAAATCGCGAAAAAAGTCGCGGGAAAAAATTTCCAAAAAGGAAAATTCTTACATCAGTATGTTTGTTTGCAGAATAAAAATCGCTGATTTAGTTTTTTAATTCAACTTTTGTACTATAAAGTCTTTTTTCGCGTTCCACGATTATTTTGCAATTTTTTAAGTGCGGTTTTTTAAAATTTATAATCTAGGTACTATAATACCCAATTCATAGAACAAAGTTCTGTGATTAATTAAAAAAAGAAATCGCGAAAAAAGTCGCGGAAAAAAATTTCCAAAAAGGAAAATTCTTACATCAGTATGTTTGTTTGCAGAATAAAAATCGCTGATTTAGTTTTTTAATTCAACTTTTGTACCATAAAGTTTTTTTTCGCGTTCCGCGGTTATTTTGCAATTTTTTAAGTGTGGTTTTTTAAAATTTATAATCTAGGCACTATAATACCCAATTCATACAACAAAGTTATGTGATTAATTGAAAAAAGAAATCGCGCAAAAAGTCGCGGAAAAAAAATTTCCAAAAAGGAAAATTCTTACATCAGTATATTTGGTTGCAGGATAAAAATTGCTGATTTAGTTTTTTAATTCAACTTTTGTACTATAAAGTCTTTTTTCGCGTTCCACGATTATTTTGCAATTTTTTAAGTGCGGTTTTTTAAAATTTATAATCTAGGTACTATAATACCCAATTCATAGAACAAAGTTCTGTGATTAATTGAAAAAAGAAATCGCGAAAAAAGTCGCGGGAAAAAATTTCCAAAAAGGAAAATTCTTACATCAGTATGTTTGTTTGCAGAATAAAAATCGCTGATTTAGTTTTTTAATTCAACTTTTGTACTATAAAGTCTTTTTTCGCGTTCCACGATTATTTTGCAATTTTTTAAGTGCGGTTTTTTAAAATTTATAATCTAGGTACTATAATACCCAATTCATAGAACAAAGTTCTGTGATTAATTAAAAAAAGAAATCGCGAAAAAAGTCGCGGAAAAAAATTTCCAAAAAGGAAAATTCTTACATCAGTATGTTTGTTTGCAGAATAAAAATCGCTGATTTAGTTTTTTAATTCAACTTTTGTACCATAAAGTTTTTTTTCGCGTTCCGCGGTTATTTTGCAATTTTTTAAGTGTGGTTTTTTAAAATTTATAATCTAGGCACTATAATACCCAATTCATACAACAAAGTTATGTGATTAATTGAAAAAAGAAATCGCGCAAAAAGTCGCGGAAAAAAAATTTCCAAAAAGGAAAATTCTTACATCAGTATATTTGGTTGCAGGATAAAAATTGCTGATTTAGTTTTTTAATTCAACTTTTGTACTATAAAGTCTTTTTTCGCGTTCCACGATTATTTTGCAATTTTTTAAGTGCGGTTTTTTAAAATTTATAATCTAGGGACTATAACACCCATTTCATAGAACAAAGTTCGGTGGCTAGTTGAAAAAAAAATCGCGAAAAAATGTCGCGGAAAAAAAAATGTGCAAAAAGGAAAATTCTTACATCAGTATAAATATGTATTTGCAGAATGAAAATCGCTGATAAAGTTTTTGTACCATAAAGCTTTTTTTCGCGTGCCGCCATTATTTTTCAATTTTTAAATGTGGTTTTTGTAAAAAAATTAGAATCTGGTTACTATAATACCCATAACTCATACCAAAGACTGGTGGTTAGTGTGAAAAAAAAAGTTTGCGAAAATAATTTAGTAAAAAGTAAAATTCTTGCATCCATATATTCCTTTGCACAATGTAAATCGCTGATTAAGTATTTTAATTAATTTTTTATACCACAAAACCCTTTTCGCATTCCGCATTTGCAAGCTCAGAAATGAATTTGAAATCTATAAAATGACGTTTACAAATGCCAATTCTTTTTTATAATTGAGGCATTAGTAATCGTAATGAATTTACTATACAATTGGCATTAGTAATGAAATCGATGTATTTCAAAGCATTACCATTAGTCCAAGTAATAATAATGCCAAAAATTTCATTAGCATTGGTATCAATTTAATGGTAATGAAATCACCAATTAATTTGTCCAAATAATTAATTAGTCTCATGTATGAAATAAAATAACTAAAGTGAAATTTCGCTACAAGTTTTTTGAGTTTTTTTCAGTCTACTAATATTTAGCAAAAAGTTTAGTGATTTTAGCAAGGATTTTTTTCATTTGCAATCGACTAACTGTTAGCAAAACTTTTGCTAAAAATTACTATTTTTTGGTAAAAATCAGCTCGCTGATTTTCAGCAAACCTTTTTGCTGGAATTACCAACTTTTTTGCAAGCACGCTCCTGACTAAAAATTTGCTGACACAGCAACATTTTTTGCTGACTTTACTGACTTTTTTTTTTTTGAGTGTAGCAATAAAATTACAGGAAGCTAAATAATAGCGAAATATTAAAAAAAGTAAAATTTTAAGTTAATTTGCAAGGATATCTGTTATCCTTTTTAAAATTAAAATCAGTGTTATATATAATGAAGGCCCGTGGTAAGTACATTGTAAAAGTATAACAAATTGGATTTTTCGATAACACCGTTTACAGGTAATTAGGAAAATAACTCAAAAAACTTGAGTTTTTTTGAATTTTCAAAAATCGCGAATAATTCATAAACCACAATTTTTTTTAAATTTCGATTGCTGATTCATAATTTTCGTTAAAATAAAAATAAGATTTGAGAAATTTGCGCATACAAGACAAACAGAAGTTGGAGTTTTAATTACATCTTTTCGGAAATTTTGGAAATTTTAACTAAAATATGTATTTTTTTGTAGAATTTGTAAAAAAAAACCGCGAACTACTTGAAAGCTACTTCATTTTTTCAAGTTTTGATTTCAAATTCCTTTTCTTGACATTAATTAAGACCAGATTAAAGAAAAATTGTTAAATAATAGCGTACAGGTTAAGAAATAATTAAATTTAAAGTCAACCCTATTTTTTTTATAAATTACTCTAAAGATAAATTACTAATTCTTAAAAGACAACTTTTTGTGCTACCTCTAAATAAAAGCGGATTTAGCTGAAACTTGTCACAGAGAGTTTTTAGACATTAAGGAATAGGGGTAACATTGTGGAAATTGCGAATTCCAACTTTCATGTTTTTTTGGACCACTCTAATGTACATACGTCCGAATTACATACAAAATTTCCTAATTTTTTTGAAAATATGCCTAATTTTTAATTATTTTCAAATACATGGTTTCTGATATCACTTACATATGTTACATGTTCCAGGAAATATTATTAGTAACGTGAAATTTAAAAAAATATATGTGACGCGCAAAATAGAAAGGGGCCTAAGGATAGAAAGGGACCTAAGGTCAGGAGAGCATGGGATCGGACTCATTCGATGCTCAGATGTTGTCCACAAAAAAAAAACAAATTAATTTTTTTACCCTTAGGTCCCTTTCTCTATGCGCTGTCACATATACATTTTAATAACACTTAGGGCCATTAACAATAAACAAATTAACCTAAATTTTGAGCTAACTTGAGTTACAGACGTCAAATTCTATACAAATTTCATTTTTTAACTTTCAGTTTGTGTTAATTTTAGGGTATTTGTTTATTGTTAATGGGGGTTAAAAGGGTTAAAGTTTTCCAAAAAAAAAAAATATTTTTTTTTCAAACTTAAGACCAAATATAAAAACGTGGTGGGCATTATGTAGCATTCAAAAATCATGCAATATGTAATCAGTGATCGGTGAAAGCCTTCAAAAGTGAAAAAGAAATTTCCATTCTATTTAAAATTCGTGTTCGTTTCGCTGTGATGTGATTTAACCCTTTGAGGACCATACATTTTCTGCCGAAGCAATTTTGAAGTTTTTGCGATTTTCATGATCTCTGACCTAATAATAGTTATGCCAAGATAAATTGGCTCCGTAGAACCCCTCATTTCGCTTGCCAAAAAGATCTGACATTTAAGCGATTAGTATTATTATTTTATTTTCGTGATCTGGAACTAAATTATAAATATTTTACAGAAAAATTGGCCTCATAGACCCTTACTTGCCCTTCATTTCGATTGCCAAAGTTTGTGCTTTTTACCCCTTAAGTGAAGAATTCTAGTTAACTAACTTCGAGGGCTCGCAAGGGAAAAGCGTGACCAGGTAGGGATTTACCTCCTACCCTCCTCTATAAATCACCTTTGGACATATTTACTATATCTTTTGTCTGGGCTATTACACTCACAATATATTTTCCATAACCGATTGAGGTTTATTTGAAAAGTAATAGGTAAAGTTTGAATTTAAATGAAGAATCAATTAAAATACATTGAAACATATTGTTTAACTTTTTATATTCGTCAATAAAAAACAAACTACAAGAAATATTTATCGTCTGTAGGAGTTGATATTTTCAGTCATATAATCTATTTTTAGATTTCTATTTTTAGAAAAAATAATTTAAATAATTTCGTTTTTTTCTGTTTTAAAACAAAAAATTCAAATATTTTCGGTTTTCAGTTAAAAATTGACGATTGTTTTAACAGACTTTTCAATTATCCTTTCATTTTTTAATTGTGTTTTCAATTAATTTAATATGTATTTTAGGTGGTTTTTAACGATAAAATATTTTAAGTGTATACATAGTTATAGGAAAAATAAAAAAAAAAATTTTTTGGGATGAGATTTGAACCACCACCCTCAAAAATTGAAATTTTGTCAATGCCTGACCTTCCAGACATCTACACCACAACCGATTTGAAAATTGTATAAATTAAATTTGAATTTAAAATATTTTGAAATATTTATTTATACAACAAAAAGAAATTTAAACAAACAAATGTACCCAACACACAATTTGAATTTATAAAAATAATTTGAATCTATCGCACGACTAGAAAAACTGAACTTCGTTTTATATCTAAATTCTTTTGTTTGTTTTAACTTAAAATAGTTGAATATTAAATAATATGAATTCAACAGTGTTTACCATAACGAAATTATCGAAATTGATTGCCAAATTTATTTGAATTGTTAGTAAAAATGTTTAAATTGATTTGATAATGGCGGGGTTGCCGGGTTGTAAAAATGTGAAGAAATCTCGATGATGTCAGCTGCTAGCAATAGGCATATACGACTAAAATATTTACCATACAAATCGTTTTAAATGTTCACCATACAAATCGTTAAAAAAACTAAAAATATAAAATACTAAAATAAAATTTAAAAACAAGCTTTTTTAAAATGCCCTTTGAGGGGAATTTTTTTTACAGAGTTTTTATTTTTAATTTTGTGTGGAAGTAAAAACGAAAGATTTTATATTTTATGAATTTTTTTTATTCTCAAAAAGTTTTATGCATGTCAGAAATTAAATAAATACAGGGTTATAAATTTTATTCAAATGAAAATTTAACTTAAAAAATCAAAAAAAGTAAATATAACGCAAGTTCTTCTTAATTAAAATTAAATTTTATAACTGCAGTTAAACACTAAATTGTAGGGACTTTGATTTATGTAAATTGGTATTTCTAGTCAGTCGACTAATCTTATTCTCATCTAATTCAGAGAGTATTGTCACTTTTAAGATAATTGTCGTCAAACAGGATTATTTTAAAATCTTAAATAATTTTATGATAAAAATATTTTTGTGTAATTTTGCTCCAAAGTTTAATATCGATGACTTAATAAAGAAAGACGCTACACAGAGAGAATTTTGCTGGACGAGTTTTAGTGAAATTTTTCAGTAAACTGTTTAAGTTTTCTTCACAATATAAATGAAAAATTTGTGAAATTGGATGAAAAAGCTTCGTATATTTTAGGAATATAGTTTTAGTGAAACTTTTTCATGGAGAGTGTGAAACTTTAAGCAAATAAAATGAAATTTTTGATAATATTTTATGAAAAATTCCATTAATTCAATGAAAAGTATCAATGGACGAGTTCCCGTGAAACTTTATCGATTCTATGCAAAAATTCATTAATATCATGCAGATAATTCTCTCAGTGTATCTTTATTCTTAATTTCTATAGAGGGGAAGACAATAAAAATATAAAAGCGGTGGAAATATTGTTTCTCAGAATGAAACTTTATATTAATACAAAAACAATAAAATAAAAAGAATAATCTAAGTTTTTCAGATTTCCATTTCCTCTAATGGAATATTAATTCCAGTTAGGGCCTTTCTGCATTAAGCATTAAATTTTTATACCAAAAATTTGAAAAGAGCAGCATATTCGTTTTACATTTAGGGCATTTCTTTTAACTATTATATTTATGTGTGATGGGTAATTTGAAATTTAAAAAGATAGATTCAAATAAAATAAAAGCAATTTGAATTATAAAAAAATGTTTATGAAACTATTTGTATCAATATAATTTGGCTCAAGGGGTAAGGCGATGAACTTCTAAACCAAAGGTCGTTGGTTCGAATCGTGTCTGGTGTTGGAACAAAACAAAATTGCTTTGAATTTACAACGAAAGAAAATTAAATTAAAGAGAAATTAAATGAACAAAGAACGTGTGTGTTATGTGTGCAGTGTTTTGAAAATTGAAACAAAAAAAAAACTTTCGAATATGAAAAAACAAACCAAAAAATCGTTTTTTTTACGTTCTGTCAGTTAAAAATTGATGATTGTTTTAACAGACTTTTCAATTATTTTTATTTCTTTTATGGATTGTTTAAACAATGTTTGAAAATAAATAGCAAAATGGTTTGAATATAATGAAAAATCAGTAGTCCTTTTTTTAATTGTGTTTTCAATTAATTTGATATGTATTTTAGGTTGTTTTTAACGATAAAATATTGTGAGTGTATAAGTACTTGCCCTGTGGTCGTCAAAGCGTTAAATACCTGGTCAAAATTATAAGTACATTGCCTATTTCTATGTTTTTGGAACAATTTTCTTACATTTTTCGCAAAGATTTGTTATCTTATTTGTGAAGAATTTAGTAAGAACAAAATATATTGTATTAAACAATTTTTAAAGGATGAATCGAAATAAGAAATTCTCTTTAAATATCCACCCGAAAACTGCTTGTGTGTTTATTTTTTCATTATTGGAATTAAAAACGAAAAATTATTTCTATTTGTATGAACTGATTTTCTTCTATAAAAATACATTTAAAATAAAGTTGAATTCAAGCTATTTTTAAAGAACTTGAATTTTTACCTCTATTTATTCGGTTATCACGACGGAATTGTTTTGAGAGTGTACAGAAGGGGCCCCTAATGCCCAAAAATGCAGTTTTGTGCATCAAGTGGGTTTTTTTTTATTAAAAAACCGGTATGTTGCCAAATGGCTACACCATGCATTTAAGGGTTATTATAAATAAATTAATAACTTTTTTATTATTTAGTTTTTTTAAAAATAATTTCGTTGCAGATTATTTAACATGTTCCTTAGACCGTACCTCAAAAAAAAGTTCGCCGTACACCCTCCAATATGAAGTATTTTAGCAAGGCAATTTCAAAAAAAATTTTTTGGCCGAACGTTGGGGTCGCCTTTTTCAATTTTTTATAGCTTCGGCATTTAAAATCGGATTTTAAAGTGTGATATATCGATGTTTTTGCCTCGAGGAGACCAGTGTTTTGCTATAAAGGAAAAATCCAATGAAAAAAAATATAAAAAGGCGAACCCTACGTTCGGCAACCAATATATAAAAAAAAAATTTACTGGGTTTATCGAAAAACTTCATTAGCAAAAGTTTAATAATTTTTTGCGAGCTTTAATTTTCTGACATTAGGTTGGTAGATTAGGGTTGTATCAACTGAGATCTGGTGGCTAACTACTAGAACGGGATACTTGAGGTCAATGGCCCTCGAGAGAAAAACACTGGTCTCCTCGAGAGAAAAAGATCGATGTATCATACTTTCATACGAAAAATGTAAAATGGCGACCCCTACGTTCGGCAAAAAAAAATAAAATTTTTTTTTTTGAAACCTCCTTGCAAAAATACTTCATATTGGAGGGTGTACGGCGAACTTATTTTTTTTTTTTGCTTGTTGGGTGGTACGCTCTTATGTTCCTTATGACCATAATATGAAGCTTAGGGAAGACACAATTTTCCACATTACGATAATATGATCATTGGGAGAATATGACTTTAGAAAAATATTGTTATTATTAGAAACATATTGCGATCATTTCGAAACATATTTTTATACGCACTGATATTACCTTAACTTAAATTAAATTATTGTATAAATTAGTCGTTGAAGAAACGTATGTATTATTATGAATAAAACAAAGCATGCATTGCTTTTTAGCTCAGCTTCAAGAGAATGCTTGGAAAATACTATAGGAATCATATATACATAGTATTATATGCAGGGCTATAATATCCCAGCAAAAAAAATTGCAAGTAATGCTTTACAAACTACTTGTTTCAATGCTTCACAAGTATCCGTTAGTGTATTTTTACAGCTGTTTTAGAAGTTATTCTGAACAACTTCAAAAAATCACTTCTTTCATTGCTTCCAAAGTATCCGTTAGTATATTTTTACAGCTTTTTTAGAATTACTTCTGAACAACATCCAAAAAATTACTTAAGTATTGCTTCTAAAGAGTAATTGCTCTAAAAGTGATCGTAAAAAGTGATTTTGGTATCATTTGGCATTTCCAAACAGAGGGTCCCGGGTTCGATTCCCGGCGGAACCAATATTTGTTATTTTTTTTATTCTATTAATTTTTTTTTTAATATTTAAAATTAAATTGTATAATTTCAATATTTTTTAATTTTTAAATTTTTAAAAATATGTATTTATAAAAGAAATGGTGAGAAATTGCTTTTTATGCACCTATAAAAATAGTTCTGAAAACAATATTGAATTGAAGTGCACCTTTTACACTTGTACTTTTATTTAAGAGAATAAGGAACAATATCTTGCAGTAACAAAGTGATGTTTTTATGCCAGTGCTAGACTAGCAATCGTGAGGTCGCAAGTTCAATACCCGGTGGCGGCAATAAAAAAACTTTTGTAAAATAAAAAAAAATATAATTTTTTTGTGAAGAATTTTTTTTTAATTTTAATTGGTGAAAAAGAGCTTCCTTTGCACTCGTTCAAAAAGTACTGAAAAAATGTTGAAGTGGGAGTACTCCCCTCCTATGACAACTCAATGTTAAAATCATTAGTGTTTATGTTAAAAAAGAAGTACATTTAGATCATCAATTGTAGTGCTTTTTCTACTGCTTCAGCATCTCTTTTTTTTTGATAAAAAAAATATTTCATTATGATTGTCGCAATCATAGACCCAAAAATATATGATTCTCTTTGACCTGATTACGTGAACTGATTCTTCTGCGGCTGGTTCGGAGGAGCAAACAAATATTAATTTAATTTTTTTTTCCAAAATATGTAATTAACCTTTTAAAATTCTCATACTGTAATCATAAGACGTAAATCTTGTTGTATGGGATAGTCAAATAAATCAAATCAAATTCATAAACGCTTTGTAAAATTATAGGAGGTTTATTAAACAAATTTTGTATGAAAATGACGTTTTGTAAACCTTTACAAAGCATTTATGAATTGAGGGGTTAGTTTTTCAGTCTTTATTAAGATGCTTGATAAAAAAAAATTCAAATATTTTCTAAGCCATTGGATGCAAGTCTAAGTTTGGCACAACATTTGTTATTCACTGGATTGTCTAGTATGGATTTGGTGATAAACTAAACCAGTTGATGAAATTAAAAAAATATTAAATTTATAATTTACATTTTATAGTTTAATTCTATATCATTTAGTTTTTAGCCAAAATATAGTTTATTTAATTTTTTTGGGTGGTGTAAAAAATCCTCACATTAAAAAAATTTATCTATACCATTATTGAATACCGAAGAAAAAAAAAAGAAAAATTATGATTACATTTTGAAGTTTCAATATATATATTAGGGTGTCCCTTATAAAGTGTTTGGTCGATTTTCGACACGCATACCCCCCAATTAACAAAATCGATTTTTTTTTTTTTTTTTGGGAAACGTTAACCCGTGCCGAGTGGCGGCCGAAAATGGCCCAATTTAATATAGTCAAAATGATTCAGACTTGGAATTTTGTTTTCATCGGATATCATTAACCCACTTTAGCCTGGAATCCAAAATGAATCACGAATTTGATAAAAATGTAAAAAACGTGTTTTTTTTTTAAATTAATTTTAAAGATTTTTTTAAACTGCCTAATAAAAGAAAAAAAAAAATAAATTAGAAAAATGATAATTTGGGTTTGTGTTTGGAGCGACTGCTTTCCAGGACATTTTACAAAAATTGCTTATTTTGTCAAAAATTTAACAAAATTTTAATGTTTTCATCAAATTTACATAGTTTTCGGAAAAATATTACTTAAATTTGGTTAGACTATAATTATCTTTACATTTGTTTAAAAAAATATTTAACCCTTAGTGGTCTGGGGTCAGAAAAGACCCATGAAACTTAATATAAATTTTGACTACGATATTGCAAAGCCATTAAATTGTTTAACCCTTTGGCGAGTGGCGTACATTATAATGTACGTCGACTTTATCAACTCGTCACTGATTTCAATTTTAACCAAAGCGCTATTCATTTACTGTTATCGGTTCGTTATTTTGTTCTTATTAAAATTTTATGTAGGCTGTGAAATTTCAAAATAACATGAGATCAGTAGAGTGCGTTTTGTCTTGTGATCGTCAACGCTGCAGAGAATGTGTTGGAAGTTAGGAGTTAAAAAAAGGCTAAATTTTAGTCTCAAAAATCGTGTGATGAATCAAATTCAATAATTCAAAGGATTTTATGTAGAGATTAGTAATAGAAAAAATATAAAATTAAAATTTAAAAAAAATTTTAACCCGCTCGGGGCCGGCAGCATGATAATGTTTGAACTTTAATTTCAAATATCTCCGCTAGGGGGTGCTGCAAAGCCATAAAAGTAATAAACAATATTTCTTGGGCAGAGATCTACATTTCCACGAAATTTGGTCGGAAAATTCCCAGCCATTAAAATTCCCGTGTCAAAGGGTTAAAAAAAATCTAAACTGGATAAAAATAATTATTTTATGCAACATGACCCATTTGGGGTTAACTTTTATACTTTTGGCCAAAAACGCCCCACTAGGAAATTTACAGAATAACACCTTTAATAATTTTCGGAAAAATATAATTTTAAATGAATAACAAAAAAATTTTTTCCTTGTGATAAAAATTATTATTTTGAGTAGGAAATTTACAGAATAACATTATCAGATTTTTATTTAATTGGGATATTCGATAGAGGGTACAAAACTAATGAAAAAGCGCAATTCTCTATAGCCCCAATCTTATTTTTAAGGGTTAAAAAGGTGGCGTCAAAAGTGTCCGTATACTAATAGCAATTTTAGTTTTGTAATCGTATTAGATTCTAACTAAAAGCTTTTGTTTATTATGCATTTATTGCTTTGTATTTGGAAAGACGTTATTCTGAAAATTTACAAGTGAGTTTTTTTGTCGAAAAGTAAAAACATTAACCCTATATGGGTCAAGTTACATACATTTACATTTTTATCAAGTGGAAAAAAGTTTTTTTTTGATCCATTTGAGGTGATATTTTCCCGAAAATTATGAAAGGTGTTATTCTGTAAATTTCCTAATGGGATGGTTTTGGCAAAAGTGTAAAAATTAACCCTATATGGATCATGTTACATAAAATAATTATTTTTATCCAGTTGTGATTTTTTTGTTGTCAAATTTAAAGGCTTTACAGTCTCGTAGTCATAATTAATATTAAGTTTCATGGGTCTTTTCTGACCCCACTATGTAAACTTTGATGAAAACATTAAAATTTTGTTCAATTTTTGTAAATTGTCTTGGAAAGCAGTCGCTCCAAACACAAACTCGAATTATCATTTTTCCAATTTATTTTGTTTCTTTAATATCAACTATTATGTGGAATTTTAAAAAATCTTTAAAATTTATTTAAAAAAAGCACGTTTTTGCACTTTTATCAATTTCGTGGGTCATTTTGGATTCCAGGCTAAAGTGGGTTAATGATATCCGATGAAGTCAAAATTCCATATTTGAATCATTTCGGCTATATTAAATGAATAAACGAAATAAAAAAAAAATTTTTTCGAGATTTAGATTTTTGGGAATTTTTAATAATAATACACCTTTTTTCCAAAAGGGGCCATTTTCGTCCAACTTTCGGCACGGGTGAACGTTTTCCAAAAAAAAAAATTGATTTCTTCCATTTTTGACCATTTCCAATAAAACTGGGGGGTGTACTGACAAATCTATTTTTAAGGGACACTCTAATATATATATACATATATATTTACCGATCACGCAGGACTGCAACTAATTATTTCTCAAACTGCGGATGTGCCCTCCAAAAAATATAAAATTTTATTTTCTTCACGCATAGACATGAAGAGATTATTATTGTCATATCTTCCTTATTTCTGAAGGCACACTAATCACTTTGGCCTCATTTATTTTGTTTATTTGTCAGTTATATGTCAGTATCAAAAAATTTGCAATTACATTGAGGCTGAAAGCGCAAAAATTAAAAATCTCTGAAATTACTGTTTGTTCAAAAATATATATTTTAAAAACAGAAATAATTGTAGAGTCCCTACCTAAAAAAAATTTATTTGGAAAAACTTTTGGTCAATGAATTTTTAAAATTTTCTTATTTTTTATAAAAATAATAAGAAGAATCCGTTAAAACATTTGTGTAAAAAACATAAACTTAAAAAGATTTATCTTTAAATTTTTTTAGTCGCATTTCTTTTACATAGCAGCCCTAACAAATTTGTGCAAAAATTTTGGAAGAAAAACGTTTTAAATTAGTGTTTTACCCACAAATTTGTTAACGAATTCGTCTGATTCTTTTTATGAAAACACCCAGTAAGTTCCCAGTGTAAAAACGGGAACATAATGACATATCATTATTTTCTGGAGTACCAGTAATGACACCCACTTACCTTCTGCATTATTTTAAAGCATATAATAATGAGTTACTGATAATGACTTATTTTTATCATTATTTCAAATAGAAAATAATTTTTTAGATTTTTTTTAAAATTTTTTGAAATCTATTTTTAGACTCAATATTTT
This sequence comes from Leucophora obtusa, assembly GCA_949987735.1. Taxonomy (NCBI): domain Eukaryota; kingdom Metazoa; phylum Arthropoda; class Insecta; order Diptera; family Anthomyiidae; genus Leucophora; species Leucophora obtusa. The sequence continues at coordinate 371,191,351 of OX465295.1, forward strand.
TTAATCACTGGTAAGGATATATGTAACCACATATTTTTTGATTTTTTGTATGTTGGCGAGTAAGCTTGCTTGTGTGCAGCAGGTCAATTATGTTTTTATCTATTAAATATTACATGTCGATATAGCTCAGATGGTAGAACTGTTGACTGGCAATCTGTAGGCCCAGGTTCGTTTCCCGCACCAGCAAATTTTATTTAAAAAAAAATACAATAAAAAATATTTTTTTTTATATAATTAATTTTTTTGAAAATCTAAGTTTAGACTCATTATTTTTGTCAGTACTGGTAAGCACATAGGTAACGATATATTTTTTGATTTTTCGTATGCTGGTGTGTAACGACAACTCATTTTTTTCGCGACATCGCCATATAAAGGTAATAAGAAATGTAATAACAAAAGTAAGTAGTTACCACTACCAAGTATGTAGTTACATAACCACATATCTGGTAATGATTTTCTACACTGGGTTGTCTCGATTTTATATATAAACAAAATGTTTTTCACTACAAAGTGTTTCACATGAAAATGGTGTACCATTTGTTTTTCAGCAAATTTAATATAGACGACTATTACTTATCTGGTGAAAAATTGACATTTTGTGTTATATATAATTGCATTTTTCTTATAAAATAAAATTTTTTTTTTATTCACAATTTAAATAACCACTTGAGGCATTTAAAGTTCGCGTAAGGGAAAAAGGGAAAAGAGAAAAAATGTCTAAGGTTCTTGTAAAAATGTAGCTTTTGGAGCATTTTCCCTAAATGTAGATTCTGTGATTTTTACAACTACACCATTTCCAATTGTTTTTCAGAAGTTATCAATTGAAAAACATTGATAGCTTCTGAAATACAATTGATAAATCTGAAAAATAATAATTCTGAAGTACATTTCATAATTTCTGAAACACAATTCATAATTTCTGAAATACAATTGATAATACAATTGGTAATTTAAATACAATACAATTGGTAATTACAATACAATTGGTGATTTCTGAAATAAAATTGATAATTTCTGAAACACAATTGATAAAACTGAAATACAATTGATAAATCTGAAAACAATTAAGAATTTCTGAAATAAAATGATAATTTCTGAAATACAATTGGAAACGGTGTAGATAATTTTCTATAAAAAATTTCCTTACGGAAAACCACACCACAATTCATTTTGAATTCAACTTAATTCTTAGATTAAAATATTATTTTTATAGTTTGATAAACTTTTCATAAAAACCGAAGATTTTCTTTAAGAAAATTGACATAATCGTATTCATTTGCAGAATTTTTCTTAAAGAAAAATTGCCAGAAAAAAGGATTTTACTTAAGTACTTCCTTTTTCTCATATTTAATTATTTTGTAATTTTTTTTTCAAAAAAAAATTTCAGGACCTTATACATTTGGGTATAGGTGAACATTTTTGTTAAATTGCTTTAGAATAGTTTTGAATCTTGGAAAAACTTTGTTTCTATCTTGCTTCCGGTTTTCATTTTTTTTTCTTTTCCCTTTTCCCATTCAGAGGTCGAAAAAGTACTATTTTTAAAGTTGGTTGGTACTATAACACATCGGCTGAAAAGTCCGTAGGATGACACATAGGTGGCGCCACTAATGAAAAGTTCATTAGATTTTTTGGAACTACCAATTCATTTACGTGAACGCTATCTTTGCGATTTTGAAAACAATGGAATAATTTCATGTGTTGATTTATTATTGCTTTTTAATGGGATAAAACGCATTCGAGTTTTATTTCTTTGATTATGTTATTTGAAGCCGATTTATATTTATATTTTTTTAATAAGTTATTATTGCAATAAAAATTGTGTTAAATTATCAATTTAATTATGTTAATGTTCAATTGTTCAATGTGTTCTAAGAGACTTTAAGTCTTATTTGCACTAAAATAAAATAAATAAAAATAAAAAAACACCGTTCAAGCCAAAGCTTGGCTTGATATGTGTTATTCGCACTCTGCTCCATCAGGACAAATGTTAGAAAAGTGGTTTGCTGACTGTAAACGTGGTCATACAAACACCGATGACGCCGAACGCTTTGGTCGCCGAATAGAGGAGAAAACATCAAAAAAGTTCACAAAATCTTTTTGGCAGACCGTTAAGTGAAGTTGCAGGAGACAGCTGATACCTTAAAGATATCGAAGGAACATGAGTCCATGAGAAAGCTGTTTTCAAAATGGGTGCCGCGTTTGCTTACAGTGCACCAAAAACAACAACGTGTCGATGATTCTGAGAGCTGTTTGGGCGAGGTAAAAAGGACTTTTTGCGTCGGTATGTAACAATGGACGAAACTCAAGAGTCGTATTGGTAGTCAGCTGAGTGGACCGCAACTGGCGAATCTCGCCCGAAAAAGCCAAAGTCGCAACAGTGAGTTGGTCAAGTTATGGCATCAGTATTTTGGGATGCGATTTCTACCTGTTTTCAGACTTCAAAAAAATGCTCTCTGGAAAGAGATTTGGTTCGAATAAAGACGTGATTGCCGAAACAGAGGCCTGTTTTGAGGCCAAAGATAAATCATTCTATAAAAAAGGTATCCAAATGTTAGAAAGGCGTTGGAGTGATTTTATCACTTTTGAACGAGACTATGTTGAATAAAGTCGAATTTTGCCAAAAAGTTGTTGTTTTATTGTTATCTTACGAACTTTTTAGCCGATGTGTTATTGAAAATTCCATTTATCATCCTTGAGGCAAACTTTGAAAAGGTACCGCTAGTAAAATAATCTTACAATTTATTGACAATTAATTGTGCCCTAAAAAAAAGAGAGAAAAACAAAACATTTGTGTATTTTTGTTAAAAATAGAACTCTTAAATTTTCGAACGCTGTATGAGCAAACAATCATAACAAACGCACACCTCATGCAAACATAATGTATGTATATTTGATCTAAATAAAAATGGTGTACAATAGGGTTATGACTTTTTGATTTTTTTTTTTTTGCAAATATCAAATTTTACATGCCCCAGCCAAAAAGGCCATAAAAAATATTAAGAAACGCAATCTTACTTTTTCGCTGCTGTCAAAAAGGTTCCCGCACCAAAAGGGTTGAAATTTGTCCTATATTTTTTTAGTTTAACTAAAATATTTTTCCGAAATTTTAAACAAATGAGACTCAAACATATTAAAAGCTATTTTCCGTAAAAATTACGAAACCTGTTTGGAGCGACTTCTGGATACATTTTTTGTCATTTACAATAATTATTGTAATAATTCATTATGTAAATTGACCAAAATCCCCGAGCAAAAAATGAAAGCAAATACGATTTTTATTATTAATTTAGTATTGGCTATGACGTGGTGGTTGGTACAATAGAATTTTTGTTCAAAATTAGTCATAACCCTAGTGTACAACATTTAAAATGCTTAATTTAAATTTTTAATAAAAAGAGAACATATTTATTTTGAAATTTCACTTGTTGCAAAAGTGAAATTTCAAAATAAATAAAACAATGTTGCCTAGTAATGTTTTCTATCAATTTATAAGTATGTATTTTGTAAAATAAAAGTTATAATTACAACTGAAAAAAAAAAAAATTAACAAAAAAAATATCTTAATGGCGCATTGAAATATCAATTTTATAAGTTCTTAAAAAAATTGATAACCCCCGTTTCCACATGCAAGTGCAAGTTCGAAAAACTCAATACACTCACACTTTTTCACTAATACTATCACACTTATACGACTTGCGGCTCAACTTGCAAGTAAATTTTGAAGACAGTGGATTTTTGATACTTGCGGCAAGTGAAATGACAGAATAAAGAAAACAGTGTTGCCAAGTAATGTTTTCTATTAATTTACTAGTATTTGGTAAAGTAAAAGTTGTAATGCAACTGATTTTGTATTTATTTGTAAAAAAAAAAGTAAAAAAGAACACAACGGCATATCTTAATGGTAATTTAAAATATCAATTTTATAAGTTTTTGAAAAAAAATTGTTAAGAACAAATTTTTCCCAGCTTTGTTAGAATATTGAATACTTGGCAATACTGGAGTGCTATTTGGTGACAACCTATGCCTTCGGCGACATTTTAAAAATGAACTTGCAGCAAGTAGTGTGGATACATGTAAAATTTTCATTTTTTTCCGTAATTTTCAAAATTTTCGCTGAGAATACGTATTCTCAACTTGCAACCATTTACTTGCATGTGGAAACGGGGGGTAAGAGCAATTCTTTCCTAGCTTTGTTAGAATATCGAATACTTGGCAATAGTGCTGGTAAATTCGGTTACTTTGGAATACTCAATACTACTCGATATTTTTAATTTGTATACTTTTAACTTTTAAATTTAAAATTTTTTAATAATATTCCTTGAAAATGTTTATGTTGATAAAATATTTAAATTTATAAACATATTTTAATCTTTTTTTTACCAACTATTTATCATATTTTCCATAGTTTTTAACATATACTTTTAAACATTTTACGTACTTTTGATTTTTTCTTTTAGCAGAGTTGTAGTTTTGTGATAAATATTTTCGCGGATTCAAATTTTTGTGGTAAATATTTTAGCGGAGTTACATTTTCATGTATTTTTTCCGTCCAAAATCCAACTCTGAAAATATTGAGTAGTAGTTTTATGTATGTATCGAGTACCCAAAAGAGAAAAAAAGACAAATACTCGATACTCACTACCCATATTTTTACCAGCACTACTTGGCAATACTGAAGTCCTCAATAAAATGTTCATGTTCTTTCGGTTATTTCCGAAATTTTCGTTGACAATACGTATTCTCAACTTTCATTCAATTTTAAAAATAAAACTTGTTTTATAACCCTGTTTTCCATATATGAACATTTATGGTTCAACCATATATGTATGGATCCGAAAAATGAGGTAACACCTAAGTATATGTTCATATATGGACATATATGAACATATACATTTATTAAATATATGCGAATACATGCGAACGTTGCTGTCCTTTATTATAAGGTTGTACGATAGATATAAATTTATGTATGACATTCAAATTAGGCGCTACATATGTTCCTTTTTTATTCATGGCATTAAATATAATTCCATATTTATCCAAATATGAGTTCCTTTTACATACCCGGTGAAAAATGTACATATAAGAACATTTATGGTTCAACCATATATGTATGGATCCGAAAAATGAGGTAACACCTAAGTATATGTTCATATATGAACATATACATTTATTAAATATATGCGTATACATGCGGACGTTGCTGTCCTTTATTATAAGGTTGTACTATAGATATAAATTTATATATGACATTCGTATTAGGCACTACATATGTTCCTTTTTTTATTGATGGCATTAAATATAATTCCATATTTATCCATATATGAGTTCCTTTTACACATATGGAAAAATGTATTCTTGCAAATATGTTCATATACAAGTCACTTTTGCATAAATTGAATATCATATACTTCCATATTTGTCCATATATGAGTGCCGTTTCCATATATGAAATAGCAGATGCATCCATATATGTCTGTATATGAAATCTTTTTCCATATATGGAATAACATATACTTCCATATATGTTCATATAAAATCCATATATGTTTATAAAAAATCCATATTAGTTCATATGTGTCCATACATAAACCATATATGAACATGTTTGAGCGTATATGAACATTTTTCACCGGGTATATGGAAAAATGTATACTTCCATATATGTTCATATAAAATCCATATAATCCATATTTGTTCATATGTGTCCATACATAAACCATATATGAACATGTTTGAGCGTATATAAACATTTTTCACCGGGTTTGCATAAAAACTCCGAGCAATCCACTTTTTGAGTGACTTTTCTCCCTGAAATGTTGGGATTCTTCTTCAACATGGCACTGAGATGCCCTTTTTTCTGCCAGAACATGCCTTTCGAGAGATCTCCAAGTCGTCCTTAAAATTCTTTAGAACTCTATAAACCGTTTTAGGGCCAACGTTTAGTTCCCAAGCTATTTTTTTTTTGTACATCCACTGAGGGTGGTTTTGAAAAGTTTTCACAATGTTTTTCGCACTTCAAATTCGCTTGCCATTTTGCATCAAATAAAAAAGCTTCTAGCAAAAAAAATTTAAATATGAAATTTTCTTACATTCATTTCAAAGCCTACTAAAAATATTTTTTTCAATTTGAGTTAAACACTTTATTGACTCCTAACTGTAATAATATTTAAGACAAATTTCTCGGATAATAAGATGTTATTAACAGATCGTTTATTTGAATTTATAATTTAGCAGGAATTTTAAAAAACAATATATCGTTGGTTTAGTCGGCAAACCTGTCAAGTCCGTTTTTTTTAATTTTTCAGGAGAGACAAAAAACTGTCTAACTTTTTTTGCGGTTAACTTTTTTTAAATCTGTAAACGCAGTTTTCTTCTTTAGTTCATCTTGTTTAACCACAAAAATCATAGAATTCCAAAATAAAAGTTTGCAGTCTTATAGGCTCTTTTTGGACTTAGCACATTTGCTCTTTATAATTTTCTATTTTAAATATGGACTTCCCGGTGAAAAATGTTCATATACGCTCAAACATGTTCATATATGGTTTATGTATGGACACATATGAACAAATATGGATTTTTTATGAACATATATGGATTTTATATGAACATATATGGAAGTATATGTGATTCCATATATGGAAAAAAATTTTATATACAGACATATATGGAAGCATCTGTTATTTCATATATGGAAATGGCACTCATATATGGACAAATATGAAAGTATATGTTATTCAATTTATGCAAAAGGGACTTGTATATGAACATATTTCGAAGAACACATTTTTCCATATATGTAAAAGGAACTCATATTTGGATAAATATGGAATTATATTTAATGCCATGAATAAAAAAGGAACATATGTAGCGCCTAATTTGAATGTCTTACATAAATTTATATCTATCGTACAACCTTATAATAAAGGACAGCAACGTTCGCATGTATTCGCATATATTTAATAAATGTATATGTTCATATATGTCCATATATGAACATATACTTAGGTGTTACCTCATTTTTCGGATCCATACATATATGGTTGAACCATAAATGTTCATATATGGACATTTTTCACCGGGTTTTAAATTTTTTTGTTTCTCTTTTAATTTTCATTCGTATTTTTTTCTGACATTAAATTAATAGGCTGTTTCATATATTTGTGCTTTTATTGTGGATTTATTAAATCCAGTTTTTTTTTTGGATTTAATAAATCCATTTTTTGTATGAAAAATTCTAAATCCAGGCGATTAAACAACACGCTAAATGTTACTACCATTTAAAGGATTTTTTTTAATCGAAAATACGATATTTTTCTTCAAAATACAAAATTTTCTAACAAAATAGATGATAATACACATAAAATATGAACATACTTGTATATGGACGAGCATACAAAATAATATATGAACATGTATGATCTTATTTGCCCATATATGGAGATGTAGGTTCATTTTTCTAGTATTTACGAATATGAATAACCATATATGATCATATAAAAAATATATATGATCATATATGAACTTTTTTAACCGGGTTACCAGATTTTCTTTCAACTTTATGGACTTAGCAGATTTTCTTTTTTTATACCCTACACCACTATGTGGTCAGGGTATTATAAGTTTGTGCTGATGTTTGTAACACCAAAAAATATTGGTCGTAGACCCACCTTATAGTATACCGATCGGTTCAGAATTTTTGTTTATTTCGATTTAACGATGTCCGTCTGTCCGTCCGTCCGTCTGTCTGTCTGTCCATGCAATCTTGTGCGCACTCTACAGGTCGCAACTATTAAGATATTTTGATGAAATTTGGTACGCAGACCTATGTTGGCCCAAGGACGAACAAGTTTGATTTTGGCGAACATCGGTCCATGTTTAGACCTAGTGCCCATATAAGGGTCCCCCCAAAATTATATTGTTTATACGCTGCAGGTCGTAAATAATAAGATATTTTGACGAAATTTGGTACACACACCTATGTTAGCCCAATAACGCAGCCTATTAATTTTGGTGAACATCGGTCCATGATTAGACCTAGTGCCCATATAAGGGTCCTACCAAAATTATACTGTTTATACGCTGCAGGTCGTAAATATTAAGATATTTTGATGAAATTTGGTACACAGACCTATATTGGCCCAATAACGCAGCCTATTGATTTTGGTGAACATCGGTCCATGTTTAGACCTAGTGCCCATATAAGGGTCCTACCAAAATTATACTGTTTATACGCTGCAGGTCGCAAATATTAAGATATTTTGATGAAATTTGGTACACAGACCTATATTGGCCCAATAACGCAGCCTATTGATTTTGGTGAACATCGGTCTATGTTTAGACCTAGTGCCCATATAAGGGTCCTACCAAAATTATACTGTTTATACGCTGCAGGTCGCAAATATTTAGATATTTTGATGAAATTTGGTACATAGACCTATGTTGGCCCAAGGACGAAGCCTATTGATTTTGGTGAACATCGGTCCATGTTTAGAACTAGTGCCCATATAAGGGTCCCCCCAAAATTGGCTTGGTTACAAACTGCAGGTCGCAAATATTAAGATATTTTAATGAAATTTGGTTCGCTGACTCACATTATAGAAAATTTTGACACAAGCCCCTTTTAGCCCATTCGAATTTCAGATCTAAAAATTAGTTGGCTTTTACCCAGACTGGTGTAGGGTATTGTATAGTCGGCATGCCCGACTTTAACCTTTTTACTCGTTTTATGATAATATTGCGGCAATATCATCTGAAAGATAAACAAAATTCGTTTAAAATTTTTGAAAATGTTGGAAAAAATTATACAAAATTTGTACAAAACACAATTATAAGAAATATGGGAAACAAATTCGTTGAAAAATGAAGATTTAGTGCGCGGAAAAAACCAGGTATGATTTCAACAAGATAACACTGTGAGACAAATGGTAGGGGTCAGTGATCGGGAAGGGTTCAAACTACCGGGGAAAGTTATATCGGTAAAAAAGAAGTTATTATTGTCCCGGCGTTTCGCTGGGTCACCCCTAGGAATCGAGATATATCGATTTGACCTTTGGTGGTATTTTTTTTGACATAACTCGAGAACCACTAGTCCGATTTTGCTCAAACAATTTTAAAAAAATTAAAAATTACAATTCCTTTAATCTGTTCATATAACGTTTTTCTATACTCAACAGTTTTGCCGGTAAAAATAAATGTATGAAGAAAAAAATATTAAAAAAAAGTAATAAACAAAAGGTTATTGATTTTTATGGTAGCGGTAACAAACATTTATATATAGAAAAACGTTATATGAACAGATTAAAGGAATTGTAATTTTTAATTTTTTAAAATTTGTTTGAGCAAAATCGGACTAGTGGTTCTCGAGTTATGTCAAAAAAAGGTATATCTCCATTCCTAGGGGTGACCCAGCGAAACGCCGGGACACGTATAACTTGTTTTTCACCGATATAACATTTCCCATTGGTTTCATCCCATCCCGATTTTGACTGTCGCATAGTGTAATTAATGTTCTTGTCAATGGATTATGTATGCAGATATTCTTTTTCAGAGTTAAATTTAATAATGAAACTTATAAATCGTTTAGTTTGTTTCTAGGAGTTAATTTAGCGATATCACCTTTTTATCTTCCAGGTGATAAATTAGCGATATACGATTATCTAGCGATATCGCCGATTTATCATTCAGAAGTATCGCTTTCGTATTGCTTGGGAGTATCGCTAAGAATATGATTTTTTTCCAGGCGATACGATTGCGAAACATTTTCGTATTGTATTGTTTGCAGGGTATTAATTATGAATACATACAAGAGAATACACTACTTATTAAATAAATAGTATTCGATATTTTTGAATTGGGAATTATTTAATTATTGTTATTTCATTGGGAATTATTTAATTTTTTTTTTTTTGGACTTAGTAGTATTTTATGAAATAACTAACTCCCACACAGAAAAAAAACAATAGGCACCAACAATGGGAATTTGTAAAAGCAATCACATTTTCTTTTAAATTGAAATTTTATTCCCAACAATTTTTTTGTTTGAAATATTTATAACTCGTTTGTAAATTGTTATCTTTCATATAAAAATTGTTTAAAAATAAAAATTCAAAGTTTCAAAAAAAAAGAACATTTTTTTTTGTATTCACAAATTTGGTATGAGAAATGTGTTTAAAAATTTAATTAGAATTTTGTAAATTCTTTCTGTGCAAATATGCGGACTTATATTATTTTCCTCTTTTCCTTTTACTTTTTGGCTGTTATTTAATTTTTGTTGGGGCTTATTTCATTGGAAGTTATTTCAGCAATATTATAGATTTATGCAAAAAACAACGATTTCTTGAAGATTTTAAATCAACCTGTCCATTAAGGCATTTTGCATTTTAAGTGCCGATAACTATGTGATTTTTGTCAAATGTTGAACTTGCGAATAAATAACGAAAATATCTTCAATAAAATTGTATATAATCTATATTAAATTGCTTATTCCACTCAATACAATTTTTGAATTTTTGAATTAAGATAATTATCCAACATTACCACATCTGGTACGAAAATATCTGCAATATTCGAGCATTTACTAAATTTTGCACCAAACGAAATTAAAGTTACCCTATTAAGCGATAAAATGTCAAATAATTTAATAATATTGTACTTTTCATTCAATATTCTTTTATTGGAAAAAAAATTTTTTTTGGCACACTACTAATACATTTTTAATGATAATCTAGAGCAGGGCTGTCAAAACTGTGACACTCGTGCCAGTAGTGGCACGCGAGCGGATTTTTTGTGGCACGCACAACGTTTGTTGAATGTTGTACAAAAAAAATTAATTTTTGTTGGAAGACCAGCGAAATAATATGTTAAAAATTTACGTAAATATTTTCGCTGCAATAATGCTTTAAACCGCAGATGCTAAAAATTTTCTTTTAAAATGATTAAAAACGCGTCTCAAAAATGCATCCTTTCGAAAGTATTTCGGATCAAAAGTATTGAAACTTCTCTGCGATAGATTCATTAATAAATCAAAGAAGTTATTAAAAATTTCTAAGCCTTCTACGAATAGATTGATAGTATTTTAAATATTTCGATGGGAAAAGGATCTAGAATTGGAGAAAATAAAAAGTGACAGAAAAGTTTTTTTTTTGCTAAAGTTGATAAAAATGGGTTCAAAAGGGCCTTGAAGAAAAAATGCTCCAATCAATTGAACCTGTTTTCTAAATATTAGTAAAATAAAAACAACAAGAAAAAATCTGTTAATTTACAAAATTTTAGATGTATTTTAGTTAATTGCAAATGACAATTTACTCTGCTAAAATAAAAAAATATTGTTGAATAGTTATTTATTCGACCTTTCCAATTTTTAATAAAACTGCAGATATTTGTGCTCTAGGTCAGTTATTTTATAATAAATATTATAAGGAGAATATTACTGCACTGTAATAGACGACGATGCATGCACAACCATAGCTAAAAGTTTGGTTATGTAAACATTCACTGGAAGAATCCTGAGGATGATATTCAAAGAATATCGAAATAAAGATTTAAAAGGAGAATATAATAAAATCATTGAGCTCGAGCTCAAATATCTGAAGTTTTATTGAACGTGGTTGAATATTAGTAAATTTAAACCACCATAAAAAGTTTTATATTTCGACTTTTTTTTATTTCTTTTTGAATGTAATTAACAATCTAACCTTCTAATATCAATGTTTAAACGATTTTTCCCGCTGTTTCTTTTACTAATGTTCAGCAAATATATTCTGATACTGATTTCAATAGATATTGCTGTAGGTTCCATTTAACAAATTTTTCTGTTATTTATAACTCTTTATTTCTATAATTGTATTTATAAATAAAAGAAAAATAGAAAATGTAGAATTATTTTTATTACAATACCTGCAAAATTTACGAATGCGAAAAATTTTAAAATTTGTTTCGATAACAATTGCGAGGAAAAAATGATAAAAGTTGTTAACGAAAATGTTTGCAATTTTAAAAGTTTTTAAAAAGAAAATATACTTAAGGTGGCACGCGACAAATTTTTACAAAAAAATGTGTCTCTTTTGGCACGCAACGAAAAAATCTTGCCACCCCTGTTCTAGAGTGTATAACAAAAAGTTTTTGTTTTTTTTTTTCAACAAAAGAAACACTTGCTCTGCTCAGTATACAACAAGTATGAAGAAATAAATATAGCAATGATGCCACCTTAATGTTAATTATACAAAATACGGGATAAAGTTAAATCTTTTTAAATATTAAAATTTCTACATAAATTTAGTGCACAAATAGACAATATTTGAATGTGGAGTAGAGTACCCATTAAATAAACCGGCACTGCTCCAGCCAGACGCGTCTTGTGTGCAATAAAAATGTTTTAAAAACAGAGTTGATATGAAAATTGCAAAAGTGGAAAAATTTCGTATCAATTATTGATAAAATACGACCCCCTCTCAGAATAAAACTCGGTTTAGTTTATGACAGGGATGATAAAGTTAGTACTATAGTACTTTTTGTGGTACTATTGGAACCTCAAAAGTACTATGGTACTCCTCTGACTCATTTAGTACTATTTACACATTTTTCGATTTTTAAATTTTTTGTGCTTTTTTAATATTCAGAGATATTATTGTGTTTTAACAAACACATCAAATATCGGAGTTTTAAATAAAAAATACTTATGTAGGAAATATTTAAAATATTAGATGTTACTATTGACTCAAGTTAATTTTTGTTTACTAAAATACGTATGTACCCAATAAGCACATAGGTTTTAAAAATTCAAGTGCTTTAAATTTAGCTTGAAGTAAAGTATATTTCAAATTCTAGCACTTGTTTTTTTAACAAAAATATTTCAAACTTGAATTTTTGTTTCCCTTTTGCTGGAGTATGCTATTGAATTAAAATGTAATAAAAGTTGAATTCAAGCCTTGAAACTGGAAAACAGGGCTGGAATTGAACTTGATTTCAACTTGAATTCCAGTGAAAATGTTTATAGGGTATGTATACATACAAAATAAAAATTAGGAGAACTAAGAAATCTATAAATTTTTGTGTTTTTTGAAATGAGCAAAATGTTTTTCCCCATCAGAGCTCCTGAAGAATTCACTCATTCGATTTTAATTTCTGAATGATTAAATACCTAAACCCTATTTAGAAGAATCGAATGAATTCTCAATGCACCTAATGCAATCACTAAATTCATTTGATTCGATTTTCAATCAATTTGTTCATTCGGAAATATTCTTATGACATTACAAGGTGGAATAGCCTAAAATAATATTCGCTTTAAAACGAAGTTGGATACGATATTCAGGGACTTTAAATTCTGAACCCTACACTCACAGAAATAAACCTGTAAAAATAGCAGAAAAAGCTACTAAAAATTAAGTAAAAATGGCCTTATAAAAGGAACTGCTGAGAATAAATAGCAGATTTTTTTTATATATTTTTATATATTTTTTATATTTAACTTTTAGTTCTTTGAAAATAACAAATTATACTGTAAAATCTGCATAAAATATTAATTTTAGTAGAGTAAAAATAGCAAAACTAAACTTTTATATCTACAAAATTTTTGTTACTTTTAAGTTAAATTTAGTTGAATGAAAACAGCAGTATATCCCGCTAAAATCAACGGAAATGGTTGCTAAAAACTAATGATTTCAGAAGACTAGATTTTTATTCGTATTAAAAAAAAATAGAAAAAAGATTTAAAATTTTTTGTGATTTTTAGTCTACTAATTATTATTTATTACTAATTTTACAGGTTAAGTTGTTATTTTCTGTTACCTAAAATTTATTCAAATATAACTATTGTAAAATTTTGTATATGTATTTAACAGTTTGGTTTTTGCTGTTCTTATCTTACTAATATTTTACAAAAGTAATCTGCAGATGTTAGAATTTTTTTATGCAATGTAATATTAAACTAATTTTTAATAGTTTTAACTAAAAATTTTACGTTTTTCTATTGCTGTATGAGTTAGATATAACAGAACTCTTTAGTTTTTATGAGTTTTTATTTGTTAATTTATAATGATAAAAAAATTAAATGAAAAACATTTTTGGTACTATAGAGGTCGAAAAAGTACTATTTTTTAAGCTTGTTAGTACTATTTTAAAAATCCCATTTATCATCCCTGGCTTATGACGATTCCCAAAATATTTCGGATCTAGCAATATCATCTTACGGGCTGAACTGTTTTTAAAAAGCTTTTTTTGCCTTTTGTATTTTAACCAGAGTAGGAAAATAAACTCTAACGAACCGTACTTTAAGGGTTGCGCACCGCACATCGCGAATACAGTACACAAGCATATTGGTCACGTAAAAAACACATACGGTATTCTCTCCAATTAGTGTTTGTGTTTATACACACAACCCGAATTCGGTACGCTACGGGTGTGAATATGTGTTGGAAGTGCAGTACATAATCATAGCGTTTGCGTTCATCAGACAATCGTAGTGTACCGCATTCGGTTTGTGTACAAACACATAACCGCTAAAACGATAGATACTGTATGTGTTCTTTAGCCGTACCCTACCAGATATGTTGTGTACAGTTTATTTTCCTACTCTGATTTTAACTAATGATAATATATGTGACCTTCGCCGAGAAAAGGGACCTAGTGTATAAAAATGAAGTTTTGAGAAGAACGCATTTAAATAATAAAATTTTAATATTTTTCTCATTTTTATCGATTTTCCCAAGTTCCCGTTTTTTGACACACTAGGTCCCTTTTCTCGGAGAAGGTCACATATGTACATTAGGGTGTCCCTTATAAAGTGTTTGGTCGATTTTCGACACTCATTCCCCCCAATTTTTTTACAAATGGTCCCAAATTAACAAAATCGATTTTTTTTTTGGAACACGTTAACCCGTGCCGAGTTGCGGCCGAAAATGCCCCATTTTGGAAAAAAGTGTATTATTATTACAAATTGAAAAAATTATAAATTTTGAAAAATTTAGTATTTTGTTTCATTTATTCATTTAGTATAGTCAAAATAATTCAGACATGGAATTTTGACTTCATCGGATATCATTAACCCACTTTAGCCTGGAATCCAAAATGACCCACGAATTTGATAAAAATGCAAAAACGTGTTCTTTTAATTAATTTTAAAGATTTTTTAAAATGCCTAATTTGGAGATGTCGATTGATATTTATACCATGCAATAGTTGATATTAACAACAAAAAAAATTGGAAAAATTATAATTCGAGTTTGTGTCTGGAGAGACTGCTTTCCAGGACATTTTATAAAAATTGCTCATTTTATCAAAAATTTAACAAAATTTGAATGTTTTCATCACATTTTACACAGTTTTCGGAAAAACATCACTTAAATTTGGTTATCTTTATATTTGTTTAAAAAATCTTTAACCCTTAGTGGCCTTGGGTCAGAAAAGTCCCATGAAACTTAATATTAATTTGGACTACGAGATTGTAAAGCCATTAAATTGATAAAAAACACAATATCAACTCGATAAAAATATTTATTTTTTGTAACGTGATCCGAACGGGGTTAATTTTTATACTTTTGGCCAAAAGCACCCCACTAGGAAATTTACAGAATAACACCTTTCGTAATAATAATCTGATAAATGTTATTCTGTAAATTTCCTTGTGGGTCTTTTTTTGTAAAAAGTGAGAACATTAACCCTATATGGATCAAGTTACTCAAAATAATAATTTTTATCAAGTGGAAACATTTTTATTTTATTCATTCAAAGTGATATTTTTCCGAAAATTATTAAAGGTGTTATTCTGTAAATTTCATAGTGGGGCGTGTTTGGCCAAAAGTATAAAAATTAACCCCATATGGATCACGTTACATAAAAAAATTATTTTTATCCAGTTGAGATTTTTTAACAATTTAATGGCTTTACAATCTCATAGTAATGATTAATATTAAGTTTTATGGGTCTTTTCTGACCCCAGGTCACTAATGGTTAAAGATTTTTTAAACAAATATAAAGATAATTACAGGCTTAGCACATTTAAGTGATTTTTTTCCTAAAACTGTGTAAAATTTGATGAAAACATTAAAATTTTTAAATTTTTGGCAAAATAAGTAATTTTTGTAAAATGTCCTGGAAAGCAGTCACTCCAAACACAAACTCGAATTATCATTTTTCCAATTTATTTTTTTTTTCTTTAATATCAACTATTATGCGGTACAAATAGCAACCGACATCTCCAAATTAGGCATTTTAAAAAATCTTTCAAATTAATTTTAAAAAAAACACGTTTTTGCATTTTTATCAAATTTGTGGGTCATTTTGGATTCCAGGCTAAAGTGGGTTAATGATATCCGATGAAGTCAAAATTCCATATTTGAATCATTTCGGCTATATTAAATGAATAAACGAAATAAAAAAAAATTTTTTTTCGAGATTTAGATTTTTGGGAATTTTTAATAATAATACACCTTTTTTCCAAAAGGGGCCATTTTCGTCCAACTTTCGGCACGGGTGAACGTTTTCCAAAAAAAAAAATTGATTTCTTCCATTTTTGACCATTTCCAATAAAACTGCCCGACTAAAAAAGATGTTATGTAATCATATATCACCATATATAAACCCATATATATGTTCATATCTAATTTGATACGAATATTGGAATATATAATTATATCAAACGAGATAAGCATGTTATCTAAACTGATAGAATTTGATCCGAAAAATGGGTCTATCTAATTGCATTAAATTATATATAAATACATATAATTTTATAAAAATTTTCAAATAAAATTTTAGTAAATATTGTTCACACAAAAAAATATTGTTCAACTTTTGTTGTGTTTTTCGCTTGTTTTATTTATGTAGTTGTTTTTATAAATGTTTATGTATTAGTAACTGATATTTTAAATTACTTTTTATAAAATTTCATAAATTTTCGTTGAGTTTATTATTTTATTTAGTTAAATATTTTAATTTTGCCATATTAAATATGAATATTTATTAATTCTAGAACATTACTGTAAAATAGTTATGTAATTTTTGAAATTTTGTTTAAAAAATTAAAAATTTTTTTAAACAAAAAATCGCAAAAAGTTTTGAATAAAAACAAACTATTTTTTTAATTTTCAAAAAAATTTTGACAGAGTCCTTATGCCCCAGAAAAAAAAAGAAAACTAATTTCTGTGAGAGAATCTTTCATATATGTAAGTATAAATAAATCCATCAAATGAATGAAAATTGCATACAGGTTTATTTTAATAAAATACAATGTTATGAAATGCAAGCTAAAAATAAAGAAATATATTTTTTATAGTTGGCATGTCAACTACCACTTTATCCAGCTGAATAGAGTCTTATTTAGAATTTATACAATATTGATCACTTTTAATCCAATGGATTAATTTTTAATCAAATGCATATAATATGCTATTTAGAAGGTATACAATATTGATCAATTTTTAATCCAATAAATTAATTTTTTCTCAAATACATATAAAAAAACCAATAAAAATGCTAATCAAATGTATCACTATTTTATTGAAAATTTATTCAATTAAAGAGCTACAAATTTTTAGTTGAATGGACAATTTTTGTGATTGGAGAAATTTCAACGATAAAATTTATTGAATAGGCAGTTTTCATGATTGAATTTAGTTTTTATTTTTTTTGTGTGTTGAGATCACTTATTTTCACTCATATTAAATACTAATGGCCGACAGAACAGTTTGGCTAACAAAGTGGGTATTTGTCGATCTTTGGTATTGATAAAAATGAGGATTGAATGCGATTTAGGACGTTTTTAGGACGCAAATTGTCCTTAAACTTAGAATAACGCAGTTTGTAATTGAATATCAATAAAAAGCAAAATTCAAAACGAGAAAAAGTTGCTTAGAAATATTTGTGCTAATAAACTTGGAAATATTTGACAAAGTAAATTTTCGGTTTTTACACAACTTTACAAAAATTTGTCGGAACAACTTTTTCTAGTTTAGAGTTTTTGTCTTATAAAATTTGTCTTTCTTATAAAATAAAAAAAAAACTCTTTCTAAGTTTGTCTTCTTCATTGTTATAGTGCAATAAACTTTATAAAATTTTGTATAATTAGATTTCATGTTATGTTATATATTTTGATATAAGATTGTTTATAGAAGCTTATACGCCATTATATATAATTATATATAAACTATATCGCAGATCTCTTAATATATGGCTGGATACCAAATCGCATATGATTATCTATAACGTCATATCAAACATATTTATAAAACCAAAGTGTTAATATAAATGTATATGGTTATATAAAGCCACGCATATAAACATTTATAATAATATCAAATCATATAAGATTATATAAAAACTTTTTTAGTCGGGTGGGGGGTGTAATGACAAATCTATTTTTAAGGGACACTCTAATATATATATACATATATATTTACCGATCACGCAGGACTGCAACTAATTATTTCTCAAACTGCGGATGCGCCCTCCAAAAAATATAAAATTTTATTTTCTTCACGCATAGACATGAAGAGATTATTATTGTCATATCTTCCTTATTTCTGAAGGCACACTAATCACTTTGGCCTCATTTATTTTGTTTATTTGTCAGTTATATGTCAGCATCAAAAAATTTGCAATTACATTGAGGCTGAAAGCGCAAAAATTAAAAATCTCTGAAATTACTGTTTATTCAAAAAACAGAGTTACATATTTTAAAGAACTACCATTTGTTCCTAATTGAGGGCACCTATTTTTTCAACAAGTGTGAAATTTTTCAACATCAGAATTATTATCCACCAAAGGTTTCAGGCGATTTCCTCTTAAGCACCGTAAGTTGTTTGAGTTTCACGTGAAAAAACTGTTATACTCCATATAAAAAAAATGAATTTTCACGACAATCAGTTTCCCGTGAAAATTGTGTAGAGTTTGTTTTCACGCAAATTTAATGAAGAATATTATTTTTCTTGTGAAAAAGTGACATTTTGTGTTTATTGTGATTGTGGCTTTCTAATAACATGGAAAAAATTTTTCGTTTTCAGAGTTTAAAATACTATTTATGGCCTTTAAAGTTTGAGTGAAATTTTTCCACGTGAAAAACAACTTACGGTGCTTTATGCTGAAAAAGTTATACCCAAACGATTTGAAAAACTTTTAAAAGTTACAAGCAAAATTAGGGTAAATTAGGGTAGTTTTTAATTGAGTAGAGCACATTAAGCGTATAGATATTAAAATTTTTGGTTGCCTCGAAAATATATATATGGGAAAACCTACGAAACAGGTCGATTTTAGATTTTAAAAATGAAAAATTTCAAATTAGTGGCACACATTTTTTTCTAGATTAACTTATTTAAAATACATTAAAAAGAAGTAATCTGTTCGCGTGAATAAATTTTTTTGAGTGCTGAAAAAGTTATAAACAAAAAACCGCACACATTTTCGGTAGTAAATATTTTTAAATTTTTGAATTTTTCGGGCATGCGACCACATATATTCAAGTAACTTTTCCGTGCTGAGTCCGAATTTGGTTTCCAAATTTTTCCATCACATCTGGTTTTTGAGCAAATTGAGGTCAAAGTTACCAAAAACCTTTTTTGGCTATTGTTGTTGTTGTTTTTACACACTTTTACCTCGAGTTAATGAAAAAAGATGACACACATTTTTCAATCATCACGGTAATTTTATTCGAAAATGCATAGTCGCGCTATATTTCCATTATTGATTATAAGTTATGTTGTTTTTTTTTTTATTTTTCCGTCCGTCCGTCTGTCTCTCCATGTATTCTTGTGCGCACGCTACAGGTCGCGAATATTAAGATTTTTTGATAAAATTTGGTAGACCGATTTATATGGGCCCAAGGACGAAGTCTATTGATATTGGTTTAAATCGGTCTATGTTTGGACTTGTGCTCATATAAATTTCCCTCAAAACTGCAGCATAAAATTGAATGGCACATCCACGATTTAAAGAGTTATGGGATCAAATATGTCTTGAATGGTACACATCTTCATTACTATTATTATCTGAAAGTGCTAAACGGATCGGACTAATTTCTTATTCTCTACAACATATCTTTCTCCGAAATTCGCTAAAAGGTTAAATTCGAATTGAAGGTACCTCCACCGTTGTAAGAATTATGAAGTCTAATCAATCTGGAACGGTAGATGTTATCATAACTATCATTACATGAAAGTGCTAAACAGATCGGATTTTATTTTTAGGCTTTACATCAATTTTCGCTGTACAATACGCTAAAAATCCAACTTTAAATTGACTAGCACATCCACAGATAAAAGAATTAATGGCTGAAATCTGGCTTATATGACATATATCGCAATTAATATTGTTGGGTGTAAGTGCTAAAACGATAGGATTATGCGTTTGGTTTCTACATCACTTTTAGCTCCAAAAATCTATTAAAAGCTACATAATTTAACCTAAAATGGATCTGGACACCAAACTAATAGTACGATCCATTTAGCACTTACACAGAATAATAGTATAACCGATATATACCGATCACGCAGGACTACAACTAATTATTTCTCAAATTACGGATGTGCCCTTCAAAAAATATCAAATTTCAAGCTGTTCACGTATAGAGGTGAAGAGATTATTGTTGCCATATTTTCTTTATTTTTGCAGGCACACTTATTAGTTTGATATCAAATTTTTACTTGTTTGTTGTTTACTTGTTTGTTGTTTACTTGTCAGTTATATGTCAGTATGAAAAAATTTTCAATTGCATTGAGGCTGAAAGCGCAAAAATTAAAAAAATGGACTAATTAATTGATGATTTCATTACCATTACATTGATATCAATGGTAATGAAATTATTTTCATTACCATTTTTTTTAATTAATGGTAATGATTCTAAAATTTAATTTAATTGATTAATGACAATGATTTTAAATTTCATTACCATTGATAATGAATAAATTAAAAAAAATAATTGCCATTGACAGAAAAACGTAAAAATGGAGTAAACCTCGCTGAAATCGAAGATGGAATATGCTCATTCAGGCTCATGCTTATTTGAAATTAAATATTACTTTCTATTCCGTTGTTATTTGTATTCAGGTAAAGTTTAACGGAATTAAATGGATCCTCCTTAATAAATTGTGTTTTATAACTTCCCTTGCCAAACCAGTTGTTCGTTTTCATTTGTCTGCATTTTTTGTAAACAAATGGTTTTTAATCAATTGTAATTAGTTTTATATATACATTAGTGTAATTTCATTACCATTAGTAATGATTTTTCTAATGAAAAATATTTCATTACCATTAAATGGTAATGGAATTTTTTTCATTGTCATTAGTATGAACTAATGGTAATGAAAATTCAATGGTAATGAAAAATTCCAATGTATGCTACCATTTGTTCCTAATTGGTGGCACCTATTATTTTTAACAAGTGGCAGATATTCTAACATCATAATTATTATCCACCAAAGGTTTTGGGCGATTTCCTTTTATGCTGAAAAAGTTATAACCAAAAGAGTTGAAAAACTCTTGAAAGTTACAAGCAAAATTAGGGTAGTTTTTAATTGAGTAGAGCACATTAGCAGTATAAATATTAAAATTTAAGATGTTCGCCTGATTAAATTCGTTGCCTCGAAAATGCTGATACCATCAAAAATATTATATATTGTTATTAAAATGGTTTAAATCCCGAGTTACATGGAATCGCCCGGTTCCGTAGATTTGCCCATATAATGCATTCCATCAAATCAAAATTTAATAGTCGATATTTGTTTTTCATGTTTAGGTATATGGTACGTACACTCAGGGAACTTCTGCAGTCAGAATTTGTTAGTTGTTCAAGTAGTATTTCAGTGAAGTTATTTTAAATGAAAATAACATTCATTTGTAGACGAAACGTAAATTTTAACTACATTCGTAAGTTATTAAAAAAAAACAAACAGTCGTTTTGTTTTAAAAAAAAATAAACCAAATAAAATGTATGTAAGTAAATTTTGTTAGTTCCCTACGGGAAATTTTAACAAACTGTCACCGAACTGGCCCCTTTATATGGAATAGACTGGTCACTTTTACATGGCGTTGTCATAGGAGGGGGAAATTGACCCCTTGTGACATGTCACAAGATAAATCCCAGGACAGGTCCCTGAACTTTGTTTTTTATGAGAGTTCAGTACCCTGTCCTAGGATTTGTCTTGTGACATGTCACAAGGGGTCAATTTCCACCTCCTATGACAACGCCATGTAAAAGTGACCAGTCTATTTCATATAAAGGGGCCAGTTCGGTGACAGTTTGTTAAAATTTCCCGTAGGGTTGTTTTAATTAATTTGTGCTTCATTTTACTACCATTGTAAGTTGTTCTTGTGTGTAAGTTGAATTTAATGAAATGTTAGTAGTCCTGTTTTGAAGTGAAATTTCATTTGTTTTAAATTACATTTGTGGCGGTCTTTACGAACAAAATATTTTAAGTGTATGCTTTATTTGAAGGTATTTTTGTAAAAGGGTTGCGGTATTTCTTAATTTACTTTTTTTTGTTAAAATTTTGTAAAAAAAATAACAGGAAAAAGTAAAAATTTTGGTAGAAAGTCCGTTATATGAAGCAAAATTGGCATATTTTTTTACATTCTCATTTAATTGCCAAATTTCAGAGCTAATGTGTATTATAAAATTGACATTGAAATTACTTTATAGGTGAAAATGTATGCGCTTCATAGAAAAAATCGATAAACATTTTTACTAAAGATATTAAAAATTACTTGAAAAGGGCCCTGTAGAAAAAACTGATTAAATCAGCAGATTTCCCAAAATTTTAGCTATATTTTAGTTAATTGTAGACTAAAACATTATTAATTAAGCATATGTGACGCGCAAAATAGAAAGGGACCTAAGGGTAAAAAAGGGTAAAAATAGGGCATGGGATCGGTCTCATTCGATGCTCAGATGTTGTCCACATCAAAAAAAAAAAATGACTTTTTTACCCTTAGGTCCCTTTCTCTATGCGCTGTCACATATGCTTAATTTTCAAAGTTTTTTTTAAAGATTTTTTTAATGAGAATAAAAATCGACCCTGCTGAGAGCAGTCTACTATTTTTTTTAGCAAACTAAAATATAACTAAAATTTTTAATATTTAACAGTTATATTTTTGCTGAAAGTATCTACTAATTTCAGCACTTTTTGTGCAGGGCCCCTTTGAACCAAATTTTAGAAGCTTTTTTGCTAGAGTTTATTTCTATCTTTGTAAGATTATATTCCATACATGGGCAAATGCGGCCAGTCAACCAATTTCGTGCGGCCATTCATTAATTTTAAAACAATCAAAAAATTTTGAAAATTTAAAGCAAAATTAAAAAAAAAAATTTAATTAAAGTTAAAAAATTAAAATTAGAATTAAAAATATACATAATACAGAAAAGAGCGATAACAAAATAAACATTCAACGGAGCCTCAAAAAATTACACCGATCAACAAATATCGACAAAGACAGACTTCCTCTAAAACTTTCTAAAGCATTTTTCATTCAATAAAATACATATTAAAATCAGAAATCAAAGCAAGAAAATAGAAAGTTTTCAAGGAAAATATACTTTAAAACCTGTAGTATGTTCTGGATCCTAAGGGTTTTTCCATTGAAATGTGTTTGTAAAAAGCTCGGTCAAAAGGGCCAATAAAGAGAAAAGGAGTTGCAGTAAATTAAAAAAAAAAGTCTTTTTGCTTAAGAAAATGTATCATTCTTTGTAAAATTACTTACACACAGAGAACAGATTCGTTGTGTCAACCGAATTTGTTGCCAACCAAATTTTGGTAGTTATGTGAACTATCACATTATTCGGTTACGGCTACCAACATTTTCAGTTATACCTACCTATTTAATTTAATATTCAGTAGCTCCAACCAATTTTTTTTTTGAAAGTAATTTCTGTATATTTAAAACAGAACACTGTTTCCATTATTTTTTTATTTTTATTAATGATATCAGCTAAATAAAAAATATTACAAAATACACGATTTAAATAAAAAAACTCATATAAAAACCAACAAATTTAAGTTAATGATAATCATTTATGATAAAGGAGACCTCGGCATGATGTTTTCTTACAGAAAGGATGCATTATTTAAAAGTGTGCTTCAAATTGTAAATACTGCTTCCAAATATATTTTATATATATTAACGGAGTTTATAGGTGCCTGTATTTTCAATGAATTTTTAATATTGCTATTGTATATTTGGGTTACCAATCAAACCTTTGTAGATAAAGTTGTTTCTCAGCAAAGATCTTCAGTTTGAAAAAACGTCAGGGAAGGATTTGATCCACTAAAAAGGTTACAGGATAATCCCATCTGATGTTGGTGCTCTAAAAGAAAAATTTTATTATTAATAACACTATGCGACAGTCAAAATCGGGATGGGATGAAACCAACGGGAAATGTTATATCGGTCAAAAACAAGTTATACGTGTCCCGGCGTTTCGCTGGGTCACCTCTAGGAATCGAGATATATATTTTTTTGACATAACTCGAGAACCACTAGTCCGATTTTGCTCAAACAATTTTAAAAAAATTAAAAATTACAATTCCTTTAATCTGTTCATATAACGTTTTTCTATATACTCAACAGTTTTGCCGGTAAAAATAAATGTTTGTTACCGCTACCATAAAAATCAATAACCTTTTGTTTATTACTTTTTTTTAATATTTTAGGCAAAAAATATTTTTTTCTTCATACATTTATTTTTACCGGCAAAACTGTTGAGTATATAGAAAAACGTTATATGAACAGATTAAAGGAATTGCAATTTTTAATTTTTTTAAAATTGTTTGAGCAAAATTGGACTAGTGGTTCTCGAGTTATGTCAAAAAAAAGACCACCAAATCGATATATCTCGATTCCTAGTGGTGACCCAGCGAAACGCCGGGACACGTATAACTTCTTTTTTACCGATATAACTTTCCCCGGTAGTTTTAACCCTTCCCGATCACTGACCCCTACCATTTGTCTCACAGTGTAATTGCTTTGTGGTCCATGTATTTATAAAGTTATTTAAAAATTAAAGACTTACGTGGCATACAAACAGTTAAGCACATTATTTTTTGGTCAAAATTTATGTAGATATTTTTTTTTTTATTAAAAATTTAAGTATTTTCGTTTTGTATTATTTTTTTAAATTTTATTTTATTTCTTTTAATTTGACATTTAATTGGGAATATATTTTCCAATAATCTGTCACGACTATCAAAATCTTTTTAGAAAGTAAATGTATTTGTATATTTGGTATTATAACCGAAAATATACAAAAAAAATAAATTAAATTAAAACAATAATCAGTTGCAAACACCGAATTAAAAAATTATTTAATTTTAAAATTTGATGTTTACTGAAATGTAGTTGTAACACCCAACAAATCGAGCATGATATCTATTTTAAAGTTTTTAAAACTATTGTGACTGCCAAAGGTTTGTGAAATATTTGCTTTTTCTCCAAATTGGTTGGGAAAGCCGATAAAGGTATTGCAGAGAAGTGTATTTAGTAAAGTTTGTTCTATATGTGTTGTTATAATAAACTATTTACTGCGTCTGTTATTTTTAAATTGCCTCGAACAAAATTATGACTAAGTAACAGATTTTTGAAGGTTATAATTATTTTTTGACTAAATTATTTTCTGTGTGTACAGACTAGGGTTTGGGGTTCGGGAATTCCCGGGCGGGAATTCTCGGGATATCCCAGGAAAAGTTTGCCGGGAATTCCCGGGAAAACGGGAAATTTTAAAAATACTTTAAATTGTTTTTGTTTGGAATAGGATTTTTTAATTTTAGTCATAAAAAACATTTCAAATACCAACACAAAATGTTATTGCTAAAATATTTTAAAAGGGAATCAATTTCTTTGAAACACAAAAAATCTTTGCCAAGTAATTAGGAGCATTTCAACTAATAAAGATTTTTCGCATAATGCAGCGCAGTGCAATATTTGCCCCAAAAGACTAATGGTTAACGAAGGTATTATCCGACATCTAAATTTGGTTCACAAAAAAAAAAAAAAATGAGAGTCATGCAGCTTCTCTTGAAGAAAACAACAACAAGAATAACGTTCCATCTGAAATTAGCAAAGTACCCGAAGGAAAAAGTGTAAGCTGAATAGGCATTGATCGTTTTATGGTAGGGCAAACATTTCCTGAAATGGTATCCAAATTAGCCGCAGTCAATCCGCACCATAACTAGATCTTCGTTTATTCGAGAAAGTTTTTCTAATAAAAAACTTGGCATTGCCAAAAAACGAAACCGATGTAAAGAACATTATATTAAATTACTACAATCATGTAAAAGATATCATGATAAGAGAAATATCGAGCAATATTTCTAACAATAGGAGATTTACTATAATCTTAGATGAATGGACAAGAATATCACAAAAGAGATATTTGAACATATGTATGTATAAACGGAAATAATTAATTTTTTAACCTGCGGTTGGTTTATATGTCAGGAAGATGTAATGCTGATGAATTAAGAAGAATTGTAGAAATAAGGCTAGAATAGTTTTATTTGTATTTGGAAAATAACATTGTGGCCACCATATCTAATGGGCCGAATGCAGAGCTTTAAAGAATTAATTCCTTTTTGGAATGAATTCCCAAAAATTTAATTCAATTCTTTAATTCAAGGAATGAATTCATCAATAAGACATAAGCAGGAATTAATTCCTGTGAATGAATTCAAAGAATTCAAATTTATAGAATGAATTCCCTGACAAAAGCGTAAAGAATTAAAATTAAATAATTCATTCACTAAAGAATTCATTCAACACTAGTTAATTCAATTTAAAATCAAGGAATTCATTCAATTCAAGTTAATTCAACTTTTGGCTAAGGAATTCATTCAACTGTGCACTTAATTCAACTTTTGATCAAGGAATTCATTCAATTCTAGTTGATTTAACTTTTGGTCAAAGAATTCATTCAATTCTAGTTAATTCAACTTTTGGTCAAGGAATTCATTCAAGTTCAACTTTTCGCCAAGGAATTCATTCAATTCTAGTTAATTCAACTTTTAGTCAAGGAATTAAATTTATTTCGTTTAATTCCCTAGGAATTAAATTTTTTCGTTTAATTCCCTGAATTAAGTTTTCAATTCCTAGGGAATTAAACAAAAAAAATTATTTCCTAGGGAATTAAACGAAAAAAATTTAATTCCTAGGGAATTAAACGAAATAAATTTAATTCCTTGACTAAAAGTTGAATTAACTAGAATTGAATGAATTCCTTGACTAAAAGTTGAATTAACTAGAATTGAATGAATTCCTTGACTAAAAGTTGAATTAACTAGAATTGAATGAATTCCTTGACCAAAAGTTGAATTAACTTGAATGAATTCCTTGACCAAAAGCTGAATTAACTAGAATTGAATGAATTCCTTGACCAAAAGTTGAATTAACTAGAATTGAATGAATTCCTTGACCAAAAGTTGAATTAACTAGAATTAAATGAATTCCTTGTTGAATAAATTCATAAAATTTTATGAAGGCATTAGAAAAAAATGAATGAATTCCTTTAATATAAATCGAATGAAAAAAAAGGAATTCATTCAATTCCTTAAGTTTGGTCAGGGAATTCATTCCCAAAATATAAATTCAGTTCAAAAAGAGGGAATTAGGGAATTAATTCTTCGAAGCTCTGGCCGAATATGATGAAACGGTTTGTTTCCGACAATCCTGTAGTGGGTGCTTTCTGCTGGAATCATGCAATTAATTTGGCAGTGCTTAGAGTAATTTATGTGAAACCAAATGTTCAACATTCTGATATTTTTTACTTTGAATTCTCACTACACAGACTGAATTTGTACTGAAATAGTGTTTTATTTAACAAATATTACTTATATAGGTGGTTTTCATTACCAATTTCGTTCAAAAATATTTCCCGGGATCAAATTTTTTTATTCCCGTTTCCCGGGAAATGAAAAAGTCCGGGAAATCCCAAACCCTAGTGCAGACTTAAAATACTATTTTTCCCGCTTTTTTTTGTTTACTGAGGAAGCTTATAAAATTAAAAAAAAACTCGTTATTTTAAGTTAAGTGTGCTCCTTTGCTTTTTGTGTAAATTTCAATAAAATGAGAGTAATCACAAAATCCTCTATCTAAAAGACAAAATTAGCCAAAAGTACGGGAACGCACAAAATCAATTTTCTAACCCAAAACCATAGTATACTATAGTAGCCCCATCATTAAAGAATTGAGAGCTTGTCCCTATCCTGCGGGAAATTTTAACAAACTGTCACCGAACTAGCCCCTTTATATGAAATAGAGTTGTCACTTTTACATGGCGTTGTCATAGGAGGGGGAAATTGACCCCTTGTGACATGTCACAAGACAAATCCTAGGACTGGTTACTGAACTCTCATAAAAAAACAAAGTTCAGGGACCTGAATTTGTCTTGTGACATGTCACAATGGGTCAATTTCCCCCTCCTATGACAATGCCATGTAAAAGTGACCACTCTATTTCATATAAAGGGGCCAGTTCGGTGACAGTTTGTTAAAATTTCCCGTAGGGTATCTCATGTAGTTGTAGTGGTATTAAGAACCATATGTACAAGTAAAATCAAAAAACACTACTTCATTTTTTCAAATGACAGAAAATGAGTAAAGCTACTATATTATACTAGCCTAAAACTATAAAAAAATAAAAATTCGTATAGTTTTAGTCTCAAAAATCGCACAGAAACACGTATTTTTTGGACTCAAAAGTTTTTTTTGACTTCGTTCAGTTAATTTTTATATACAGAAGTTTTATTTTGTGTATTTCTTCGCTTAATTAAAATTTAGAATTTTCCCAATGGTGTTATTTGTTTATCATTGCACCAGCTGTCCCTTTTACAATTTTTTTTAATAGTAAAAAGAGAAGTTAATAGTAGACAGAGGCAGAAAATTTTATAAAAATATCCGTAAGAACCCAAAAATATCTGTAAGGGCCTAAAGGTCTTTAAAACTTGTTTAATATTACAACTAAGAGTGGCTAATACCCATAAAGGAAAATTTAATATCTAACGCATTTTCTAAGTTTTAAACTAAATTATATATTTCAAAAAAAAAAATATGTAATTTTATTTCTAGGTGATTTCAATTTTCAAAAATTTAAGTTTTTTGTCAATATTTAAAATTTTGTGCAATCCGTTTGTGATATGGAGTATATTGTTTTACCCATTTTCTGCCAAGCATGGATCCGTGCGAATTTTCTGCCAAAACTACGTAGAAGGATAGGTAGACGTGTCTTTAGAGATATGTTGGTAAAAAATGGATTAAACAATTTAAATACTGTATCTCATAGTTTTGTTACTTGAGTTTAAAAGCGAAATTATATTTTAATACTTTTTGGACAAATTTTTAATTTATTTGTGCGGTTTCCTTGTTCGATATTAGTTTTAAAAGATCCCACTAAAAAAATTCTGATGTAGTGCTTTACAAACTACTTCCACTGCTTCACAAGTATCTGTTAGTGTATTTTTACTGCATTTTTAGAAGTTAATCTGAACAACATCAACAAATCACTTCTGCCGGGGTTTTATTACATTTTTATAGATTATTGGAAAGGTTAAATATTAAAAGTAAATTACATCATTATTATTTTGATTTCCAATGGAGTGCGCCATTTCAATATGATCTTAGACTAATTTCATAGCGCAACAATAATTTCAAGCCCGATGGTTCCAACACAAAACGAAAGTAAAATTCCAGAGGATTTTGAAAAGTTAGCTCGGTTTTTTATTTTATGACCTCTTGAAATATCTGTGTTGCGCGAAAGCCCAAATATGTTGCACATTTTTAGAGTTAGGAACTCTCTCGCGTTCTTGAATAAGTTAAATTTCAACTGTTCTTTTCGGTTCTTTTATTTTATTCGGAATTATCAAACAAACCACTGACATAATATAATCTTATACTGATAGAAAAATCCTGAAAAAATAGCAAAAACAGGTACTCAAAATTAGTAAACAGAAAGCTTTGAAATTAGTAAATCCGTTTTGCTAAATATTAGTAAGATAAGTACAGCAAAAATGCAACTGTTTTAGTAATATTTGAGTTAAATTTCGTTTAATTGAATTACAAATTTAACTTGCTAATATTGGCTAAAAAAATATTGCTGAATATTAGTAGAAAAAAAGCAGTAAAGAATTTGTTATATATTTAAAAGTTAATTTATGTTTAAATTTAATTGAGTTTAATACAAATAATGAACTCTCCTGCTACAATAAACAGAAATATTTGCTAGAAAATAGTAGACTGCTGTCTGCAGTGTAGATTTTAATCGTATTAAGAAAAAAATAAAAATATAAAATTATTTGTGATGGTTAAGTCGACTAATTTCCGGTAAATCTTTTGCTGATTTTAGAAGGGTAAATTGTTATTCTCGATTGACTAAAATATAGCTGAAATTTTAGTCATAGATTTTTCTTGCTGTTTGTATCTTTATAATGTTTAGCAAACAGATTCTGCCTGACTCAGCTGTTTTTTCAGGAGTAATTTTTGAAGACTTTTATATTAGTGTATGAAAAACTGAAAATATTTCTCGAATGAGCGAGTGAACTAAAAGAACACACTAGGTCAAAAATAAAATTGATTGAAACGAACTGCGAACTATAATGCCAAATTCTAGTAATTTTTATTCCAATTATTTGTTTGTACAAAATGTTTTATTTTGTGTGAGAATTTCCGAGTGTCCTCACATTTTTACTCAATATTTCTAATTTTTTTTACGATAGACTAACACTCAGGCAATATTCCCTACTTATGCTAGTGCATTGTGTTAGAATTAGGAAAATAGAATAGATTTGGACAATTTTTAACACCAAACTGCTAACAACAAACAATTAGGCCTTTTTTAATCACTGGATTTACTCGCCGATATAATGTACAATTAAATTTTGTAAAAATGTGAACAAAGGAATTAAAATTAGCTAAATCTAAAATGGATTTAAAAAATAAATAAATCCGTTTCGGATTTAGCTTCATTTTATTCCAGAAATTGCATTTTCGCAAAGTTTAAATTTTTTCTTTCACATTATATTAGGGAATAAGTGTTAGATTTGGATAAAAATATGAAATTTTGAAAATTAAAAAACAAAATGTGAATTTTTTGAGAAGATAAAATAAATCTAAAAATAAATCCAGTGATTAGAAAAAGGCCTAAATATGAATAAAAAGCAACTGATAGTGCGTCTTTGTGACGAGATTGTGATTAAAATAACACATGTTTCAAGAGGCCATCAAATTAAAAACCGAGCTAGATTTGCTAAACATTTTGAGGGTTTTGTTTTAGAACCAGCGTACTTTCATTTCGCGTTTGAAACATTGATTCTGACCGCGATTTTCGTTTAGTAAGATCTTCTAAAACCGCAGAATATAGTTTTGTTAAATATACTGTGTATTTAATTTACAGTCACTTCCAGAATAAATTTCTTGTTTCTCCTAAAGTACGCTTTTTCATGGACAGTTAATAATTTAAATTTAAAAAAACATTATGAAAATCCAACATTATAATGCTTAACTTAGGGTGGAAAAAATTGTAAAATGTCGAATTATGCCAAATTATCACCCATAGCAACAGCTTGTGCCTGCAAGCAGGAAACCTGTAATTTTAAGGAAAACCGAAGGTTAATCAATTTTATGTTTATATGACGAAATTTTATGTTTATATAATAAATATGTCGAAAGTTATTAGTATTAACAATAAAAAATAGCCACTTCTCAATTAACCCTCTAACCGGCCTAAGCTTTTTTGCAATGAAATTTATATCATGTGTTCCTCATGAAAAACAAACAATAAGTTCTTCTACAAAATTTTTTTTCGTTGCCTACTTTAGGTGATATGGGCCAAAATAGTTTAAGGGTGAATCTCGAAAACTAGCGCATAGAAATTACTAGGTTTAAGCACAAATTATTTCTCTTACCAAGATGTAATTGCAATAAAAAAATTACATTTTTTGTGCAGTTACTTAAGGGGATGTAGCGATTTTCGTTTTCGGAAAAATGCGAAATTGAGCGAAAACGCACCAAAACTTCAATACCCAAGTAAAAAAATGATATGGAGCCATATGAAGTTATATTTAATTATATATAATCTTTTATGTAATTAGATATAATTATATCCGAAAAATGAGAACATCTTATTGTATCTTATTGTATCGAATTGTATACAATTGTGTACAATTTGGTACAATTTGATACAACTTTATGCAATTCGATACAATTGTATCCGAATTTTGTCCTCATCCAATTACATCAAATTATATCTTTTTGTATAAATTTATATAAAATGTTATAAAAGTGCACATAGTTTGATACAATTATATCTAAAAATTGACCTTATACTTTAGATCATATTATATATGACCACATCTAACATATACAAAAATTATTTTTTTAAATAAAAAAGATATGCAATATCTGGAGATCAGACCTGGGGGATTTCAATAACAATTGCAAATAAATATAATTGAAATTAAAAAAAACTCAATTACATTTCATGAAAATTTTCAATCACAAGTAATTGTAATTGAAAGTGATTTCAATTACAAATTTCAATTACATTTAGAATTAAAGTGTTTTTTGTTAAAATTTTGTAGAAAAAACTGACTGGGATTGGTTGGGTAGGCGTGGATAAGTATAAAAAGAATACCTCATGTTGGGCTGACCCCTCACTTGTGCTTTTTGTCATTATTTCTTTTCCGAAAAAATGTAATTGTAATTGACATTTTTTCAATTAAAATTATATGTAATGTATAATTGAACATTTTCTATTACAAATTACTTGTAATTGTTTTTTTTTTTTTGAATTACAATTACAAATAATATGTAATTGTGTAATTGCATGTGTAATTAATTTCCAAATATAATGATTAACCCAAAGATCTGCTGGAGATCCTATAATTTCAATAAATCTTCAATTACTTTTATCCAGATTTA
Source organism: Leucophora obtusa (assembly GCA_949987735.1). NCBI lineage: Eukaryota > Metazoa > Arthropoda > Insecta > Diptera > Anthomyiidae > Leucophora > Leucophora obtusa. The sequence goes on from OX465295.1 coordinate 371,224,239, forward strand.
CTATGACAGTGCATTAAACATGAACAAAATTTTCTTTATTTTTAGTAATTTTAAAATAAAATTAACAAGACTGAAATTTTAAAGTTATTAGGATTATGTTATACAACCAAGATATAAGAAAAATAGAAAAAAAATAGTAAAATATTACAAAATAGTAAAAATTACTAAAAATATATGATGCAAAAAATAAACTCACTCACGAATCATGCACGGGTTATATATTCTTATTCACGCTCACGCACGAATCAAGTACGAATTATATATTCTCAGACTCACGCACGAATCACTAGAGTATAGTAATTATTACTCACAATCACGTGTGAATAACGTGACTCACGAACATTTCTAGTCACGCGCCAATCGCTAGTAATTACTAAATCTAAAACTAGTTCAAAATCATTGTTAACATAGAACCACATATGAAAATAATACGGTTTTATATGGACCTTATATATTTTTATATAAAATCACTTTGAAATAATTGCTTATGTAGGATGATATATAATTATAGATGATTTTATAAAGAACGTTATATTGTTATATATTAAAGAAATCATGAAATATTGTGTATACGGAACCATATTAAGTTATATATGGGTTCTTATTCGTCAATATATAATCATATCTAATACAAATTATGAAATATTTCTTATATGGCTCCACATAAAGTTTTATATTATTATGTATAGTGTCATACTAAATTATATATAAACATATATGTAATTATATCTGTAATATGTTACTTTATGTACTTATATATAGCACATGCAATTATATGTAGGCCAGTATGTAATAATAATGTGGCCATATGTAACTATAAGTTACTATATGCAATTACATAAAATAATATATGGTTATATCAAAACTTTTTTACTCGGGTATATTTTATTTAAAATTTTAAGCTTTGCTACTTATACCAAATATATTATTTTTACCAAATTTCAGAAAAATCCGTCCATTCCTTTTCAAGTTAAGACGATGTCCTTTAAATGTATCCTTATGGAATCCTGTGTGTCCTTGGACCAAAGTAAGGAATTTTTTGAACATATTAAGCTTCAATCTTACTTTATGGTCATTATCAATTGTTTTAGTCTATTTAAATATATTTTTAAGATTTTTGAAAATTTTGTTTGTTTTAAAATATTTAATTTTTGAAATTTTACGAAATTTTATCTTTGACACTTTCTCGTTTCCAAACCGTGCATTTTATACAAAAAAATTCTTCACAAAAAATTTAATAAATTTTGTTTTCTGTTGGAAAACACAATTTCTTATTGTCTAGGGTGGGCTCGAGCTTTTTGCCCACCCCAGAATTTTAAAAAAATTTGTCTATAATTCTTGTTCTATGATTATTTTTTTTTAAATATCAGTTAATCCTGTATTTTTGATTGGGAAAATGTCTTCTAGTTTCCTAGGAAGATAATTTGTTGGAATCTAAGGGTCAGTTTTAGAGACAGAACTAATATCGATTTTTGTCTTGAATATTTCTTAAATAAGAAGTGTTGTTTAAAAATTCGATCTTAGTTCTGGCTATAAGAGAAAAATTTCTTGGATTTAATAGTTTTTTAAAGGAATAATTAGTTAGTATTACACTCATAGAAATAAATCTGTAAAAATAGCAGAAAAAGCAACTAAAAATTAGTTAAAAATAATTTACCAGAAAGAACTGTTTTTTTTTTTTGCTAAATACTAGTAAAATAAGAACATCAAAAATAAAGCTGTTAAATTTGCAGAATTTTAGTTATATTTAAGTTAACTTTTAGTTAATTGAAAATGACGAATTGTATTGTAAAATCTACAGAAGATTTTGCTAAATTTTAGTAGACTAAAAATAACAAAAATAAACTGTTATATCAATAATTTTTGGTTATTTTTAAGCTAAATTTAGTTGAATGCAAATAGCAGTCTATAATTTTAATTAGCAGAAATATTTACTAAAAAATTGTAAAACTGTAAATTTAACAGGTTTATTTTTGCTGTTCTTATTTTACTTGTATTTAGCAAAAAAAAAATCTGCTATTTTAACAGTTTCTTCTGCAGCATCATTTTTAACTAATTTTTAGTTACTTTTTCTGCTATTTTTACTGATTTACTGATCTATGAGTGTACTATTTTGAGGAAATTTCGATATGTTGTAGAAGCAAAAATTCTACGAAGAAAATGTCAGTTTTTGATCACCTCGGTAATTTAAGTGGTCAAAATATGAGGTAAGAATAGGTTCGTCAGAGGTGGAAGAAAATATGAGACAGGTTGATCTTATATTTCTTTTCTCCATCAAATATCAAAATTTTATACTATTCTGAGCATATAGCATTCCCTGCACAAGGTTTTCTTCAGAAAAAGGATGCATTTTTCAGAGTTTTCTATAAAAAAACTTTTAAAATTTTTTTATCAAAAGGGAGCGAGTTATTTTTAAAGTATTTTTTTGTATGAAAAAATCGAAAGTTTTTTTTAAGATTAAGGGTCTGAGAATGGCCAAATAAATAGCCAAACATAAATGGGGCCCTTGCCCACCCCAGAAAAATGGTCTAGGTACGCCTATGATATAGTGGGGATTGCTTTAAATTCTTCGGACTTTCTTCCAGTTGTACAACTTTCATTAATAAAAGTTTTGTCTAAAAAAATGGGTCTGAAGGCTTTTTATTTTCTAAATAGTTACCTATGTATATATAATATAAGCATTCCTATATGCATATTCAAAATTCGTTATTTATTATTCCCAGCAACAGGATACTAATTGGATAACCATCTGAAAATTTGGTAAAACAAGCCTGAAAAAACAATTTGTTAAATTCATTTTCGTGGTTTATGAAAATCTCTACTTACCGTTAACATTATGATTTTTAATATGTTAAGTAGATGTTTATTTTTAAAAGCGGTACATGAGTTATTTTTTTTTAACAAAATTTATTTTTTATAGAAATTGCTTTTCGTATTTTTATAATAATTTTGACAGCAAAGCAAACATGTAATACTTATTCGTTCGTAAAAACAATTTGATTGTTACCACACACAAAGAATAAGTGCTGTGATTATTTTATAGTATAATAAATAGTTGCATCTACCGAAAGATTTACTAACCGTATTTTTTATTGAAAATTAATTGGGATACCCAACAAATTGTTACAAGAAAATTCCAGTCCTTTTGAGAATATTTTAATTTGCATAAGAACCGAATATCCTTTCTGATTACATAAATAATACACATTCAACTGAAATGGTTATTAAATAACTAAAATACAGAATTTGCAACCGATGACTAACTGATCTTTTTTCTGTGTGTACATTAGAGAGTACCACCTTACAGGCAAAATAAAAAAGGTGCGCCGTACACACTCCAATATGAATAATTTTTGCAAGGAGGATTCAAAAAAAAAATTTTTTTTTTGCCGAACGCCATTTTACATTTTTCGTTATATCTTTGGCAATTACAATCGGATCTCAAAGTATGATAGATACATCGATGTTTTTCTCTCGAGGAGACCAGTGTTTTGCTCTAAGGTACATTGACCTCAAGTATCCCGTTCTAGTACCAAGCAAAATATTGGTAATAACACCTCATTGCTGTCTGCATTACTAATAATGATATATCATTACATTTTGCATTATTTTGTAATATAAAATAATGATATCCTAATAACGGCCTATTGTAGTCATTGCTTTTAAATATAAAATAATGACTTACTCGCAATAGTTTAAATAATAACTTTTTACAAAGTTAAATTTTATACATTTATATTTATTACATGTAAATATGTTTTGTGTTAAAATTTTTATGACGAGTTCTAAAATTACACTCTAGCAAAAACTTTAATTTCTCTGAATCTATTTCCTGAAGCTAATAGTATTTGTGTAACTCCTTATTTTTAAGAATCAAGTAAGCAGTCGGATAACCACTTTTAATTCAACTTTTTGTAAGCATGTTTGTAACCACTTATTATTCAGAATTATGAGATTCTGAATAATAAGTGGTTACTTCTCATTTTTTCGTAAGCGAGCAGATAAGCGTGACTACTTATAAAAACGACCACGCCAAACAAAAATAATGAGTTTAGATGCCAAAAAATAAGTTGTGCGGAGCTATGAATTTCTATTATATAATCACTTATTTGGTAATCAAAGATTTTGCTGGGTAGTTACCCACCAGATCTCAGTTGCTACGACCCTAATGTCAGAAAATCAAAGCTCGCAAAAAATCATTAAACTTTTGCTAAGGAAGTTTTTCGATCAACCCAGTAGAATTTTTTTTTATATTTTGGTTGCCGAACGTAGGGGTCGCCTTTTTAAATTTTTTTTCATTGGATTTTTCCTTTATTGCAATACACTGGTCTCCTTGAGGCAAAAAAATCGATATATCAGACTTTAAAACCGACTTTAAATGCCGAAGCTATAACGAAAAATTGAAAAAGGCGAACCCTACGTTCGGCCAAAAAAAAAAATTTTTTTTTAAATTGCCTTGCAAAAATACTTCATATTGGAGGGTGTACGGCGAACTTTTTTTTTTTTTTTTTGAGGTACGGTCTAGTGTACATAAGAATATGAATGAGAGTGGAAAATTCCTTCTTCTTTATTTAAATCTTAAACCTGGGAAAAATATTTTATGGCTCAATATGACATAGAAGTACTTAGGAGTCTTTTATTTTTTATGAGTTTGAATTAAAAACAATCACTTTTTATTTTAGGAACTGTTTAAGGATGTTCCACGGACCTCGCAAGGATCTCAAAAATCTACTTTTGCGAATTGTTCTTGAAGCACATAAATTTGGTAAAATAGACACAATATCTGTGAAAATAGCTAAACTATTTTTACAGGTTTATTATTTAAAGGTGACTGCAGAAAAGGGTTTGCCGATTTTTGCTGAATATTAATAAGATTAGAAGACCAAAAATAAACTGTTAAATATAATAATAGTCATCCTGCTAAAATCAACAGAAATATGTGATGAAAAATAGTAGACTGCTGATTTTACTAAAACGGATTTTTATTCTCTTAAAACAATTTAAATTTTTTTTGAGTTTTTTATTCTATTTTATTTTTTATGCTGAATATTAAGCAAAATTTTTTGCCAATTCTAGCAGAGTAAATTCTTTTATGAATTAACTAAAATTTAGCTCAAATATAACTTAAATTCTGTATATTTAACAGTTTTATTTTTGCTATTCTTATCTTACTAATATTTAGCAAAGAAAATGTGCTTGTTTCAGCAACGTAATTTTTTTTTATGCAAAGTAATTTTGAATTAATTTTTAGAAGCCTTAGCAAAACTTTTTATGGGCTTTTTTCTATTAGTGTATTTAACCTGACCAACCATACCGCTTTTGACGGGATTATACCGCTTTTTAAAGGCTTGTGCCGCCTCCCAGCAAAAACATGGTAATGACAGGTCATTACTCTACGGATTACCAAGTAATGATAGTTCATTACCTTTTGCATTACTTTAAAATACAAAATAATGACTTACTGATAAGTTATAGAATTACTTATACATTCTTGCAAAGTAATTACTTACTGGTAATTGATTAAATAAGTACTGATTTAGTCTTTTTATATTACTATTTTATTTATTAATTGTTTCGAACATTTTTCCAAATTTTCAGAGGTAAAAATTTATATTTCCAATATGACCAATTATTTCACTTATTCTACCTTTTTGAGTAACTACTTATTCTTTCACTATGGGCAACTCGTTATTCGCATGAATTTTTGGACATCGCGAACAAAAGTAATGTTGCGAGTAAATAGCCTGGTAAGTAGTGAAACCCTTTGTGCGCTTAATTACTCGGTAATGTCTGTTTTTGCTGGGCTTCAATTTTAAAGTAAGCAATTTATCCTTATCCCAGTCTTTTTATATGATAGTCAACTTTTGAATAAAGTTTTCATGATTAAATTTTTTTTATTAAAAAAATTAATCAGAAAAGTGCTCAAAATTTATTATTATATTTTCACTTGTATGAAAGTGGTGCATCCAAAAGAGCCTTCTTTTTTGATTCAAAAATGACTCAAAGAAATATTTTAAAAAATTCTTTAGGCTAAAAAATGTGTTTTTTTGAATCATTTTTGAACTGTTCACAAAATATTCAAATTTATTTACATTTCTAAGTTTTATGAATAGGGCAAGGAATTTCATGCAAATGCATTTTTTTCTCGATAGTCCAAAACTAATAAGGACTAAATATTTATCCGAATCATCAGTTTTAGAACAAAATGGCATCGATTTGTAGTTGCATATTTTTGCATATTTTGTCAAAAATGCATGTTTTTGCATATTTTGACTTTAAATGCATATTTAGAGCGTTTTTAATGCATATTTTATGCTTTTTAATGCATATTTGTGCATATTTTTAATTTTTAGAAGCATTTTTTTATTTTGTAAAGAAATATTAATAATTGATACGTTTTCATATTTTGATTCAATCAAAATAAACATTCTTAAAAACCTTATTGACCTATGGAAAATCTTCCACTTCTATGTCTGTTTGCAAATAACTAACTTAAATGTATTTTTAAGTTTTAAAGTGCATTATTTTTGCAAAAATAATAGTTTTTAGTGCATATTTCTTATATTTTTAATGCATATTTTTCTTTTTTAGCCGCATATTTTAGGCGCATATTTTCCATTTTTAAGTGCATGAAATTACTTGCCCTATTTATGAATCATCTTTTGATTTTACTAAGACTAATATTTTTAAATAGGCTTAGAATTTAAAAAATATTTGTGATTTGTTTGAATAATTTTTGACTTCCTGGATAAGAACCCTCATAAAAGTGTTCAAATATGCTGGCTGGGTTATCAGGCTTATAAAGGAAAAATGGAATGTTATTGAGGAATATACAACTATTGAAAAAGGCTTGTTTTTACGTATTTTGAAATTTTGTATAGAGGATAATAGATACTTTCAATACAGTGAGAAGATCTATTTACAACAGAAAGGACTCCCAATGGGATCCCCTGCTTCTCCAATTGTGGCTGATATAGTTATGGAAGAATTATTGGACACTTGTATTAAAAAACTTAATGTTAAGCCAAAGATAATGACTAAATATGTGGATGATCTGTTTTGTGTCATTTCTGAGGATGCGATAGATAATATGTTGATAGCATTAAATGAATTTAGTTCTGATATTAAGTTTACCATGGAAAAGGAACGTGATTCTAAACTTCCTTATTTGGATACTTTGGTAATAAGAAGAGGTAATAATTTGATAATGGATTGGTATCAGAAACCAATAGCGTCAGGTAGATTTATTAATTTTTATTCAAAACATAATAGGAAAATCATTATTAACACTGCGAAGAATTTGATAGAAAAAGTATTGAATATTAGTGACAGAGAATTTCATAGAAAGAATGAGGAAATAATTAAGGATTTATTAAGGGATAATGATTTTCCGATAGGATTAATTTGTTCATTAATAAATCAATATAAATTTAGAAAGAATAATAACACAGGAAATTTAATTGAACAGAAAATTTACAAGTCTATGGTCTATGTACCGGAAATATCAGAATGTTTGGAGAAATCGAAGATAATAGATACTAATAGATATAAAATAGCTTTTAAATCATACAATACAGTAAATAAATTATACAGTAAGACAAAAGATAGGATACAGAAATTGGACATGTCAAATATAGTATATAAAATACCATGTAGTGGAAATGACGGAGAGAATTGTGATAAGGTATATATAGGTACAACAAAGAATAAATTGAGAACTAGAATAGCTGGACATAGATCAAATCAGAAATATAGACATATTAATTCACAAAAGACAGCATTATCTTCTCATTGTTCAAATTTAAATCACTATCCTGACTTTAAAAATGTATCAGTTTTAAACACAGAACATAATTATAAACGTCGTTATATATTAGAAATGTTACAGATAATTAATACACCCACAACAAATAGAATTAACTTCAAGGCAGATACTGAAAATGTAGCACAGAATTATAGATATTTAATACAAAAGAAATAGCACACATTACATTAATTTATAACACATTATATTAATACATTTTTTATTGTTAATTATTAATATTTTTGTTTGTTATACTTTTATACCAAAGACTTTGTTTACTAGTATAAATGTATACATACAATTTATATTTGACAAATGTTTTTAAAATTTTTTCAAACTTTCAAATTGTTTATAATTTGTTAATTTATTAATTTAATTGTTATTTCCTGAAGATGCTACACAATGGAGTAGCGAAATATCGAAAATAAAGAATTTTTATATATAAAAAACAAACCTTACGCTCAAGAAAATTGTGAAATTAAAAATTTAAAAAGAAGGTTAAATAAACGACAAAAATTTAAGAATTAATTTAATGTAGTCAGAGCCTGAGAGGTTTGATATTTGTTATAAATTTTCGATACGATAATTTCGTAGACCTATGAGTTTTAAATTTCATTTACGTTAAAATTTTCTATAAAAATTATATTTTTCCACCTTTTTTATCAAAATTCCGTTCGTCACGTAATTCATGTCACACATTTCAATAAATAAAACAAGGGATCAAAATTCATTAAGTAAATTTAAAAATATTTGAAAAATTGGTGAAAACCTTAAACCAAATTTTTTGAAATAACGAAAACTAGATTTTTGACTCCAGATCCGTATTACGGACGGCAAAATATTTTAAAAATATTTATTGAGTTTGTGCTACATACCTACCAAAGACGATACTAACCTTAGTAAAAAGTATATTTATTGCCATAACTTTTGCAAATGGAAACTGTTTTGCTTGAAATTTTGCAACAACAGTTTTTAGGGGTGACCCCATATTATACTAAAAGTTGGACTTTGGGGACATCTTGGAAAGCTATGCTGCCATACAAAATTTTTGATTTTAACTTATAGGCTGCTATAGATGCTTCTTTACTAAGCCATATTATTTATTGAGATCGATTGTACATTCGGCGACTAAAGCCGCTGAAATAGCAAACATCCATAAAAACCTATATAAAACGCTAAGTAGTGGTTTAAATATCAAGATTAGCACATCGCATTTATATCGTAAATATGGCCACAGGTCCTGTGCATACATTTTAACACAAAAAAATTCATATTAATTGAATTTGAAAAAATTTTTATATAAAAAACAGAATGGACAACCTCCAAACTTTAAAGACATTTAGCGAAAAATCTGTACCATTGATCGAAAAATAAAGTACGCCATTGTAATCAGCATGTCCGAAATATATAGAATTGATGGTCAGATCTCCATTAATTTTTTGAGTGTCATGCAGTGTAATTTGTTTCTTTTTATAACAAGATTTGTTTATGAAATTGGGACATTTTTGATATTTTCATCAGGGAAACTGGGGAAAATTTTGTTTTACTTGTGGCAACATCTAAAGATACGCACAAATAATCGCATACAATCTCATTTGAATTTGCTGAATTCGGCCACAGTTATCTTCTAGTGTTATTTGCATGTTTTTTTTCTTTTTTTTTTTTTTGCTCTTAGCAAAATCAAATTGGCACAATCAGTCATAGTCGAGCAGTAGAGGAAGAAAAATCTCTAAGTGCCACCGTGAACGCTTTTCGAAATAATTAAGGCCGTCCGTAAAAAAAATAGCGAAAAAAAAGAAAAGTATAACCAAACAACGAAGATCAATTGCGATCGTGTGAAATATATATACTATCTTATAAATCAAATGCGTTACGAGTAATAATATACGTGCAAACATATGCATAAAAATACTAAACGGCATTACTTTTGCAATAAAAATTTTAACGGTTTTCGAAAAGCTTAAAACGATAAATAACGAAATTCAAAATTTAACGACTAACGAATATAACGAACTGTTAAAAGACTTAACAATTCATTGGCTCTTACCCAATTGGCCATTGGCTGTTATGTGCATTATCAAAATAGAACCGTTTAAGATTAGTACGACATAGAAAGCCCTATGTCACCACTACAGAACGAGTTAGTGGTGCCACAGGACTGTGATGGCTCTGAGCAAATGGCCACCTCACAATTGCTGCACACAGGCTCACGGCCAAATGTCCCACAACCTTTAGCTATTACAGATACAGGAAAAACAAACCAAAACACTATCCACAACAACACTCAAAACCATGAACACGATACATCAAACTTAACATTTTTAGACCGAGTAAGACAAGCAATGCGTAGTTCCAAGCCTCCGACACCGTCGTCAACTAAAAATGTACCGACAATGGTTGGTGGTAGACTACCAGCAAATTTTAATTACCCATCGCCAACACTCCCGTGCAAAGATGGAAGCAATTCATCATTATCCTCTAATGGAACCAACACTTCATCCATAATATCACCACCATCAACACCCTCCCCGCGCCCTCCTGTACCACCCCAAGATCCCAACCGTTTGCGTAAGCAAACGAAATTGATTCCGAAACAACGAGAACGCAGTCCTGGAATAAAACTAACAAACGGCAATGGCGTTTCGTTGCGTTCTTTTAACTATGACTCAGAAGATGGTTTACGCTCTTCTTCTTCAGCAAGTAACAGAACAACATGTAATCGATTTTCAAATAGTCCAAAGACTGTTGTTGATAGCCTAAGTGGCGACTCTTCAGCAGTTCCTGTGGAAGTAAAATTAAAGCTTCCTCTTCCCAAATTAGATGCAACACCAACATCGCATTTATTACCCTCACTGGCAAATGGAAGTAGCATGGGTTCTTCTTCGGAGCGCCTAAGGTTATTGACCCGGTCGCCGAGTCCAGGATTATCGTTGAGAAGTACATCGACAAGAGGCTCATCTGTTAGTTCCAGTGTTGCTGCTACATCGCGTTCTTCATTTTCTCGCTTGCAAACACCTCCGCGACGCGTATTTCCACAAACTTATACACAGGGCGATCAACTGAATGCATATGAGATGAGGAATTTGGAGCACTCGCCTGTTGTATTTGACGCAAATCTCTCATTCGTTTTAGGCTGTCGCAAACAACCTGTGCATCAGTCATTTCGTCCCTCGCCATCATATGAAGATCCTCGAACCACTTCAGCTTATTTGAGTGAAAAAATACAAAATTTCCTTAAACGAACCGATCATGTCCAGGAGGAATGGTCTGCCATGGGTAGACGTAGTCGCAATCGTTCAACTGTATCGGCCACCAATAGCGGAAGAACTACTCCCACCAATTCCGTTTACGATGATTACGATACAGTTAGTCTAATTGAGAGACAAAGAGAACGAAATAGTATGGAACGCAGCACTTCTGTAGGACGTTCAAAGTCGTCACAAAATATTTTAACAAAAGCATTTCAACTTTCGAAAACTTTACCAAGAACACCGACATCTAGATCGAATTCCCTAGCAAGAGAAATTTCTGAAACTGACGATGACGACGACGATCGAACCATTCACGAAGAGGATGATAACGAATTGGATGAGGTATGCGAAAAAAAAATAATGAAATTGAAAATAAAACATTTGGGAATAAATAACATTTTCGCCAAACTTTGACCTGTCATTAGAGAAGAGCAACATGATCAATGCGCTTTTTCTAGTTACTTAAATTATTTATTCCTCGGAAATGTGTCAAGTTCATATTTGTTTATATGTATGGTGCATACATAAATATTACCGTTATTTATGTGTGCGTATCTTTTGGTTTATATTTAATACGTGACATTGACATGCACATATATACGACAGTACCCGGCCACTAAATTATCTTTTTCCTCCCATGGTTTTATGGCATCCGTATTCAATTTTCTTTTGAAATAAAAACTGTGACTACTACTACATAAATTTTCACTGCATTCAGCTGTTAAAAGAAAAAAAAATTCTTTTTTTTACCTTAATTCTGTTTTATAGCTTCCTCTTCTTCTTTTGTATCTTTTGCAGAGTGAGATAGAAATAAAAACTCCATATTATTTTTTTTATATCCTATATATTTCCCATTCCATTTAATCATTTTCTGAATTTTAAAAATTTTTCATTAACCCTTTGACGACCATAGGCAAGTATGCTTGCCCAAGGATTTTTCGCACTTATAACTGCCCAGACAAAAGATAGGGTAAATATTTCCAAAGTTAAAGGAGAATTGGGGGAACAAAATTGTAGTAGGCGGTAAATCCCTACCTAGTACCGCTTTCCCCTTGTAAGCCCTCGAAGTTGGTTATTTAGAATTCTTGATTTAAGGGTAAAAAGCACAAACTTTGACAAGCGAAATGGTGGGTCTATCAAAATCGCTTCGGCAGAAAATGTATGGTCCTCAAAGGGTTAACTAGGAAATTTTAGAAACTTTAAATGTGCAGTAAAATTAGTGCAAAAAAAATATAAATCGGTGTTTCGGAATTTTTGGAATAGTTTAAAATAGCGAAAGATATCCAGTTATATAAAAAGTATTGCCTAACAGTATCGACTTTTTAAAATATTCATAATGATTCGCATAAAATATATGTTCAATTTTTTCATATGTTTAACCAACGAGGGCAAGAGTCAAGAGGATTCAAGGAGCTCAACCATTCTTAAACTTATTACTGGTTTGACCCAGTGACAATTATTGACAAAATTGATCTAGAACTGGATTACATATCATGTGAATATCCTTTTCCTTATTCTGAAATCCGTTTTTCAATATCTTGTATCTGAGATATCCAGTATAGAATTTAATCTACCTGCCAATTTTGCATACAAAAGTGAGAAAACGTCCCGATAACAACTTTATGGCATATCGGTCAAACCAATAACACAATACAACAAAATAAGAAAAATTTGACGCATCGGGATTGCGACACATCATTTCTAATAGACATTGGGACGTAGATCACGAATATGGCCTTAGACTTTTAAAGTTAGCTATAGTTTAAGAAATATTTACAAAACCGTATTTGCAGAAAATTTCAATTTTGTAATGAACTTTTTGCAAAAAAAATGCAAAATTAAAAGTATGAACGCCACTCTTTGCAAAATTTTAATAGATTGAAATGTGCGCTTTAATTTAATATATCTCACTTTTTGACAGCTGCGATTATATTCACTACATATGCATTTAAATTTGAAATTTCTCTTTTTTCACGATTTCGTTAATAATTAATCTGCGATGAAAGGAATATCCAATTTTTTAATTTATATTACTACTAAACATCTCATGTTACTTAATTTATCAAAAACATTTCGGACTTTGTATTTTAATTTTAAGTAAAAATTGGCTAAAGCTGAAAAAGATTGATTTTTTTAATACCTAAAAATTAAGGAGTCTGCGACGAATCTGAAATTAAAAAACTCAAGTAAAACCATTGAAATATGTTATACACTTATTTTCTAATCAATTTCAACAAAGTTTTTGATAATTTAAGTGCAAATTCCTAAAAAATAACGATTTTAAAATATGCATGTTCAAAAAAGTACTATAAAAGGGCATTTTAAATTTAGTCCGTTTTATTGTTAAACATACGGTTTTGTTCATTTTGTGTATGAAAACCCTACAAAAATATTTATATTTTAAAACATTTTGATTGGTTGAAAATAAATTAACCAATCAGAATGCTCCAAAAATGAACCAAGCCAAAGCATACTGCCACCCAAAATTTTAAATGAAATCGACTTTAACAAAAATATTCATTTTTGTAAATTGGCGATAAAATTTGTGTTTCAGATTGAATCGAAATTTTAAATGAAATCGACTGTAACAAAAATATTCATTTTTGTAAATTGGCGATAAAATTTGTGTTTCAGATTGAATTTTCGGAAAATGTTGATGCAAAAGTTGTGATTTTTTTGACAAAAAGAATTTAGTGGAATATGAATTTACGTCATGTGTTAAGACTTTGCAAATCCGATTAAGGGATTTTACTTGATTTGCAAAATAGGAAAGTAAGTGAAATTTTCATTTGAATTGCAATTATATCCTAGATCCTTTATCTAACAAAAATAAGTTAGTATGGTTCTAAAAGCCCAAAGTCTATACTTTTAAACCATATTAAAAATTATCCGTAGTTTAGTCAGGTATATGAATAAATAAGAAATTTTAACGAAAAAAATGACTTTTTGCTAAAAGTTAAATTTGCGAATATTTCAAAAACTAGAGCTAATTTTAAAATTTGGTGTTCACATTCGTGATACTCATCCTAAAATATTTCAGAATTGATATGTCGCATGCCCGATGTATTTTTAGTGTTGTACTGTGTAATAAGCTGACGATATTTGTGTTAATTATGCATAATTTAAATGGCGAAACGTAAAAAAAATATTAAAATAGTTTAAAAACAGTTAACTAAAACTATCACTGTTAACACAATTTTAACATTTTTCACTAAAACTCTACAAATCGCAATTCAGTTTCTAGAAGAGAGCCCTAGATAGTGGTAGCAACGTTGGTATGTTTAACCAGGATCTATGCAAGTCGCTCAAATACTGTTAACCGCCCACTCACTGGCTCTGTCTGACATTTCAAGAAATTAAATTGCAGTTAATGGCCCTTACTACCCTTTACCCTACATCACTATGTGGTCAGGGTATTATAAGTTTGTGCTGATGTTTGTAACACCAAAAAATATTGGTCCTAGACCCACCTTATAGTATACCGATCGGCTTGGAATTTTTTTTTATTTCGATTTAACGATGTCCGTCTGTCGGTCCGTCCGTCCGTCCGTCTGTCTGTCCATGCATTCTTGTGCGCACTCTACAGGTCGCAAATATTAAGATATTTTGATGAAACTTGGTACACCGACTTATGTCGGCCCAGTAACGCAGCCTATTGATTTTGGTGAACATCGGTCCATGTTTAGACCTAGTGCCCATATAAGGGTCCTACCAAAATTATATTGTTTATACGCTGCAAGTCGCAAATATTAAGATTTATTGATGAAATTTGGTACACAGACCTATGTTGGCCCACTAACCAGCCTATTGATTTTAGTGAATATCGGTCCATGTTTAGACCTAGTGCCCATATAAGGGTCCTACCAAAATTATATTGTTTATACGCTGCAGGTCGCAAATATTAAGATATTTTGATGAAATTTGAAATTTTTATTGATTTTGGTGAACATCGGTCCATGTTTAGACCTAGTGCCCATATAAGGGTCCCCCCAAAATAATGTTGTTTATACGCTGGAGGTCGCAAATATTAAGATATTTTGATGAAATTTGGTACACCGATTTATATCAGCCCAAGGAGGAAGCCTATTGATTTTGGTTAACACTGGTCCATGTTTAGACCTAGTGCCCATATAAGGGTCGCCCTAAAATTACAAACTGCAGGTCGCAAATATTAAGATATTTTAATGAAATTTGGTTTAACCCATTCGAATTTGTGATCCAAACATTAGTTGGCTTTAACCAGACTGGTGTAGGGTATTGTATAGTCGGCATGGCCGACTTTAACCTTTTTAATCGTTTATTTTTAAATTTAAGCCTGAAAAGAATATCTGCATACATAATCCATTAACGAACTTATAAATTATCTTTATTTCATCTTAGCCGATTTTTCCCGCGTAATTAATCTTGACTTTTCACGAGTTTATTTCCTATATATCTTTTGATTGTTTTTGTACAAAGTTAGTTATAATTTTTTCCAAATTGACAAAAGATTTCAATCAAATTTGCTTTATCTTTCAAATGTTACAAAGGTGATATTGCTGCAATATTGTCATAAAAAGTTATAACAAAAGATAAAATTTTTTAAACCCACCCAGGTAAAAAATCTTCATATATGGATCCATACAGGTTTAATATTTGTTCATGCATGCTCATAAACATCCTTGTATGTCCATTCATGGTTACATAAATCATCATACGTGCATTCATATATGTTCATATATGTGCATTAACGAAATTTGAGGTAATATCTGCATGTATGATCATTAGGGTTTGGGATTTCCCGGACTTTTTTATTTCCCGGGAAACGGGAATGAAAAAATTTGATTCCCGAGATTCCCGGGAATCCCGGGAAATATTTTTGAACAAAATTGTTAATGAAAACCACCTATATAAGTAATTTTTGTTAAAAAAAAAAAACATTATTTCAGTACAAATGCAGTCTGTGTAGTGAGCATTCAAAGTAAAAAATATCAGAATGTTGAACATTTGATGTGACATAAATTATTCGCAGCACTGCCAAATGAATTGCATGATTCCAGCAGAAAACACCTAATACTGGACTGTCGGAAACAAATCGTTTCATCACACTTGGCCCATTATATATATACAATTCTTCTTATTTCATCAGTATTACATCTTCCTGATATATAAACCAACCCCAGGTTATAAAATGAATTATTTCCGTTTATACATATGCTCAAATATCTCTTTTGTGATATTCTTGTCCATTCATCTAAGATTATAGTAAATCTCCTATTGTTAGAAATATTGCTCGATATTTCTTTTATCATGATATCTTTTACATGATTGTAGTAATTTAATATAATGTTCTTTACATCGGTTTCATTTTTTGCAATGCCAGGTTTTTATTATAAAAACTTTCTCGAATAAACGAAGATCTAGTTATGGTGCGGATTGACTGCGGCTAATTTGGATACCATTTCAGGAAATGTTTGCCCTACCATAAAACCTTTAATGCCTATTCAGCTTACACTTTTTTCTTCGGGTCCTTTGCTAATTTTAGCTGAAACGTTATTCTTGTTGTTGTTTTCTTCAAGAGAAGTTGCATGACCATCAATTTTTTATTTTTTTTTGTGAACCAAATTCAGATGTCGGATAACCAAATTTGGATACCACCGTTAACCATTAGTCTTTTCTTTTCACATTTATTAATGAAAACGTTACTTACAAAATTATTGACCCTTAATATAAAGGAGTATTTTAAATTTAAAGTCGACTTTATTTTTAATCAAACGGTTTTGTTCATTTTGTGTATGAAAACCTTACAAAAATATTTATATTTTCAAATATTTTGATTGGTTGAAAATAAATTAACCAATCAGAATGCTCCAAAAATAAACCAAGTCAAGGTATACTGCCACCCAATATTTTAACTAAAGTCCACTTTATCTAAATTATACATTTGAAAAATTTAGATAGTAAGGGCGATTATTTGTAAGAAACAAAGTTTTTCATATTTCTTTTAAAAATTTTACCAAGTTTTTAGGTTTTACTACTTAAATTTTGAATAAGTTATGCGAAAAATCTTTGTTAGTTGAAATGCTCCTAATTACTTGGCAAAGATTTTATTTGTGTATCAAATAAATTTAAAATGTTTTTTATGACTAAAATTAAAAAATCCTATTCGAAACAAAAACAATTTAAAAAATTTAATATTTTAAAATTTCCCGTTTTCCCGGGAAAAATATATTATTTTCGCGGGAATTCCCGGTAAACTTTTCCCCCGAACCCCAAACCCTAATGATCATACATTTTCATGCATGTTCATGAATGTTCATACATGAACATACATGTACATAGATATTACCTCAAATTTCGTTAATGCACATGTGGGAAGATATATGGATGCATGTATGGAGATTTATGTATCCATGTATGGAAAAGCATGCAGGTTTATGAACAAGCACGAGCATTAGGGCGGGTCAATTTTTGTGACAAGAAATCATAGCGGGGGAAATTATTCTACGAAGAATTCTAAGCAAATTTGCCCTAGAAACCATAGGTCTAAAATGGATTTCGAGCTTGCGGAAATTCCAAAATATGTTTTAAGTAGTGCTTTATGAGTTTAAATAATGAGTTTTATTAATTATACCCTGCACCATTATTTGGACATGGTATAATAAGTTTGTGTTTATATTTGTAATTCCAAAAAATATTGGAACTAGACCCATCTTTAAGTATACCGATTGAATCAGAATAACATTTTGTTTCGATGTAACGATATACGTCTGTCTGTCCGTCCGTCCGTCTGTCCATATATTCTTGTGCGCACGGTACAAATCGCAAATATTAAGATATTTGTACAAAATTTGGTACACTGACTTATTTTGGCCCTGGGACAAACCCATTTGATTTTGGTTAAAATCGGTGCATGGTTAGACCTAGTGCCCATATAAAGGGTGCCCCAAAATTGAATTGAAGATATTTTAATGAAATTTGGTACACGGCTGATGAATAAAGCCTACTGATTTTACATGGAATCGGTCCATGTTTAGACCTAGTGCCCGTATAACGGTCCCCTAAAAATTAGCATATTCGCAAGCCAAAGGTCGCAAATATTTAGATACTTTAATAAAATATGGTACACAGACTTATAGCGGCCCAAGGACGAAGCCAATTGGCTTTCAACCAGACTAGTGTAAGGTATCGTATAGTCGTCATGCCCGAATATATGATATCCTACAACAGTCTGGTTGAAAGTCAACTAATGTTTTGATCTGAAATTCGAATGGCTTGAAATGGACTTGTGTTAAAATTTGTCTATAAAACGATAAAAGGTTAGAAAAACGGTAAGAAATTTAGATTTTATCTAATGTTAGATGTATTTAAGAGAAAATCGGAAATATAGTCCCTATGGGAGATAGGTTTAAATATGGACCGATAATATCTAAAATCAACAGGCTTTGTCCTTGGCCCCAAGTGTATCAACATACCAAATTTCATTAAAATATCTTCGTATTTGCGAACTGTAGCATGCGAAAAATCAATTTTTGGGTGAACTTTATATGGGCACTAGATGTATCAGTGGACCGATTTTATTTTTTAATATATAGCCTTCTTCTTTGGGACAATTCGGTGTACCAAATTTCATTAAAATATCTTAATATTTGCGAACTATAGAGTGCGCAGATCAAATTTTTGGGGGACCTTTTTACAAGCACTAGATCTAAAAATTTACCAATTCTTAAACAAATCAATAAGCTTTTCTGTAGGCCCATGTGAATCAGCGTACCTAATTTCATTAAAATTTATTCATATTTGAGACCTGTAGCGTGCGAGAAAGTAAATTTTGGGAGAAACCTTTATATGGACACTAGGTCTAAACACTGAACGATTTGAACCATAATCAATAGGTTTCGAAGTTGGGCAGATACAGTATAAGTCGATGCACCGAATTACATTAAAATATCCGATTGCTCATAAACATACATTCATGTCCATACATGGATACATAAATCTCCATACATGCACACATGTGCATTAACGAAATTTGAGGTAATATCTACATGTGTGTACATATATGAACACACATGAACACGCATGAACATGCATGATCATGCATGTAGATATTACCTCAAATTTCGTTAATGCACATGTGTGGACATATATGATGCATGTATGGAGATTTATGTATCCACTAGCGGGCGCAGCCCGCTACGTTGTCAGCGTGCCTTAAAGGTTAGAATTAAATTTCTTTTATATAAAATAAAACAAAATATTTGTTGCTAAGGTAAAATAATTGTTAAGGTAAATTTATTATAGATAAGTCGTATTCGCTGCGCCCCCCCCCCTGATTTTCTTAAAATTTGCTTTTTTTAAATACAGTTTTTTATAATAAAAACCTTTACTCACCCAGCCACCACAAATAAACAATTCTGACACAACAATAATTCTTGACAATATACGTGTGTATGTCAAGATAATTTGGTAAAGTGCGCACATAGGTAGATGGACCCGTAAATAGTTTTGTTCATTTGTGTTTTGAATGAAAATAAAAAAAATTTAAAGCAGGGTTGGTAAGCGATTTATAATATTAAAGATAGCGGACGAAGCCCGCTGCGTTGTCGGCGTGCCTTAAAGTTTAGAATTAAATTTCTTTTAGATCAAATAAAACACAATATTTGTTATTAAAATAAAATAATTGTTAAGGTAAATTTATTGTAATGTTTAAATACAAACACTATTTTTTGCCTTTTCATTTTTATATAAATAAATCATTTAGTATACCAACACGTGAGCATGTAACAACTAATTGTCTGTTGTTCAAGCCATCGGCGTAGATAGGTCGTATTCGTGGTTGGGTGGGTAAATTCGCTTTGTTTATTTAAAGTACAGTTTTTATAATAAAAGCCTTCACCCAGCCACCACAAATAAATAATTCTGACACAACAATGGGTTTAAAATAAATAAAGTGGATTGTTATTAATGAATCGATTACAAATTGCAATATACGTGTCTATGTCAAGATAATTTGGTAAAGTGCGAACTTAGGTAGATAGTACGGGTCTATCTAGTAGTTTTATTCATTTGTATTTTGAAAGAAAATAAATAACGTAAAGCAGGGTTGGCAAGCGATTTATAATATTAAAGATTGCGGTCAAAGCTACGTATCTACTTTGTTAGCGTGCATTGTAGTTTTTTTTAATAAATGTAAAGGTAGACCTGGCAATTCAAGTAAATTCACAAATCCAGTTGGAAAATTTACTGCATCGGTTTCTGCCACCGGTGCTTCGTTACCTGCAGTTTAAATATCCGAATATATAAGTTCCATTCTTTTTCTAAGGTTTTTTCTCTTTTAGAAAATTTGTTTAACTTTTTGGAGAGTATGTTTCAATGCTACATAAGTTTCATATTCCGTGGATAGTGTTTGAATAGGTAATTAAAAGGGGTTCTTCACCCCTTTTTGTTCCTCCCAGTAAAAATCCCAAATATATATAATCTGCCTCAATCGCATGCGAAATTTCAAGTACCAAACTCCGGCAGTTTGAGTCATTCAAATTCCATTCCATTTTGTTTAACAATTTCAGTGTTCCAATGCAACTCCTTCCAAGATTCCATTTCGTTCACCATTCCATTGCATTTCGTTCCCATTATCTGTTATTCCAATTCCACTCGTTCCCCGTTTCATTCCATTTCGTTCCTACTGTCTTGTGTATCGATATTGATATCAGTCGCTTCTCTTTCCATTCTATTTCTTTGCACTTGCTCCGTTCCATTCCTCTTTTAACTGCAGTGTTTCAATTCCACTCGTTCCCCATTCTATGCCATCTCGCTCCTCATTCCATTTCGTTCTATAGTCCATTCCTTTTCGTTCCCTCTTCCAATCCTTTTCCATTGTCTATAATTTCAATTCCACTAGTTCAACGTTTATATCCATTTCGTTCCACTTGTGTAGTGTTTCAATTACACTCGTTTCCTATTTAGTTTCTTAATTTTAGTGTTCCATATACACTCGTTCTTTAAATTTTAGGTTTCTAGCTAAAGACGCAGATGTTCAGGGGGAGGGGGGCAATTTTCCCCTTTTGAGCTACCATTTTTACCACATTCCTGTCCAAAGTCCTAAAAATGCCTTGTCGATAAGTTAGCCCATACTCCAAGGAAAACATATTTTAGATTACGGGTTTCTAGCCGAAGGGTTCGGTTAGGCCATCAAGAGGGAAAATTATTCCATTTTTACCCCACCCGGTAGGAATTTCCAAAAATTCCGAGAACGTCTGCGTTGGAGGAGGAACCTACTACATACATAATTTTAGGTCTCTATATCCAGCAGTTTGCCCAACTCGGCAAGGGGGAAGTTTTTTCACTTTTTACCCCTCCCGGTATGAGTTTCCAAAAATACCGTCTTAGGGGAAGTCTACGTTGGAGAAGGAACCCAAATAACGAATTTAAGCTCACTAGTTCCAGCAGTTAAGGGGAGACTTTTCCTTTTTTTGAAAAAGGTATTTTTTTTGGAAAAATGTATTTTTTTTGGAAATATGTACTTTATTTTGGATAAGGTAAAGGAAAAAGGTACTTTTTGCGGAAAAAGGTACTTTTTTTTGGAAAAAGGTACTTTTTTTGGAAAAAGGTACTTTTTTGGAAAAATGTACTGTTTTTGGAAAAGGTACATTTTTTTGAAAAAAGGTACATATTTTGGGAAAAAGGTACTTCTTGTGGAAAAAGGTACTTTTTTTGGAAAAAGGAACTTTTTTTTGGAAAAAGGTACTTTTTTTTGAAAAAGGTACATTTTTGTCCCCTTTTTGCCCCTTCCGATAAGAATTTCCAAAAATTCCGTCTCAACGGACGTCTACACCGGTCGAGGAACCTACATACCAAATTTCAACTTCATAGCTCCAGCAGTTTGAGCAGGCCGTCAAGGGGGAGACTTTTTCCCCTTTTTGCCCCTCCCTGTAAAAATTTCAAAAAAATCCCGTCTTGGTGGATGTCTACGATAGTGAAGGAACCTTTATACCATATTTCAACTTCCTACCTCCAGCGGTTTGGGCAGACCGTCAAGGGGGGCTCTTTTCCCCTTTTTAACCCCCATTTTTACAACGTCCCTGTCCAAAATTCTTGAAAGTACTTTCTAGAAAAGTTAGCCCCTACTCCAAGGAACACATATCTAAAATTTCAGCTTTCTAGCCAAAGGGGTTTTGGCAGGCCGTCAAGGGGGAGACTTTCCCCCTTTTTGCCCGTTCCGGTAGGTATTTCCAAAAATCCCGTCTTAGCGGGCGTCTACGCCGAAAAAGGAACCTACATACCAAATTTCAACTTCCTAGCTTCAGCGGTTTGGGCTGGGCGATGTTGAGTCAGTCAGTCAGTCAATCAGTCAGTCAATCACGTTATTCTTTTATATATAGAGATGTATGGACATTAATGCATGTTTACGAGCATGCATGAACATACATTTAACCTGTATGTATTCATATATGTCGATTTTTAGCTGCATTTTACATTCTGCAAACAAATATACTGATGAAACAATTTTCCTTTTTGCAAATTTTATTTTTCGGAATTTTTTTTGTTGCAACTAGCCACCAAACTTTGTTGTATGAAATGTGTATTATAATGCCTAGATTATAAAATAAAAAGAAACGTACTTAAAAAATTGCAAAATAAAAGCGGAACGCGAAAAAAGACTTTGTGGTACAAAAAATTAATTAGGAAACGTAATCAGCGATTTAGATTCTGCAAACAAATATATTGATACAAAAATTTTCCTTTTTGCAAATTTTATTTTTCGCGATTTTGTTTGCAACGTTTTATGGATAAAAAAATAAAAACTTTTTAAATCGTGAGACAATTTCCTTTAATTTGAGTACCAACACTTACATTTTACTATGTTCCCCCGGTTTTTGCCCCCCCCACGAGCCTCCCGGGTCCGAGCCCCTCCCAAAATTAATTTCGGTTTTTTCTTTTTTAATTCTAGAGGGGGTTAAAAAAAATTTTTTTGACGAAACCCCATAGACTGCAGTTTAGCCCAAAATATATATAAATGCAGTCTTGGAAAAATATGCAAAATATTTAAAAATATGCATTTATTGCAAAATATGCAAAAATATGCATTTAAAGAAAAATATATATTAACACATCGGTACCATTTTATTGCAAATTTATTAATTCGCAAAGATATTTAGGTTTAGGTTCTTATCCAGCTAACGAGAACAAACATGTATTTACATGAAAATCCGAGCCCTACTTATAACATACCCAATCAGAAATCACCAGTGGTACAAAAAATCAAGCACTCGCATACCACTGGGTAACCATGGTGTTGAAAATAAATGACTGGGAGAAGTCTCATTTGGGACGCTTTGCCAGCGCTTGCAAAAAGCGTTTTTCCAGCATTTGTTTTACAAAAATTTCGGTGGTTTATAAAAAAAAACCACTGGCAAAGAATGGTCTAAGAGTGATATGCCAAGGTTTGCAACCAGTGGTTTTCCACTGCTACCTAGCCAATGCTACCAGTGGTACAAAAACCAATTCACTGGTAGAGCAATGATTTTATAAAAATGATGACGCTTCGTTAAAAAAGATTTGTAGTCAGGAGGTTCCGAGTTCAAATACAGTTGCAAGCAAAAAATTTTTTTTGGGATTTTTTTAATTTAAAAATTTTTTTGTTCTATAAAATCAATTTTTTTTGTTTGTGGAAAAGCTTCTTTAAGACCAACTTTTTTTTTGCTCTCCCAACGCTGGCATATTAGTTCCAAAAAACTGTTTGCCAGTGCTAGCTTTTTAGCACAGCCAGTGGTTGTCCAGCGATTATCTCTCATTTATGTGCTTAGCTATCAAATATTATATGTCCCATTAGCTCAGTGGGTAGACCAATCGTCTGTCAATCTGACGGCCTGGGTTCAAATCACGGCAGGACCAAAAAAAATACATATGAACTTTTTTTAAATTTTATTTTGGAAAATAAGGAGTGTAATTTTTTAAATCTGGAATTTTTGTAAGAAAAAAACAACAATTAAATAAATAGTTATTTTTACTTTTATTATTTTGTCTGATAAATATGAGTATTAAAAGTATATAAGAACAAAAAAATATCCATTTCATTTTGTGGTCCACTCCAATCGTAGCTTTTTCCGAATGCCTTCCATTAAGTTTTTGACAGTGCTGTTTGTTATTGCTTTGGATGCAACTTTCCACTTTTTTCAAAATCTTTTATGTCATTAGCAGTCTGTTTGGGCTTCTTTAAATTCGCTTTTTTTAGAGCCCAATACCTTTCAATGGGTCGACATTGTGGGACATTTGGTGGGTTCATGTCTTATTCAACAAATTCAATATTATTAGCTCTGAGCAGATTTAAGGTAATTGAAGCATAGTAGTGAGCTGGAGCCATATCAGGCCGGAATATAGTAGATCCACCGTGTTTTTTTATAAAAGGTATTAATCTTTTTTTAGGCACTCTTCCCTGTACATATCTCCATTAATTGTACCCGTTGTTATAAAGGGTGGTTAAATTTTAAGGGCCGATGTTGATTTTGAATAAAACACAAACTATTTAGGAAATTATTGTCATTTCTTTTTATTATGATACATTGGTATGGTTCAATTATGTATGGAACAAAATATCGGCGAAATGACCGCCGCGACCTCGGCGGCACACCTCCATCCTTTGGTCCAAATTTTCGATGACGCTGAGGCATAATTGGGGTTCTATGCCATTAATGTGCCGAATTATCTCTTCCTTTAGCTCTTGAATTGTTGCTGGCTTATCAACGTACACCTTTTCTTTCAAATAACCCCAAAGAAAGAAGTCAAACGTTGTCAAATCACATGATCTTGGCGGCCAATTGACATCGCCACCACGTGAGATAACACGGTCATTGAATTTGTCGCGCAAATTTGTTTCGTTAGCTGTGTAGCAAGTGGCTCCATCCTGTTGAAACCACATATCGTCCACAACCATATCTTCCAATTCGGGCCATAAAAAGTTCGTTATCATCTCACGATAGCGAACACCATTCACAGTAACTGCCTGACCGGCCTCATTTTAGAAAAAATACGGCCCGATGATGCCGTCACTCTTTGTGGGTGCATTGGTTTTTCGACAATCACTCGTGGATTCTCATTTGTCCAAATGCGGCAATTCTGCTTATTGACGAATCCACTGAGGTGAAAATGTGCCTCATCACTGAAGATGATTTTCTTCGAAAATTGATCATCCACTGTTGCCATTTCTTGCCACCATTCTGACCATTGACGACGTTTGGAATGGTCAAAAGGCTTTAGTTCTTGAGTCAATTGCACCTTGTAAGCGTGTAAATGCAAGTCTTTATGCATAATGTTCATCAACGACGAGCGTGAGAGGTGCAATTGTTGGACACGACGTCGAGTTGAGGTGGACGGCTCTTTAGCCACACTATCACGAACAGCAGCAATATTTTCTGCAGTACGAGCTGTACGAGCATGCACTGGTGTTTTCACATCTACAGGCCCGGTTTGCTCAAAGTTTTGCACGATTTTTCCGATTGTACGCACATTTGGACGATTAAATTGACCGAAAAAATCACGAAGTGCACGATATGCATTTTGATATGAACCCCCATTTTTATAATAATCCTGAATAATTTTAACGCGTTGCTCAATTGTGTATCTTTCCATGGTTCAAATTGAGTTAGTCTGAAATTGAGAAATGTCAAATGAAATGTAGAAAAAAACTAAACGTTTAGGTAAATTCCCTGTCAGACGAGATACTTCAAATGCCGATAAATGTTTCAAAATAACATTTCAGGACTGAATTTATCGTACTTCTTGCCATTTTCAAATCTTTTGAAATAAAATGTACTGCTCGGTATGGATTTTCATTCCATTTGTCAATAATTAATTTTCATCGTTGCAATTGATTCATAAAGGCTCAAAAAATATCACTCAAAATAATCAATATGTTATGTTGTCACAATTTTATGAAGGTACTGATTATTTCCTTTAAATTTTTTCATTTTAGTTTTAATGATTTGGAGCATAGCCTACTTTAAAAATTCCAAATTTGAAAAATTACACTCCTTATATTTCCAGACCACCTATTTATTGGTTTTGCCAGCGTTTTGCCAATGTTCACAAATTTTGTTTCTCCAGTGCTTTTCCGGCGCTTTTTAACAGCCGATCCTTTTGTCTAATGATGTTATCATTTTGGGAATGGGAAAGCACTTTTTGCCAGTACTTGTACCACCTGTTAAAGTACTTTGCCATCGCTTTCCCGTTTGTATTTTTCTGACCGTGTACTTGTTTATTAAAATGAATACAGCTCATAAACTTTTCCAGATTTATTATTTTTACATTAGCCACATCTACAAAAGGAATTTGTTGTCCCAACCGAATTTGGTTCTGCAATCGAAAATTCTGTTGTTTCAACCCAATTTCGGTTGTAACAACCGAAATGGAGTTGTGAGTTATCGGTTGGAACCAAATTCGGTTGGGACAACATTTTTTTTCTAGGTGCACGTTTTTCGCTTTTTTTCTTTTAATTAAATAGATATTTTTTTAAAATTTGTATTAACAAATGAACAAATAAGCAGAACATAAAAAACAAAATAAATATTTCAATACTATTTTGTTTTTGACAATATTTAAATGTGTGTAAAACTGCATAAAAATTTACACACAAAAATGTGTAAGCTTGTAAAATAGTGTTGACATAAATTTAATAAATTTCCAAATGCCACTACTAGAAATATAGAAAGTCCGAAAAAACAATTTTTGTATGTTTTAATGCAAAAATTAAAATAATTGTTGAAAATAAGCATACCACGGCTAAAATCTCATTCAAATATTTATTTTGTTTTGAATTCGTTGTTTTTACAAAATGTATTGACAACAAATAAACATACATATAAATAATACCCAAAGGGTACTTTTATGTAATTGTTGCTTTCAAAAAGGAGTTGATTTATAGCTGGTTTTACCAGATCAGACAGTTCATATACGAAAGTACAAAATTCTCGTCCCGTTGATTTTTTGTACCTTATGTAATGTCTCGGTTGGTTTAGTAAAGCTATAATTTTCTTACTGCGGACAACTGAAGAGTTGCGTGATGGCTATGAAACAATTGTATTGTCTATCAGGAAAATTATCAACCTTTTTTGAAACAACAAATAAAATCTAATATGGCAATATCATATCAGAATTTGGACTTGAGGTAGAAGAATATTCTAACTAAATATATGAAAATATAGAAAGTCCGAAAAAACAATTTTTGTATGTTTTAATGCAAAAATTAAAATAATTGATAAAAAGAAAATAATGAAAATAAAATCGATAAAAGGCAGATGTTTAAATATTAATTAAGAAATTTTTGTTTGTTAAT
Organism: Leucophora obtusa; assembly: GCA_949987735.1. Classification (NCBI taxonomy): domain Eukaryota; kingdom Metazoa; phylum Arthropoda; class Insecta; order Diptera; family Anthomyiidae; genus Leucophora; species Leucophora obtusa. Next base: position 371,251,603 of record OX465295.1, read on the forward strand.
ATGGTATTCTCGTTTTTATGAAAATGATGAAGAAATAAGATAAAAATTACCAAAAAGCACATTGGTGTTAAAAAACCATAGAATAACCATAATGTCAATGGTGGGGTACTGTATATTCTTATATGTTTTATTTTGTTTTTGGAATATTTATTTTTAAAACATGCAAACGAAAAAGGCCAACATTTGGAAAGAAAATTACTTTCGTATGATTCATACATGTTTGTAGTCATGTTTATGGGGCATATTTTCTTCATAATAAATTTAGAATGTTTAAGAAATTACAGATGTCTAATGTCTTAGGAAATGTTTATTTAACTGTCTTTTTATTCTTTGTTACAGTTATCCGAAATGACAGTAGATTTATCGGAAGAACGTTCTACGGCCAATATGGCAACAGAACGTTTGGAAGCCGAAACAGGCGAACGTCTGCGTCTAGAAAAGGAACTATCAGAAAAAGAAGCCAAAGTAAAGAATCTACAAGAATCGACAGAAAAGCTAGAAATGGAGTTGATTTGTGCCAAATCCGATTTGAATGGTATTTCGGAAGAAGAGGATTTTGAAAATGACGAGGGCGGCTCATCGGGTGGTGTATATAAACTTAAATATGAACGCGTAGCAAAAGAACTAGAATTTACCAAAAGACGTTTGCAAACTCAGCACGAACATGATTTGGAACAATTAATTGGTTTGAAAAAGCAATTGGAGAAGAAGGTATATACATATTCATTAGATTGGGTTTAATTGAAAATAAATTTCTAATTAAGACTTGCGTTTGTGTCTATTTTATCTTTCGTATAGCTCTCAGATGCCTACGAAGAGGTCGAAGAACAGCGACAAGTTGTTGGTCAATGGAAACGTAAGGCACAAAAAATGACCAATGAAATGAACGATTTACGTATGCTGCTGGAAGAGCAAAATGCCCGCAATAATTTGTTGGAGAAAAAGCAAAGAAAATTTGACGCTGAATGTCAAGCTTTGCAGGTAAAATTTTTCAAATTTATATCTAACGAAAATGCGTTAAAATGTGCATTATTATTTCCAATTTGATGATAAATATCAGTGATGAAAAAACTATTTCCAAATAAAAAGTTCTTTAAAAAGCCTAATTATCAAAATGTCCCTTAGCGACTAATTGCACTTTAGCTGACACATTTGTTGTTGTATCTTCTATATATATAAAAAGAAGTGCAAACACTTTTTTTTTTGTGGAAACAATTTTTTTTTGTGGAAACTTATTTTCAGGAAACTTTTTTTTGGGAAACTTTTTTTTTTGGGGAAACTTTTTTTTTTGTGAAAACTTTTGTTTTTTGTGCAAAAACTTTTTTTATTGAAACAATTTTTTTTGTGGAAACTTTTTTTTTTTGTTGACACAATTTTTTTTTTGTTGACACATTTTTTTTTTGTTGACACATTTTTTTTTTGTTGACACATTTTTTTTTTTGGGGAAACACTTTTTTTAAAAATTTTTTTTTTTGTTGTGGAGACTTTTTTTTTTTTGCAAACATTTTTTTTTGTGGAAACACCTTTTTTTTGTAGAAACTTTTTTTTTTTGTGCAAACATGTTTTATTTTATTTTGTTGTTTTTTTTTGTGGAAACACTTTTTTTGTTGAAACACTTTTTTTTGTGTGAAAACTTTTTTTTTTGTGGAAACTTTTTTTTTTGTGGAAACACTTTTTTTTTTGTGGAAACACTTTTTTTTTGTGGAAACAGACATCAAAATGAACACTCCTTTTGATATATGTATATAGATAATGCCTTCGGACTCTTTCTACAATTCTTTCTCGACGAACTCATTTTGAATGTATACAAAAGTATTGTCATTTAATTATAAACTTGGCAAATCGCAATAATTTCGCAAAAAAAACAATAGTGAATGAAATCTGATGTTTTGAGAAAAAATAATTCTGTAATAGTACAGTAGATTTTTAGTACAATGAAATATTTTTTTGGTCATTTTAAGTCTAAATTTAATTACAAAAGGCTCTAAAAGTGCACATAATTTGTTAACGGAATATGACATACACAAAACTTTGGACCTTTTTCTTTCCAAATTGGCTTTGATATTTAAAATCGGACTTTGACTTATATTTAAATTTTTTTTAAAAAACTTAAAAAATTAAAAATTGACTTTAAGAGACTATATTTAGAAAAGTTATTGAAATATTGATACACACATAAGTTTGGAAAATAGGACACAGAATTAAGCTTAAACTGTGCAAAGCGTTTTCTTTCCGAGGCTATAGTTACTAAATTATAAATTTTTTATTGAAAAAATCGGCTGAAAATTTGAAAAAAGTTAAATCGCGAATTGCACAAAACCTAGAGCCAATTTGAACAAACTGGTTGCAGATTCGAAATCAGCACCCCCTAATTATCCTAAAACCACTGCAATAACATTCACCTTTTTTTTGTAGAGCAGTGTTATTCGAAAGTAGAATTTATAGCGATATATGTTTTTTGAATAAAGCAAAAATATGCAATCCCGAGTAAAACGGGTTATACATTATTTTATATTATTTAATACAATTATGTCTCGTTATATATTGCTTTGTATGACACTATATATAATGAGACATAAATTTCGTCTTTCGAACAAATTTTATATGACCCAATATCTAAATATATCTTTTTACATATGTTGTCATATTTAATAAGATCTCGCCCATGGAATTGAAATTGTAAGACCAAAAATAGCCCAGTTTCATGTTTAATTTAAGATTTTATCGAAATCAATGGATTTTTAATTGGAAAATATTCTTTTACAAAAACAAATTTTGATATAAAATTCAAGTGATTTAAAAAAAAAACATGAACACGAAAACTGTCACATGTCATATTTAATAAGATCTCGCCCATGGAATTGAAATTGTAAGACCAAAAATAGCCCAGTTTCATGTTTAATTTAAATTTAATTTAAGATTTTATCGAATCTATTTTTAATTGGAAAATATTTTTTTACAAAAACAAATTTTGATATAAAGTTCAAGTGATTTAAAAAATAACATGAACACGAAAAACCGGCAAAATATTTTTGTATAAAATCTGAGTGAAATTATCTGTTACCCATACATTATCGACATTGAAAATATTATGTTAAAAGAGTGAACACTTAACATACGCAGTCAGACTTTATATGGGATTTCGTACCACATATGTATAGAAACAAAACAAGTCTATTGATTTAAAAAAGAAAAATTTATTTTCCCTATATAATTTATGTTATAGTCTTGTTTCAAATGCACTCTTAATATCTTAGTAAATTGAAATTCTTTTTCATTTAAAACATGAAATTACATCGAAACAACATTTTATTATTAAATTTTAAATTGAATATTGGGTCATATTAATAAAAGTTAGCCAATTCTTCGAAGTAATTATTTTGGTTTAGGAATGACGTACCACCAAATTTATCCATAGGCTTGAAGGATATCAAAAAATCCTATGAAATTAAAACAAAAAAATTGTCTACCCGCAAGCAGACTAAAATTTTGTAATAAATAACTAAAACACCTAATAAAAAATTCCCCCTATTAGTGAAATGTAGTTTTTTATTCATACATACACTATTTACAAATTTAAAACATTTTTAAACGATTATTTCATGACATTTTTCTCATTTTTTTAAGTGAAAGCCCAAAAATAAAAGCTTCATTTGAACTTTTCTCACTTTCAAAATGAAAATCTCACCTTTAGTGAAAAATCCAGTAATGATTTATGAAATTTATTTGAAATTTAATTTTATTTAGAATTTTTTTATTTTATGGATTATTCTTAAACTATACTATATCTCGTATAAGTACTGATTAATGTGTAGATACTTTTTATGTATGCAGTTTCACATCAAGACTCGCAAACTTATTAGATTTGCTTAGTTCACACGATACACGAAACCTTACGTGAATTCTCCATTGTTTTTCAGTACAATATTTAATAAAAACAGAAATACGAAAATTTTTATCCAACTGGACCTAATTGCATCAAATTTTAAATATTAAGATATTATTTCATACAATAATGTCTGGTCAAAATTCGGATTAAATTGTATATAATTTAAAGTAATTAAATCCAATTTGATCCTCGTAGATACAATTGTATTCACCATTTTTCGGATTAAATTGTATGTGATTAGTTATTGTATTTTATCAAATTAGATATGTCACCATATCATCTTTTTTAATCGGGATGTAAAAATTTCAATATTGAAAGTTAAACCTGGAAATCTTTTAAGGAAAAAACATCTATTTTATTTCAACAATGTCGCAATAGCTATTGAGCAATTCGAAATTTGGACATTTTTTTTTATTGAAAATTATTTGTACAAAAATAAATTAATACATTTCAATTTAAGCCCCAGCGCCTTAAAGGCATTATTGAGGCAAGTTGGCTAAATTTATATTCGAATTTTTTATTTTTTTTTTAAAGAAGCAACACTCATTAAATTCTTCCTATTGATTAACGTGTAGCTTTATTTGGAAAGGGGATAAAAAAGAGATAGGAGGTGGTGAAAGATGGGAGGCTTCAAATATGGCAACACAGTTGTTGCGCGCCATTTGATGGTGAGTTTGCGAACTTTTGTTGAGGCTGTTTATTTCATAGCCCTATTATATTATTTTACTTCGGTGGGGTTAAGTGCTATGGGAATAGTGAAGGATGACACTGTATTAGGGGTAAAAAAATCATACACATTATTTTTCCAAATTGATGTTGCGGTCGCTTGAGATCGAACCCGCAACCACATGTGTAACAGTTCAACGCGCTAACCATTACACCACAGCTCTCACATCGTCATCGTTATTTATTGTTAATTATTAAGTGTGTCTATTTGATTTTATTTTTACTTAAAAAGTAGAAAATGTTTTAACCTAAGCTTCCTCTGAATAATAATTTTTGCAATTATTTATTTTTTATATAAGCTCCTAATAAGCATTCTCATCGAAGTGGGCCTTTATTTTGAAGAATTTTTACATTAATAAAAAACATTGTGTTTTGTTTTCATAAAAATATTTAATTCCTATATAAAACAAATTACATTTTAAACTTTAAGGTATGCTAACAACAAAATTCGTTTTCGGTTTAACTGACATCCCAAAAACTAGGCCTAAGGCACACCGCTAAATCTAGCGGGGTTGCCTGCTAGTTCTATATAAATTTGAATTTAACTATTGCTTAAATTATATCGAGACATTCAGATATCCGTCCTAAGTAAAATACATAATAATTAGGAAAATCCGATCGTCCCTAATTGATTATCATTAAAACACTAGTTTATTACAAGATTGATAGCACGGTGCGACGGTCCAAAATACCTGGAAAGTGATGCTTTATTTCTTTTAGGTGTTGTCGAGTAAAACAAGAAAATGTTGGTGAAATTTGCCAAACACCCTCAAAATCTTGACTTACGGTTAAAAAAACCGGTTTTGCGTACCTATAAGCCTGTAACTTAGTTAATTATGAACCGATTTTTAGATTTCTTTGTTACGTCGGTTAGTTCTGGAACTTCCCTCGTATATATGGTAATTTGTTAATGATACCGACAATATCGTTAAAAAAACATACAGAAATACATACATATATACACTGAGAGAATTATCTGCATGATATAAATGAATTTTAGCATAATACAAATGAAGTTTCACTCGAACTCGTCCATTGAAACTTTTCATTGAATTAATGGAATTTTTCATAAAATGTGAAAAATTTAATTTTATTTATTAAAAATTTCATACACTCAATGAAAAAGTTTCATTAACACTAGATTCATAAAATATATTAAGCTTTTTTCATCAAATTTAAGAAATTTTTCATTCACTTCGTGAAGAAAACTTTATTACATTACTGAAAAATTTCATTAAAAGTCGTCCCTCTGTGTATCTACAGGTACACTCTCACAACAATTCCGTTTTGACAACCGATTTTTTCCAATCGATTTGACTAGGTTGCCACAACCTCGAACACTAAATACCCTAATTTTATTGTTACAACCGAATGGCACCAATCAAAAAAAATTTGGTTGTCACAACGGCATTGTTATAAGAGTGTACAATAGACCGTACCTCAAAACACTGGTCTCCTCGAGAGAAAAACATCGATGTATCATACTTTAAGATCCGACTGTAAATGCCAAAGATATAACGAAAAATGTAAAATGGCGACCCATACGTTCGAAAAAAAAATTTTTTTTTTGAAACCTTGCAAAAATACTTCATATTAGAGAGTGTACGGCCCACTTTTTTTTTGCCTTTAAGTTGGTACGCTCTAGTGTACAACTTAAAAATACTTCAAAATCATTTTTTCTTTATTAAAAAGTGTTATCGATATTTTTGCGCAATATTTTACGAGTATTTACTACTGCGGGCAAAAAATTGTTCTACCGGTTTTAAGATTGTCGTCCTCAAAGTATTTTAAATCAGTTAAAAATTTGCGGCTAAAGCAACAAATAAATCCATTTTTTACATTGTTTGTCTATATTTTGTTTCTTTTCAGGATACCGCTCGTCAAGAACGCCAATCTAAGGAGCGTTTATCACGAGAAAAGGACATACTAATTGCTGAGAAATTCACTCTAGAGCAATCGTTAGCAGTAAGTATATATATATATATATTCCTCTAACTCCCACTGGAGAATAGGGCGGCAATAACAGCAGATCGCCATCTGACCCGATTTTGAGCGATAGATTCTGTTGAACGTCTTCATGTTGTACGTGGCCTACCACTTTCTCTTCCATATTGATGAAATGGATTCCATCTAAGAGCTTGCTTTGAAACATTATCATCATTGCGACGTAAAGTGTGTCCAATTCACTGCCACTTTCTTTTACGTATCTCCGTTGCTACCAGCATCTGGTTTGTTTTAGCTAGCAACTCGGTATTCGATATTGTTCGGGGCCAAAAGATACGCAATATTCTTCTTAGACAGCTATTAATAAAAGTTCGAATGCATTTTGTTATGTTGTTAGTAACCTTCCATGTTGTACATCCATATAAGAGGACTGATTTTACATTTGACTCGAAAATTCTAAGTTAGGTTCTTCAGCTTATCATGTTCTTTGCCAGATTGGGGGCTAGTATGCAAAAAGATTGGCATACTAGCCCTACATCAACTTCGTGTGTCTACATTAGGGTATTCAATCGATTATTAATCGTTATTTGAATAATCGAACAATTTTGCTCATAAATTGTTCGAATAATTTAAAATGTCTAAATTTCGAATAACGAAAAATTCGAATAATTTAGTACGATTAACCGATTAATCAAAATGATACATATTTTTTGTATCATGCCACCTCTATTTTAGTACACTCCACTCTGAAGAGTGGAGTACTCCATCATTGTGAATGTGGCTTTAAACTTAAAATTAGAAATACTTAAATCTAAATTTTCACAAAGATTATTGAATAACCTCATTGACTTAGAAATAGGTTCATTCAAAGCATAATCAATTCTATGAATATCTACATTGAAGAAATTATTTCGCCTAAGTGTTCTCTGCGGAACTATAATCTTAATTAAATGCAATAAATCAGGACAATCAATTACACCACAGAAAATGCCGTGCAAAAATAATAAAGCCAAGATTACTATCTGCTGATATTACTATCTTCTTGCTAGAACTCAACTCGCTGCATTTCAGCAAACACCTTTTGCTTAAACTACCAACTTTTTTGCAAGCACGCTATGGTAACTTAAATGTTTATTAACAAAAGAAAACTTTTTGTTCTTTTTATAAAATAATCGATTTGTTTTTATTACAAAATCTAAAATCAGAATGAAAATTTTTGAAAAGCAAATTGAAAGGAAACGGAAATAAAATTATTATAAAATATTTTAGAATGAAAATTATTGAACAAGTAAAATAGTATAACATGATAAGAAGGTGTATGTAATAATGGACACTACATAACTTCCCCCCTCGGAAACAATTTTATATGATTTCATAGGTTAGCTTATCTTGATGATTTTTGTGTGTGTACTGAACATCTTTATTCACAAAAGAAGGTTTAATCAAATCAAGTGCAATGGATCTAATTGTATTTCCATATTGAATTTTAAAAGTTTTGTTATGTCTTTCTTAGACTTTGAAGGGACCCTCATAAGGAGCGGATAGTTTTGAGGGCTGTAACATTTTTACGAACACATATTCACAATTTTCCAATGATTTAGGCATAAACTGTCTTTCCTTATTATGATATACGACGTCACCTCTTACCTCAGAAAAATATTCTCTTAATTTCGAAAGTAGAAATTCCGAAGATATATTGTCATTAGATCGAACAACAAGTTCACCTGGAATTTTCAAGCATTGCCCATAAACTAGTTCTGCAGATGAATATCCTATGTCCTCTTTTATTGATGTACGCAAACCTAAAAAATTAACGGAAGTTTTTCTGACCACTTTTTTATATTATTACTCGTTAAAATCGAATTTTTAAGTTGACGGTGAAATCTTTCAACCATTCCGTTTGCCTGAGGATGATAAGATGAAGTATGGATTTTGTGTGATCCGAGTAATGCTATTAAATCACTGAAACATTTTGATGTAAATTCTGAACCTCTGTCAACAGTTATCTTTAAGGGAACTCCAAATCTTGGGACGTAATTGTAAACAAATGTCTTGGCAATAGTCGCGGCCGATATGTCCCGAAGGGGAAAGGCTTCTGGCCAGCGAGAAAATCTATCAATTATCGTTAGAATGTATTTCGAATTATTCGAAGCAGGAAGAGGTCCTACAATATCTATGTGAATATGTTCAAATCGTCCTTTCGGTACCTCTATTGGTTGAATTGGAGATTTGGTATAGACGTTAATCTTGGACTTTTGGCAATACATTCCGCAGTCCATTTATTAATATCCCTTTTCGTGTAAGGCCAAAAATAATTTCCAATTATTTATTTCCTTGTGGCTCGTATTCCAGGGGTGATAATGAATGAATTGTTTCGAAAATTGTTTTCCTGAGTGAAACTGGTAAGTAAGGGCGATTAGTATTGCTAGAAACATCGCACCATAATTTAAAATTACTTCCAGGAATAAAAATTTCCTTGAGTTTAAATTTGTGATTTGGTGATGAAAGTATACTTTTCAGCACATTATCATTCCGTTGTTCCAACCATAACCATAACCATAACCTTTCAATGTTTATGTTTTCAGAACTTAATGACAAAATTTCCGGTAAACGTGACAAAGAATCAGCTACAATGTTTTCCTTTCAGGAAACATGTCGAATGTCATTAGTAAACTGTGCAATAAATTCCAAATGTCGAGTTTGACGTGGAGACTTTTCAGTTTTGGAACCAAGAGCGTTTGTTAGTGGTTTATGATCAGCGAATATAATGAATTCTGGACCTTCAAGAAAGTGACGGAAATGTTTTATTGTAAGATAAATTCCTAATAGTTCACGATCAAAAGTAGAATATCTAATTTCAGTAGGACTTAATTTTCGTGAAAAATACGCCAATGGTTTCCAGTGTTCACCACATCGTTGCTGAAGAACAGCTCCAATAGCAACAAGTGAGGCATGGACAGCAATTGACAATGTAGAATCTTTATTAAAATGGTTAAGTAAAGTATTCTGTGCGAATTTAGCTTTAACTTCCTCAAATGCATTCAAAGTGCATTTGGTCCAATAAATATCCTTCGTTTTATTCTTATTCTCTTCAGTAATTAAGTTATGTAAAGGCATAAGAAATTTAGCTAATTGATGAACATATCTATGAGAATAATTGATTATACCTAGGAATTGATGCAGTTTTTTAACTGTCTTAGGTACATCATACTGTAAAATAGCTTCAATTCTAGATTTGGAAGGACTCATACCAGATTCTGAAATGTTATACCCTAGAAAATCAAGCTCAGGTACAGCAAAAATGCACTTTGAAGATTTAATATTTAGACCATATTCATCAATTCTTTTAAAAATTTGGTGCAAATGTCTAAAATGCTCTTCCTCATTCCGACTAGCAACTAATATGTCATCAACATAAGTGAAAACAAAATCTAAACCACTAAATACCTCATTTATGAATCTTTGAAATGTCTGGGCACTGTTACGAAGGCCAAATGGCATGCGAATGAATTCATACATTCCAAACGGAGTAGTTATAGCGGTTTTGTATATATCTTCTTTGGCCATAGGTATTTGATGATAGGCACGGACTAAATCGATTTTTGAAAACATTTTTCTGCCAACTAAGTCTATGTTAATGTCGTGAATATGAGGGAGGGGATAACGATCTGGAACAGTTGTACAATTTAAACGTCTATAGTCGTCACACGGTCTCCAATCATTATTTTCTTTCTTAGGGACCATGTGAAGGGGTGAACAAACCGAAGAATTAGAAGTACGGCAAATACCCATTTTGACCAAATTATCAAATTCTCTTTTAGCAATTTTAAATTTTATTGGATCTAGTCTACGAGGTTTGCTAAATGGGAGAGACCCTTTAGTTTCAAGTTTATGAACAGTGTTGTGCACCACAGCTTTTCCGTAATCGGGTTCGCAAGTTATTGAAGGATATTCTGCCAAAAGATTGGACCATTTACAACTAATATTTGATAGTTTTAAAGAATATATGTCAGAAAATCCTAAACAAGCAGTCGATATAATCTTATTTGATGAGTCAATGAGTTGCCTATTCTTTATATCAACTAAGATGCCAAATTTTTCTAAAAAGTTTGCTCCAATAATAGGAGTATCGATATTGGCTAAAATTAATGGGAAAGTAAATTTATGATCAAAACCGAAATCAATAATAAAATTCTTAAAACCAAAAGTGCGAATTGAGGTTCCGTTTGCAGCTGAAAGAAATATATTACATTTTTTCTTTTCGCCTTTAAATTTATTTACTGGGAAAACAGAAATTTCTGCACCAGTATCAATGAGAAATTTTAATTTGCTATTTTTATCATTAACAAAAAGACGACGAGAATTCAAAAAATAATCTCTATTATGTGTCGTCGACATAATGGAATAATTTAGTTTAAAGATCTCGATTGAAAGTTTGTAAAAAATTTACACGATTCTTCACATTTAAGTGCCCTATTACCGAATCTTGAATGATACCAGCAAATATATTCAGAATTACTTCTTCGATTGTGAAAGAACGAGTAGAATGTCCTGATGTATTACTTTTTGTGGTATTATTAACACTCGCTCTATTTAAAGCATCAATATTTAAGGTTAATTTACTTATATTCTCGTTAAGTTCGGAGGTCAATTGGGTTAAGTCTTTAATAACATCATTCGGTGAAGTTTCGGTTGAATTAACAACTGATATATTTGGATCACACATCTGATAAATTTTATCAGCTAAAACAACCTTTTTATCAATTAAAGACAAGCCCGAAGAAGTCAAATGAATTTGAATATTTTTAGGTAATTTTCTTTGCCAAAATTTAAAAATTAATTCACGAGAAACAAAAGAAAGTGGTCCGGCTAGTATTGTAAGATCCCGAAATAATTCCGACGGTTTTTTATCACCCAATTGAGAATTAGACATTATCTCTTCTAATCTACTTTCTTCACTAAGAGAAAATCGTTCGCAAAGTGCTCCCTTAATGGTTTCATATCTCTCAGTAATAGGAGGATTTTGAACTAAATCTAATATTTTCAAAATGGCTTCTTGAGATAAAGAAGTAACGATAAATTGGTACTTAATATTGTCATCTACAATATTATGAAGTTGAAATTGCATATCGACTTGAAAAAACCATGCTTGTGGGCAATAACTCCAAAATTGTGGAATTTTTAAATTAGGTATTTGATTGTTTATTGTATATTGTTGAGTATTAACGGGGAATAAAGCGGTATGATTTTGCATAAGAACGGTATTTTGTTGGGAATTATGAACATTTGATGTTGCATTTTCGGAAATATGTGTTGTGACAGTATCATGAAATGTGTCATGTTCGTTAGCTGTTTGCGAACGAGTCAAAACCATTTTATATGTAAATAAAATTTGTTGCAAACGAAAATGTTTCAGAAGAAAGTTACAGTAAGTTACGTAACAATAATACTTAGTTTACCCCCCGTTTCCACATGCAAGTAAATGGTTGCAAGTTGAGAATACGTATTATCAGCGAAAATGTCGAAAACTACCGAAAAAATATGAAAATTTTACATGTGTCCACACTTCTTGCTGCAAGTTCATTTTTAAAATGTCGTCGAAGGCATAGGTTGTCACTAAATAGGACTCCAGTATTGCCAAGTATTCAATATTCTAACAAAGCTGGGAAAAAATTTGTTCTTAACAATTTTTTTTTTTCAAAAACTTATAAAATTGATATTTTAAATTACCATTAATATATGTCATTGTGTTCTTTTTTACTTTTTTTTTACAAATAAATACAAAATCAGTTGCATTACAATTCTTACTTTACCAAATACTAGTAAATTAATAGAAAACATTACTAGGCAACACTGTTTTCTTTCTTCTGTTATTTTACTTGGCGCAAGTGTCAAAAATCCACTGTCTTCAAAATTTGCTTGCAAGTTGAGTCGCAAGTCGTATGAGTGCAATTGTATTAGTGAAAAAGTGTGAGTGTATTGAAATTTTCGGACTTGCACTTGCATGTGGAAACGGGGGGTTATATAAAAATAAAAACTATGAAAACTACTTATCAGTATACAGCCGGGTTTTGTTGATTGTAGATGATTAAATCAAAAGATTCTTGAATCCGTAGTATTTGAATTAGGATTTGAAAATAAACTTTACCAATTTGTGGATTATTTAAATACGGTTTGAATCCGATTTGATGATTTGGAAAACTTCTGTGAGTCAATATAAAAACAACACTTGCTGAATATTTTTGTTGATTATTTCAATTCAATTAATATGTATCGTTGACGATAAAGCATCTGCATGTCCATCAATTTTGATGGTACATAAATAACTTTTATAGGTATGTAGAACTTCCGGGTTGTGTAAGATTACTGAATGCACAAATTTTAAATTGGAATCGGATCAAATAGTCAAATGTTTGATTGTGATTTCACAACGATGTATTGCAGGTAGTAATTGGCAAATTATTTTGTTTATAAATTGGTCCGGAGCAGGATCGCCAATATGGTAACTTAAATGTTTATTAACAAGAGAAAATTTTTGTTCTTTTTATAAAATAATCGATTTGTTTTTATTACAAAATCTAAAATCAGAATGAAAATTTTTGAAAAGCAAATTGAAAGGAAACGGAAATAAAATTATTATAAAATATTTTAGAACGACAATTATTGAACAAGTAAAATAGTATAACATGATAAGAAGGTGTATGTAGTAATGGACACTACACACGCGACTAAAAATTTGCTGACACAGCAACATTTTTTGCTGACTTTATTGACTTTTTTTAAATGTATGCATCCTGTCTCGTTCAACCCTCACCGGAGGTTGGCGCGAGTGAGCTAATTATCATGAGAACCGTGGGTAGTATAGATTCTCTATGTTATACAATCTTATAAAGAACTTATTTGTAAATTTCGTTGTTTTATTTTTACTGTAAATATTTTGAAAAGCTTCTGAATATGAAGTTAAAAAACGAATTTATTTGTCCCTTTATTCGTCCTTTATTAATTCGAATCTATTGGCCTTTGTTAAAAGATATTATGAATGCATTGTTCAAATTGACAAGCTTTCTTACAGAAAATTTTTAAATTATTTGAATTATTGGTTTTTTGAAATTACAATATTTAAACAAAATTTTAAAATTAATCGATAAGAATTAATTGATTGAATACCCTAGTAATTTTTCAAATTTTTTTTAATGGCTGAAAACAAGAACAACTCCGTTTTTAAGTTCCAAATTTTAAAGGATTTTCAAAATTGACTTTCTCAAAAAGAATTATTATTATTATTTATTTAGTGCAAATTAATTTACAAAAAATATTAATTTAGTGAGAACTGGCTGCTAGGGCCTTCTCCTCTTATTTAAATGCTGATATTGAATTATATATGTACATTTAATTTTTATGATAATATAGAATATCAGGAGATGTCTTCTCAGTTGAGAGTCCTTATGTCTTCGGTTAGCCTTGTAGGTTGGTTGTTGTTGTTATAACAGTATAATATGTGGGACATTGGGTGCGTTCGGTAGATACAATTTAATTGACAACAGTTCTACAACAGTTGTACAACTACCCTATAAACATTTTCACTGGAATTCAAAAATTTGAAATCAAGTTCAATTCCAGCCCTGTTTTCCAGTTTCAAGGCTTGAATTCAACGTTTATTACATTTTATTTCAATAGCATACTCCAGCAAAAGGGAAACAAAAATTCAAGTTTGAAATATTTTTGTTAAACAAACAAGTGCTAGAATTTGAAATATACTTTACTTCAAGCAAAATTTAAAGCACTTGAATTTTTAAAACCTATGTGCTTATTGGGTATCTACTGAACGACCTGATCACTAACAGCTCAGTCTGAGCTCTGTCATATTTTGGTAGCGTAAAAAAGTTTGCTACTTCTGATCAATAAGTGATACATTTGTTGGTGTTCATTTACAATAAAAATTGTTTTGTAAGAATGTCAAATAAAAACATACAAATATAATTCGAAAAGAAAAATTTTAAAAAATGAAAGAAAAAAGTTTGTAGAAAAGTTAGTAAAACTATTAGTACTTCAACTTAACAAATTTTTAACTAATTTTTAGTTAAAATTTAATTTTTATATAATTTTTTGCTACCTCCACATTACTAACTTACAAATTTTTTTGCTATTTTTTTTTTGCTGAATTTAGTTACTAATTTTTAACAATAAATTTGCTAACTTTACAGTATTTTGCTGAATTTTAGTTACTAACTTTTAACAGAAGATTTGTTAATTTTACAAATTTTTTGTAAACTAAACCACCAATTTTGGAGCGCTTATAAACAGAATGTTAAATGACTCATAAAAATTACTGAATATTTTTAACTCGCCAAAAATAATGCAAAAAGTTTTTAAATAAAGCTAAATTGAAATGGTTGAAAATTTGTCCTACTCACAAAATATCTAAATTATTAAAATTTATGAGAAAAGTTTCTATTTATCGTAGTACATTAATTTTCAAAGATCAAGGTTTATTTTGGACAAACCATTTTAATATGAAAATTGCGATTAAAAGTATCTCTAAGGAGCAAGTGGAGTTTACGGGGATGACCCTAATTTTTTGCCCCCAATATTGTACTTTTTAGGATATTTTTAATCGGCCACACCTTTCCTGTGGGTGGAGCTTTAGAGGTGAAAATGGAAACTCAAATAAATTCGGAAGTACATATCCGATCAGCAAACAATGAAAATCAAAAGAAGGGTCTGTGAAATACATTTTGTTATGGTTAACATATTATTGTCTATAAATATTACCACTTTTACAAAAAATCAATCTTGGGAATTGTCATTGGCATTGAAATATAATTGGCATTACTTTACCTCAATGTCAGTGCCAACAAATTTCATCACCATTCAATGCCAATGAAATTTTTTTCAATTTGCATTGATGAAAACAATGATAATGAAATGTACTAATAATTGAAGAAAAATCATTGTAATATAAAAAATATATAAGAAATACGCGAATTTTTAATTTTTTTTCTTAATTTATTCTTTTATTAAAACATGGAAACAAATACTTCTTTCATCAATTATAAATGGGCATTTAGGCATTGAACAATGCCAATTGAAAAAATTTCAATTGATTGACACATTCAATAAACTGGTCCCAAGTATGTTTTTAAATACACATTTATTTTTATTTATTAATTTTCATTTCATTTGCTCCACTAGTAACCCAGTGTAGAAAATCATTACCAGATATGTGGTTATGTAACTACATTCTTGGTAATGGTAACTAGTTACTTTTGTTATTACATTTCTTATTACCTTTATATGGCGATGTCGCGAAAAATAATGAGTTATGGTTACACACCAGCATACGAAAAATCAAAAAATATATCGTTAACTATGTGCTTACCAGTATTGACAAAAATAATGAGTCTAAAAATAGATTTTCATAAAAATGAATTATATAAAAAAAAAAATAATTTTTATTGTATTTTTTTTAAATAAAAATTGCTAGTGCGAGAATCGAACCTGGGTCTACAGATTGCAAGTCAATAGCCCTACCATCTGAGCTATATCGACATGTAATATTTAATAGATAAAAACATAATTGACCTGCTGCACACAAGTAAACTTACTCGCCAACATGCAAAAAATCAAAATTACCAGTGTTTAAAAAATATTGAGTCTAAAAATAGATTTCAAAAAATTTAAAAAAAAATCTAGAAAATTATTTTCTATTTGAAATAATGATAAAAGTAAGTCATTATCAGTAACTCATTATTATATGTTTTAAAATAATGCAGAAGGTAAGTGGGTGTCATTACTGGTAGTCCAAAAAATAATGATATGTCATTACCGTTTCTACACTGGGAATCTGCAAAAGTTTTGTTGATTTCAGAAAATTTTACCAAAAATTTTGTAGATTTAACAGTTTTTTTTTGCTATTTTCATTCTACTATTATTTAGCAATTTTTTTGCTGATTTCAGCAAGTTAAATTGTTATTTGCAATTAACAAAAATTTAGTTCAAATATTACTAAAATTTTGTAAATTTAACAGTTTTTTTGCTATTTTTATTAAACTACTATTCAGCAATTTTTTGCTAATTTTAGCAGGTTAAATTGTTATTTGCAATTAACAACAATTTAGCTCAAATATTACTAAAAGTCTGTAAATTTAACAGTTTTTTTTTGCTGTTTTCATTTTATTAATATTTAGAAAACTGATTCTGCTAATATTAGCAGATTTTTCTTTAGCATCATTTTTAACTAATTTTTAGTAACTTTTTCTGCTATTTTTACGGACTTATTTGTATGAGTGCACAAACCTAATTCGGCTGTCACTCGTAGTCTTTACTAGCCATGGATCTGTGCAAACATGAAACAAATCACACGTGAAACAACAAATAATTATACCCTACACCACTACGTGGAGAGGGTATTATAAGTTTGTGCTGATGTTTGTAACACCAAAAAATATTGGTCCTAGACCCACCTTATAGTATACCGATCGGCTTGGAATTTTTTTTTATTTCGATTTAACGATGTCCGTCTGTCGGTCCGTCCGTCTGTCTGTCTGTCCATGCATTCTTGTGCGCACTCTACAGGTCGCTAATATTAAGATATTTTGACGAAATTAGGTACACCGACTTATGTCGGCCTAAGGACGACGCCTAGTGTATAGGGGTACCCCCCAAAATTGTCTTTTTTACACGCTGCAGGTCGCAAATACTTCAATATTTCAATGAAATTTGGTAGACAGACATATGTCGGTTCAAGAACGGAGCCTTTTGATTTTGGTTGAAATCGGTCCATGTTTAGACCTAGTGTCCATATAAGGGTACCCCCCGAAATTGTCTTTTTTACACGCTGCAGGTCGCAAATACAAAGATATTTCAATGAAATTTGGTATACAGACCTATGTCGGCCTAAGGACGAAACCTATTATATATATATATATATATATATATATATATTTCCTTTATTTATATTATTCTGTAGAGCTATAAATATAACAAATACAAAATATATAATAACTCATTATGAGCATAGGGCGTCTACGAATTCTTTCCATCTAACGCGATCATTGGCCAGAGGTTTGGTTTGTTGCCATGTTTTATTTAGTTTCTTCACTTCGCTTTTTGTCATTCTAGTCCAGGTATTGCGAGGACGGCCGAACGTCTTTGACCCTGAGGATTGCAATCAAGTGCTAATTTGGCGATTTCGTTCGTTGGTCTGCGTAAGGTATGTCCTATCCAAGACCATTTACGGCGTTTCATTTCGGTTTCGATAGGAACACATTTTGCCAGAAAACATAATTGGTCGTTCGTTACCCAGTGAAGGCAAAAAATTCGAAGAATTTGTCTTATGCAACTATTTACAAATGTTTGAAGTTTGCCCAGGGTGAATTTAGTAGTGCTCCAGGTAGTGCAGCTATACAACAATACCGATTTAACGCTGCTATTAAAGATTTTTAACTTTGTAGTCTTTGAGATATTATTGGCACGCCAGACTTTATGAAGTGCATTGAAACGAAACCTATTGATTTTGGTTAAAATCGGCCCATGTTTAGACCTAGTGCTCATATAAGGGTCCCCCCAAAATTGGATTAGTTACACGCTGCAGGTCGCAAATACGAAGATATTTTAATGAAATTTGGTTTGCTGACTTACATGGTCTCAAGGAAAAAGCATATTGATTCTAGATAGGATCGGTCCATATTTTGACCTATCGCCCATATGGGCTATATTTTCGATTTTCTCTTCTTTTATGATTTTATAGAAAATTTTGACACAAGTCCGTTTTAACCCGTTCAAATTTCGGATCCAAACATTAGTTGGCTTTAAGTCAGACTGGTGTAGGGTAATTATATAGTCGGCATGCCCGACTTTAACCTTTTTACTCGTTTTATTTGTTGTTATATTGCTTTGGATATAATTCGTTTCATGTTCGAACAGATCCAATGCTAGTCAAGACTACGAGTCTCACCCTAATGGCAACCAAATTGCGAAGTCGTGGCAACCAAGTCAATTTCGTTCGAAAAAAATGCGGTTGCCACAACCGAATTGCTATTTGTGTATTAAGTGGTATTTTACTTAACATGTTTTAACGGGACACCCTAATGTACAGTAAGTAGATACATAGTTAGTACATTGTATTCCCATATCTTGTGATTTAGTTTACTTCATGCTTCATTTTCTTTCTTTCTTCCTTTCTTTCGTTCTATTTTTCAAATTATACTACAAATGCTGTTGGTTTGGAATTCTTGTTTACGATTGTTTATTCTCATTCCTCCACTAGCGTTCCTTACGTTTTGTTGTCGCTGAAACTTCTACATAGTGCGTGAAAAAAAATACATATACAATTATCTTAATTTTTAAATTAAAGATAAAAACTACCAAAGCTGTAAATTTTACAAAAACATTAAAAAGATAAGTTATTTGATTTAAAGAAAAAACAAAATCAGAATTAGTGAATGAGTGGTGATTTGTAATTGAACAAAAAGTGCCTTTTCCATCCTTCAAAACTACAAAATTTGAATTTGAATATTCTTGTGCATATATAGTAAAGATATGTATACATATGTACTCACATACAAGTTCTTTTATATTTTGTGTAAATAAATTAGATCGAGTTTATTATTGTTTGGGTCTTTGTCGATCACTGTCCATCTAAACATGAGTCTCCGTTATACTTCATGTGCTACGATGTTGCAAGTATGTTTCATTGTTTGCCGTTTACTTCTTCCCTCTTTTTCATCATTTTAAGAGTTACAACCAAAGTTGGTTACCGAAGCGAATAACGGTAAGGGTAACGGTAAAGGTATCGAATTTTGATTATTACGGCAACGGTATTTAAGACTGTTTCGGTATCGGTATACCGTTATCGAAACAGCAATACCGGTATTATAAATTGCGTTAAAAGCATATAAAAACAATTAAAAACTTAGAATATTTTTCATTTTAAGCTTTAAGGTGCGTTTACAATGACGGAGTACTCCAAACTGTAGCAAATTTTGTTTTTTTCTCTTTCATACTAACACATTTTTGTATTGTGCTATCTCTTGTTATTCCACTCCAGAGTAAAATTTGTTTGACTAGAGTATAGATTTGCTACACTCTGGAGTTAACATTGGTCTGTTAACTAACAACACTCTACCATTGTGAAAGCACCTTTAAGGTGCGTTTACAATGATGGAGTACTCCAATCTGTAGCAAATTTAGTTTTTGTATTTTGCTATCTTTTTTTATTCCACTCCAGAGTCAAAGTTGTTTGACTCTGGAGTACGGATTTGTTGCACTCTAGAGTTAACATTGCTCTGTTAACTATTTAACATGACAAATATACCTTAAAAAACACATCACTAATTTGTTCACATCTCTAATTGTCAACAAATTAAAAACAAAAATATTGAAAATCATAAAACGAACACAAAATAATTGTGTTGGGCATTTTATAATTAAATAAAAAAATATTTTAAAATAAAGGAAATGGATATAAAGCCTAGACATTCGCGAAAGGAAATGTAAGTATTGAAGTGTCAAATATTTTTTGAAGTAACTCTACTCTGCATTTTGAACAGTTAACATTTCAATCTGTGCTGCAGAGTAGAGTCACTCTACCATTGTGAAAGCACCTTTAAAATCCCAGATTATAAGCTTTAAATTCAATGCTGGTAGTTTCAATAATTTAAATTATTATCTATACATTTTTTTGATAGAAAGAACTCAAGATTATTATAAAAAACTTGAAAATTCTGCATTTTTTATATAAATTAATAAATACCGGTAAATTACCGGTAACTACCCATAAAAATAACGGTATCGGTAACGATAACGGTATTTGGAAACTTTTTAAAGGTATTGGTAAAGGTATTGAAACGGTATTTTAGCGTTAACGGTATTATAACGATAATGGTAACCAACCTTGGTTACAACTACTTGAACTACTGTTATGTTCTTCTACGAATCGTTTTATTACATCGTTATAGGCTTGCCAGACTTGGTGATTTGTCCTCACATTTATGTAGTTTTCTTTTAGGTATTTTTTTGTAAGGACGGAATTTTTGGTTATATTTTAAATCTTTTATAAATTTTGAAGATTATATTAATTTTATATAGTTTTTAGAAGACATCAGACAAGTTTGCTCCTATAATTTCAAAAAAAAGGAAATTTTACCCTTTTATGCATTTTTCGTAACAATTTTGTGAAATTTTGTAACAAGAATAAAAGTCTATGAATTCTGAGGATTTTTCTACATGACAAAATATCTCAGAATTCTTAACATCAATCGTATGAACAAAAAACATATATGGATATTACTAATAGGGGGAAATATTGGGGTTTTAAGCAATTATTTCACAATTCTAGCCTGCTTGCGAGTAGACTAAATTTTTGTATTTCCCGAATAAACAAAGATTATATGTACATTAGAGCGTACCACCTTACAGGCAAAAAAAAAAGTGGGCCGTACACCCTCCAATATGAAGTATTTTTGCAAGCAGGTTTCAAAAAAAATTTTTTTTATTTAGGGGTCGCCATTTTACATTTTTCGTTTTATCTTTGGTATTTACAGTCGGATCTTAAAGTATGATACATCAATGTTTTTCTCTCGAGGAGAGCAGTGTTTTGCTCTAAGGACATTTTGACCTCAAGTATTTCGTTAGTAGTTGCCCATCAGATCTCAGTTGCTACAACCCTAATGTACCACCCTAATGTCAGAAAATTAAAGCTCGCAAAAAATCATTAAATTTTTCGCTAAACCCAGTATAAATTTTTTTTATATATTGATTGCCGAACGTAGGGGTCGCCGTTTTAAATTTTTTTTAATTGGATTTTTACTATATAGCAAAACACTGGTCTCCTCGAGGCAAAAAAATCGATATATCACACTTTAAAATCCGATTTTAAATGCCAAAGGTATAACAAAAAATTAAAAAAGGCGATCCCTAAGGTCGGCAAAAAAAAAATTTTTTTGAAATCGCCTTCCAAAAATACATCATATTGGAGGGTGTACGTCAAACTTTTTTTTGAGGTACGGTCTAATGTACATATATCTATATATAAGAATATAAAATAATTATACATACATGTGTTTATATAATTTGGATAATTACATATGGGTGAAATCAAAAAATGTGATAAGTTTTTGGGCCAAATTTGTAAGAAGCAAAAAGTGTTAATATTTTGGTTTTTTCTTAATGGAATCAGTAAGTTTAGTCATTACTTATAAACCTAATTGCAAAAAATCTCTTCTACAATTTGTCGCAATAATTTTTCTGTACAATTTTAATTTTTTTTTTGTGGTAACGGAGTTTACATTTCCGCAAGCAAAAGATATAACATAAGAAAATTGCGTGCGAATTTTATTCAATTTCTTAGTTTTTTCGTATTTGGGTTTTCAATGTGCTTTCCAATAATATACAATTTGTGTTTATCAAATTGGCGGTTTCGCGAATATAAATACAATTCATTCCGCGAAAAAATGTTTTATTTTGTTTTAATTTTGTATTTTTGGTCCTTTTAAATGCTTTTCAAAAATATAAAATTTTTTAAAATCCAATCAGCGGTTGCGGAGTTACAAAATTATATATTAAAAACATAACATTTCGCGATCAAAAAATTCTTAAATTGTGTGAAACAAATTTAATTTGTCAAACTTACGTTAGTAATGGCTCGAAATATCGATTCCAAACCAATGAAATGCAAAATCAATCGTTTTTCGCTCCAGAAGTTTGGGGTAAAGGAGTAAAAAGGTTAAAGTCGGGCATGCCGACTATACAATACCCTACACCAGTCTGGTTAAAAGCCAACTAATGTTTGGATCCGAAATTTGAATGGGTTAAAATGGGACTTGTGTCAAAATTTTCTATAAAAAGAAGAGAAAATCGTAAATATAGCCCATATGGGAGATAGGTCCAAATATGGACCGATTCTATCTAGAATCTATCCGCTTTGTTCTCGGGATCATTTGAGTCAGCGAACCAAATTTCATTAAAATATCTTAATATTTGCGACCTAAACATGTGTACCATGGTCTAAACGGTGTACCAAATTTTATCAAAATATCTTAATATTTGCGACCTGCAGCGTATAAACAATATAATTTTGGGGGACCCTTATATGGGCACTAGGTCTAAACATGGACCGGTGTTAACCAAAATCAATAGGCTTCGTCCTTGGGATGATATAGGTCGATGTACCAAATTTCATCAAAATATCTTAATATTTGCGACCTGCAGCGTATAAACAATATAATTTTGGGGGGACCCTTATATGGGCACTAGGTCTAAACATGGACCGATTTTAACCAATCAATCAATAGGCTTCGTCCTTGGGCCGACATAAGTCGGTGTACCAAGTTTCATTAAAATATCTTAATATTTGCGACCTGTAGATTGCGCACAAGAATGCATGGACAAACAGACGGACGGACGTACAGACGGACATCGTTAAATCGAAATAAAACGTGATTCTGAGTCGATCGGTATACTATAAGGTGGGTCTAGGTCCAATATTTTTTGGTGTTACAAACATCAGCACAAACTTATAATTCCCTGACCACGTAGTGGTGAAGGGTATAGAAACTGATAACTTTTTTTGATTTGTCACAAAATTATTAGTTGAATCATCTTTTGACGCATAAATATTAGTTGACTCACCTCTGTTTATGGTTATTTTAACATATTTTAAACATTTACCCACTTTTTTTTAAATGCAATCTGATGCAAACAATTTTGGTTACGGATTTTAAAAAATTACCTACAAGAATTTTTAAAAAATTACCTACAATTCTTTTATCTATGATTTTGATGGCGTAAAGTATCACAATATTACTTTGTTTTTAATATCAATCCTGTGTTTTTGGGTTGGGAACTACTGGTTTCCTAGGCAGATAATTTGTTGAAATCTAAGGTCAGTTCTATAGTCAGAACTAAGATCGATTTTTGTTTTAAATATTTTTTAAATAAGAAATATTTAAGAAACAAATCTATCTTAGTTCTGATTATAAAATTGACTATAAGAGTTTATCTTTAAAAAAAATTATTGGAATCGCAAAGTTGTTCAATAATAGAAAAATAACGCAGAATCTTTTTGGTGAGTTAAATATCTTAAATTTTATAATTTTCTAAACGAATAATTAGTTTATATCTAACAAGGAAGTTACTTCAAACTAAACACTACTATGTTATTTCAATGAAATTTCAATATTTTGTAGAAACAAAAATTGTAAGATGAACATCTCACTATTTTTGTCCACCTCGGTAATTTAAGTGGTCAGAATATGGGGTTAGATAGGGTTCGTCCGAGGTGGACGAATTAGACAGGTTGATCTTAGATTTCTTTTTTCTATTAAATATCTAAATTTCATAATAATCTGAGAATATAGCTTGGAATATATTCCTTGTACGAGGTTTTTTTCAGAAAAATAAATGCACTATTCAGAGTTTTGTATAAAAACATGCGATTTTGGTAGGATAAGCTACCAGGATTATTTAATTTTGAAAATTATGAAAATTTTATTAGAAGGCAGGAATCATTTTTAAGATTTCTTTTTTGTGTGAAAAAATTGTAAGCATAATGCCGAAAGTGTTTTTTAGGATTAAGAGTGTGAGAATGGGCAAATAAACAGCAGACAATTAATGGGTCGCTTGCCCACCCCAGAAAAATGGTCTAGGTACGCCAATGTATTTCAACTCCTTCCACTGGTGCAAGTCGGCCAAAAACGCTGATTTGGTGACCCATTTTCTGCAGAGCAAAAACGGCTCTATCGTCAGATGTATAGACTTTTCGCGCAAGCTTGGTGTACACTTTCGCCCAATATACATAAAAAACCAATCCGAACCTCCATGGCTTTTAAATAAATCTTCATTCATTCTTTCCATGAGTGATTTACCCAAAACCACGACTTTGCCTATTGTTTATAGACAAACTTTTAAAAATATATCTGACCATTTCTTTGGACTCAATTGGAATTTTCTATTCACTGATGGATCCAAGTCGACTGAGTTTACAACTTTCGCAACAGTAGAACAAGATGGAAATCTTATAAACTCTGGCTTACTAGATAACATCTGTTCTAACTTCACAGCTGAAGCTTTAGCAATATTGCTAGCAGTGGAATTCGCCTCAAAAAAAGACACTAAATATGTAATTTGCACTGACAGCCTTTCGGCTGTCTTAGCCATGCAAAGCTCCTCGTACGACTCACCATTAATAAATGAAATAAGGAACATTTGTATACAACAACCAAATAAAATTAAAATAATGTGGGTCCCCTCTCACGTTGGTATACCTGGCAACGAGTATGCCGACTTAGCTGCAGAAGAAGCAAAACGTAGGCCACTACTAAAATTCTCCACCTGGGAATCTCGTGATATGTTAAATGCGATATCTTCGTACTTGAGGAACCTAAACCATCAAAAATGGTCCAACTATCAGCACAACTACAAAAATGTAAATCCCCTTGGAATCAAACCAACATATCCAAAAAACTGTTCCAGAAAATACACTAATTTAATAGTTCGCCTAAGAATTGGACACTGCAAATTCTCTCACAAACATCTATTGGAGAGGAATACAGCCCCACGATGTTCCACTTGCAACACGCATCTAACGGTTTCCCACATTCTAAATGAGTGCACCGACTACAATTCATCCAGAACCAACATCTTTGGATCAAATTCACCAACCGATCTCTTGAAAAATACATGTGACAATAATATTAAATTAATTTGTAAATTCATAGTTGAAAATAGTTTATATAGTCAAATTTAATGTACTTTTTTTTCTCTATTCGGAGTCGAAAGCCTCTGCTGCTAGTACTCCTTTTCTTAAATTAGTTACGTAATTGTATTACGTAATTAATTAATTATAAATAAATAAAATAATTTTTTGCGTTTTCTGAATACAGCAGATAGTCATTAGAGTGGTCCAAAAATCCACTTTTTTCAAAAATTTAAAAAAAGTTACTTTTTTATTACACACAATGAAAATGTATTCCCTGCTGAGAATTTAATACACAAAACTTTCTTTTGTATTTGCAAATTACACCAGATAGCCATTAGAGTGGTTCAAAAATCGGTTTTTTTCAAAAACTTCTAAAAGGTAATTTTTTTTATTACACACAATGAAAATGTATTTCCGGCGGAGTACATGGGTACAAAAATTTTTGATATACCGAGACCCAATAAGAAGTTATTTAGTGATCAGATATGTTTAGTAAAAAAAAATCTTTGTAATAAACATTACAAAACTTACAAATTATTTTGTCATTACTAAAAAATAAATTTATAATGCGGCAGCGAGTATTGAAAGCTCCATTTTAATTAGCTCAAATACTTTTTCATTGAATTAAAAAAAATCCAAATTTGATTAGCTAATAACTTTTTAATGGTTCGCGGTATATCCAAAATTTTTGTACCCCATGTACTCCGCCGGAAATACATTTTCATTGTGTGTAATAAAAAAATTACTTTTTAGAAGTTTTTGAAAAAACATGTTTTTGAACCACTCTAATGGCTATCTGGTGTATTTTGCAAATACAAAAGAAAGTTTTGTGTATTAAATTTTGTTCTAGAATCGGATCGTAAAATCAGATTTCCTATAAATGCAGCTGTTTTTGCTCTGGAGGAAAAGGGTCTTAAAAAAAGCTTTTTTGGCCGACTTGCGCCAGTGGAAGGAGTTGAAATAAAAAAGAAAAAAAAACGCCATTCTTTTTTTCTATGCAAAAACTTTAAAAAAAGTGATGATATCCGAAAATAAAATTTTTGTGACGAACTCTAATAGTTATGCATACCCAAGTAAAAAAAAAATTATATGGAGCCATATAAAGTTATATTTAATTATATATAATCTTCTATGTAATTAGATATAATTATATCCGAAAAATGAGAACGTCTTATTGTATCATATTGTATCGAATTGTATACAATTGTATACAATTTGGTACAATTTGATACAATTCGATACAATATGATACAATTGTATCCGAATTTTGTCCTCATCCAATTACATAAAATTATATCTTTTTGTATAAAATTATATAAAATGTTATAAAAGTGGACACAGTTTGATACAATTATACCTAAATATTAACCCTATATTTTTACCATAATATATATGACCATATCTAACAATATACAAAATTATATTTTTAAATAAAAAAAGATATACAATATCTGGAGATCATACTTGAGGGATTTCAATTACAATTACTTGTAATTGAAATTACAAGCAATTGTAATTGAAAATTTTCAATTACAAATTACTAGTAATTGTAATTGAAAGTGATTTCAATTACATTTAGAATTAAAAAGTGTTTTTTGTTAAAATTTTGTATAAAAATCTGACTGGGATAGGTTGCATAGGCATGGATGCGTATAAAAAGAATATGTCATGTTGGGATTACCCCTAACTTGTGCTTTTTGTCATTATTTATTTTCCCAAAAAATGTAATTGACATTTTGCAAATTACAAATTACTTGTAATTGTTCTTTTTTGAATTACAATTACAAATAATTTGTAATTGTAATTGAGTTTTTTTGAATTACAAATTTTGAATTACAATTACAAATAATTTGTAATTGTAATTGAGTTTTTTTCAATTACAATTACATGTAATTGTGTAAATGAATGTGTAATTAATTACAAAATATAATGATTAACCCCCAGGTCTACTGGATATCCTATAATTTCGATAAATCTTCCATTACTTTTATTCAGATTTACCATGACAGTGCATTAAACATGAACAAATGTTTCTTTGTTTTTAGTAATTTTAAAATAAGGTTAACAACACTGAAATTTTTAACTTAATAGGATTGTGATATACAACCAAGATATAAGAGATCAGTCAAGTGTGCGTTATAGTATAGAGAATTCCATATTAAAGCTTCAGTATTGTTAATTTTATGGGCGCGTTAGCCATTTTAACTCACGCTCCTAAACAAAAACAAATTACTCAAGCACGAGCATTTCGTGTCTTATTCACGCAGACATGAGTATATTAAAAACTTACTCACAATCAGAAAATTCTTACGCAAAATAGTAAAAATTACTAAAAAACATATGATGCAAAAAATAAACTCACACACGAATCATGCACGGGTTATATATTCTTACTCACGCTCACGTACGAATTATATATTCTCACTCTAACGGGCGAATTACTTTGGTATAGTAATTATTACTCACGATCACTTGTGAATAACTTCACTCACGATCGTGTCATGCGCCAATCCCTAGTAATTACAAAATCTAAAACTAGTTCAAAATCATTTTTAATATGGAACCACATTTAATACAATACGGTTTTAAAAGGACCTTATACATATATTTTTATATAAAATCACTTTGAAAAAATTGCTAATGTGGGATAATATATAACACTATGCGACAGTCAAAATCGGGATGGGATGAAACCAACGGGAAATGTTATATCGGTCAAAAACAAGTTATACGTGTCCCGGCGTTTCGCTGGGTCACCCCTAGGACTCGAGATATATCTTTTTTTTTGACATAACTCGAGAACCACTAGTCCGATTTTGCTCAAACAATTTTAAAAAAATTAAAAATTACAATTCCTTTAATCTGTTCATATAACGTTTTTCTATATACTCAACAGTTTTGCCGGTAAAAATAAATGTTTGTTACCGCTACCATAAAAATCAATAACCTTTTGTTTATTACTTTTTATACCCTACACCACTATGTGGTCAGGGTATTATAAGTTTGTGCTGATGTTTGTAACACCAAAAAATATTGGTCGTAGACCCACCTTATAGTATACCGATCGGTTCAGAATGTTTTTTTATTTCGATTTAAAGATGTCCGTCTGTCCGTCCGTCCGTATGTCTGTCCATGCAATATTGTGCGCACTCTACAGGTCGCAAATATTAAGATATTTTGATGAAATTTGGTACGCAGACCTATGTTGGCCCAAGGACGAACAAGTTTGATTTTGGTGAACATCGGTCCATGTTTAGACCTAGTGCCCATATAAGGGTCCTACCAAAATTATACTGTTTATACGCTGCAGGTCGTAAATATTAAGATATTTTGATGAAATTTGGTACACAGACCTACATTGGCCCAATAACGCAGCCTATTGATTTTGGTGAACATCGGTCCATGTTTAGACCTAGTGCCCATATAAGGGTCCTACCAAAATTATACTGTTTATACGCTGCAGGTCGCAAATATTAAGATATTTTGATGAAATTTGGTACACAGACCTATGTTGGCCCAATAACGCAGCCTATTTATTTTGGTGAACATCGGTCCATGTTTAGACCTAGTGCCCATGTAAGGGTCCCACCAAAATTATATTGTTTATACGCTGCAGGTCGCAAATATTAAGATATTTTGATGAAATTTGGTACATAGACCTATGTTGGCCCAAGGACGAAGCCTATTGATTTTGGTGAACATCGGTCCATGTTTAGAACTAGTGCCCATATAAGGGTCCCCCCAAAATTGGCTTGGTTACAAACTGCAGGTCGCAAATATTAAGATATTTTAATGAAATTTGGTGCGCTGACTCACATTATAGAAAATTTTGACACAAGCCCCATTTTAACCCATTCGAATTTCGGATCCAAACAATACACCAGACTGGTGTAGGGTATTGTATAGTCGGCATGCCCGACTTTAACCTTTTTACTCGTTTTTAATATTTTAGGCAAAAAATATTTTTTTCTTCATCTTTTTTTCTTCGGACTAGTGGTTCTCGAGTTATGTAAAAAAAAGACCACCAAAGGTCAAATCGATATATCTCGATTCCTAGGGGTGACCCAGCGAAACGCCGGGACACGTATAACTTCTTTTTTACCGATATAACTTTCCCCGGTAGTTTGAACCCTTCCCGATCACTGACCCCTACCATTTGTCTCACAGTGTAATTATAGATGATTTTATAAAGAATGTTATATCGTTATATATAAAAGAAATCATGAAATATTGTAGATATGAAACCATACTAAGTTATATATGGGTTCATATGCGTCAATATATAATCATATATAACACCTATTATATAATATTTCTTAAATGGCTCCATATATAGTTTTATATTATTATGTATAGTGTCATACTAAATTATATATAAACGTATATGTAATTATATCTTTTATATATTACTTTGTGTACTTATATATAGCACATACACTTATATGTAGGCCAGTATGGAATAATATAAAATCACATATGTCTCAATATTAAAACCTTTGAGGCAAAAATATTTAATATATGACTATATAAAAGTCTATATGCTTCAATTTAAAAGCATATGTGGCCATATCTAACTATAAGTTAATATATGTAATTATATAAAATAATATATGATTATATCAAAACTTTTTTACTCGGGTAAGAAACTTTTGAAAAATTTTTGAAAGATATTATCATATATGAATATATATGGATGTTTTTTTGTATTAAAAACTATATTATTATATATGAACTATTTTACTCGGGTTTTTTAATTCATATTTCTACTATTCTACAAGTCAATAGATAAATTTAGTGTCAAAAGCCTTTCCTAAGCCAAATGTAATTACTTCGAAGTAATTCCTAATTTTCATTGACATGACCTATTATTCAATTAATTCGAGTAAACCCTTTAAAAAACGTGTAAGTCCACACAATGTAATAAATTTCGTGTACTTCACGTTGTGTCTACTTTTTATATGGGATACTTGTGTATAACAATTGTATATGAAACTTAAAATATTATTTTCCAAAAATGTTGTCTAACTTACATGCCACTATACTTGTGTGTACTTACGAAGTATTTTGGCTTGTGGGCCATTACAATGCGGCCATTACTTGGGTAAAGTAAGCCACATATCGTCCAGGTCCACATTCTCAATTTCTGGCCACAAGAAGTCCGTTATAGCGAACACCATTCACGGTAACTGCTTGGCCAACCTCATTTTCGAAGAAGTACGGCCCGATGACGCCGGCAGCCCATAAACCGCACCAAACACAAAAAACAGGTGTTTTCACATTTCCTACAGACCCGATTTGCTGAAATTTGTGCACAATTCTCCCGATTGTGAACACATTTGGTCGATTATGCTGACCAAAGAAATCACGAAGTGCACGAAATGCATTTTAATTTGAACGACCATTTTCATAATAAGCCTGAATAACTTTAACGCGTTGCTCGATTGTGTATCTTTCCATGGTTCAAATTGAGTTAGTCTGAAATTGGGAAATGTCAAATGAAATGCAGAAAAAAACTTGACGTTTAGGTGTGGTTCACATTCAACATCGGCCTTTAAAATTTAAGCACCCTTTATATGCATTAGAGCGACTCACCTTATATGGACAGAAAAAAAGTAAAAAAAAGTGCCCCCTCAAAATAAACCTTGGTTTGTTTTATGATGATTACCAAAATATTTCGTGTCTAGCAATGAGATCTCACGAGCTGGACCATTTTTAAAAAAGGTCTTTTTTTAGTTTTTGTAAGATATTTGTATCTTCGCTAAAGAAGACATACTCAATATGGGTATCATATGAAAGGCGCGTCCAGCGGTATATATAACATGTTCTAGCATATCCTGACATGTCCTTTTTTCAAGGATATTCTATAAAAAAAACAAATTTTTGACTCTTTTGTACAGAGATATTTGTGATTAAAATGTCAAACTTACATATCATAATCTGTAGACGATTTAAGTAAACACGTGTTTCAGATTTTTTTTAAATTCGCGATTTTCCGCGTTTTATCATAAATTCAATGTGGTGGAAACAATATTTTCTAAATAGGGCAATATGGATACCAAAACTTTTCTTTTGACAAGTAAATCATCGCTAAGTGGATATAGTTTAGAATTTTGCAAGTTTAATACATTTTTTTTTGTAGGTTTATTATTGATTAAAATATTTTGTTGAAATACGCTTGTCTGTAATTTTTCTAAGAAAAGTCTAAATATAGGCTGACCCTAAATAAAATTTTATAAGTTTTTTCGCGAAAAAAAAAGAAATTCGGCCAAAAAAAGCGCGTGTTGGGTTTTTTCTGTTAAGTTCCATTTTTATCCTTAGATCTACTAGAAACTGAATTTAAATTATTACTAAAAATTTATAAAAATTGTTTTTTAGGAAAAAAGTTAATCCGCCAAAAAACGCGTGATGGATTTATTTCTGTTAAGTTGCATTTTTATCTTACATCAACTACAAACTGAATTCAAATGCAAATTGCAGTAACTCAAAAATTAAAAAAAAAAATTTAGTCCAGAGCATCGTGCAAAATGTACGAAATTTGCAAAATTCAAAACTATATTCACTTAGCGATGTCAAAAGAAAAGTTTTGGTATCCATATTGCCCTATTTAGAACATATTGTTTCCACCACATTGAATTTCTGATAAAACGAGAAAAATCGCGAATTTCAAAAAAATCTGAAACACGTGTTCACTTAAATCGTCTATAGATTATGATATGTAATTTTGACATTTCAATCACAAATATCTCCGTACAAAAGAGTCAAAATTTTGTTGCTTTTATAGAATATCCTTGAAAATAGGACATGTCAGGATATGCTTGAACATGTTATATATACCGCTGAACGCGCCTCTATGATACCCATATTGAGTATGTTGTCTTCAGCTAAGATGCAAATTTCTTACAAAAACTAAAAAAAATACCTTTTTTAAAAATGGTCCAGCTCATCTTATTGCTTGACCCGAAATATTTTGGGAATCGTCATAAAACAAAACAAGATTTATTTTGAGGGGGGCACTTCTTTACTTTTTTTCGTGAGTTGGTCTAATATGCATACATTTGTACATACATATGTACTCCCGAGTAAAAAAAATTGATCTCGCGCAATATCTAATCATATCCAATTTGATATTGTTTAAGATCTGCTGTAATATCTAGCTGATCCAATTAGATCTCAAAATTGGGTGTATCCAATCATGTCGTATTAGATCCCATTGTATATATGGGGGTAAACTAAGATCTAGTTATATCTCAAAATTGGGAGGTCCAATGATATCTTTGGGGATAACTCTAGATCTAGTTTGATCCGAAAAATGGCGGATCCAGCTATATATTTGCTGATAAACTTAGATCTAATTTGATCCGAAAAATGGCGGATCGAATTAGATCCAGCTATATAATTGTGGATAAACTTAAATCTAATTTGATCTCAATTTTGGCAGATCGAATTAGATCCAGCAATATATTTGTTGATAAACTTAGATCTAATTTGATCCGAAAAAGTGGCAGATCGAATTAGATCCAGCAATATATTTAGGGATAAACTTGGATGTAAATTTATCCGAAATGGAGATTAAGTAAAATCTAAATTTATCCAAAAAATGACAGATCAAATACGATCCAGTAATATATTTCGGGATTGCGTAAGATCTTAACTTTTCCGATAAATTGCAGATGAAATTAATTGGTAAGATCTTAATTTATCCCATAAATTGCAGAACGAATTAGATCCAGCAATTTATTTCAGTATTAAAATGGCAGATCGAATTAGAAACGGCAATATATTTGGGGATTGACATCTAAAACTATCCAGAAAAATGACAGATAAAATTAGATCCCGCATTATATTTGGGTACTACATAAGATCTCCATTTATTTGGGATTAAATAAAATCCCAGACAGATATTGAAAACAATTCAAAAAATAATACACTGGCAAAGCACTGATTTTATAAAAATTACAATATTTTGTTAAAATAAGGTTTAAACTCAGAAGGTCTCGAGTTCGATACCGTTCACGGCTATGCATTTCTTTTTTTATAAAATGAATTTCTTTTTATAAAATTATCAAGGTTGGTTACCGTTATCGTTATAATACCGTTATCGCTAAAATACCGTTTCAAATTGAATACCGTTACCGTTATCGATACCTCTAAAAAAATTTCTAAATACCGTTATCGTTACCGATACCGTTATTTTTATGGGTAGTTACCGGTATTTTACCGGTATTTATTATTTTATATAAAAATTAAAATTTTTTAATTTTTATTTTATAATCTTGAGGTTTTTTTTTACAAAAAATTTATAGATAATAATTTTACTTATTAAAACTACCAGTATTGAATTTATAGCTTAAAATCTGTTTTTTCAGTACTTAAAATTAAAAATATGCCATGTTTTTACTTGTTTTATTTGTTTTTAACATCATTTTTAATACCGGTACGTACCGGTATTGCTGTTTCGATAACGGTATGCCGTTACCGAAACAGTCTTAAATACCGTTACCTTTACCGTTACCTAAACAAACGAAATCTGATACCGTTACCGTTACCCTTACCGTTATTCGTTTCGGTAAGCAACCTTGAAAATTATAATTTTCTATAAATGTTTTTATAAAATTATATTTTTTTTTTATTAAATTGAATTTTTTTAAAAAAATAATTTTATTTACATCTTTTTAACGCTCTACACCATTTCCAATTGTATCAATTGTTTTTAAGATTTATCAATTGTATTTCAGAAATAATCAAATGAATTTCAGTTTTATCAATTGTATATTAGAACTTATCAATTATTTTTCAGATTTATGAATTGTATTTCAGAACTAGTCAATTGAATTTCAGTTTTATCAATTGAATTTCAGTTTTATCAGAAATTATTAATTGTATTTCCGAAATTCACAACTGTATTTCAGAAATTATCAAACTGTATTTCAGAAATTATCAATTGTATTTCAGAAATTATGAAATGTAATTTAGAAATTTTTCTCTATTAACTATGATAAACAATCACCAAGTTTTGAAATAGATTTGATTATTTCTGAAATACAATTAATAATTTCTGAAATACATTCCATAATTTCTGAAATAAAGGGTGGTTAAATTTTAAGGGCCGATATTAAAGTTATTCAGGCTTATTATGAAAATGGGCGTTCAAATCAAAATGCATTTCGTGCACTTCGTGATTTCTTTGGTCAGCATAATCGACCAAATGTGTCCACAATCGGGAGAATTGTGCACAAATTTCAGCAAATCGGGTCTGTAGGAAATGTGAAAACACCTGGGGTCTAATCGCCGCTTTCGATATCGAGTATTCTATATCGATTTTTTTTAATTTGGGATGATGGCGTTCGATAGCGAGAGTATGATCGAACAAAACTATCACTTTTTCATTCGATACATAATTAATGATCGAAATCATATCTTTTTCCATTGTTTCGGAACAAAAAGCATATGAACATTGTTTTAAAGTATTTTCTATAAATTATAGGGTTTATATGAATAGATTTCAGGTGAAAGTTGTAAAAAAGAAAAAGTTGTGAAAATATAAAAATGTACTCGAACCAAAAAATTTTAAAAATAGTAAACAGACAAAAAAATTACGATAACCGGGAAAAATCGCACGCGGATTGCAACCTTTAGATTATTTACTTTATAAAATTAGTTCAGCCTTAAATTCTTCACTAGTTTTTTAATTTTTTTTTTGTACTCTAACTAATTTTTTGGTGAAACTAGTAAAAATTAATCAAAAAAATCAATGTAATATATTTTTCCTTCAGATAAATTATTACAATTTTAGGTCTTAAATACTTTATTTCTGCAATTAACAATTTAATTTTGAAATTATATTGCATATTCTGCACATACAAGTTGTGTTTTGGCTTTATTTAACAAATTCATATACAAAATGTTGTTGTTTACAAGTTTTTGTTTTCAACTGTGTACGTTCAGTGAAGTAAATTAGCTTAAAATTTCGATACGATAGCGATCGAATGCCGTGATCCGGCTATACGATAGGTAACGAATTTTTGTTCGATACGTTAGCTCGTTCGATATCGAAAGCAGCGATTAGACCCCTGTTTTTTGTGTTTGGTGCGGTTTATGGGCTGGCGGCGTCATCGGGCCGTACTTCTTCGAAAATGAGGTTGGCCAAGCAGTTACCGTGAATGGTGTTCGCTATAACGGACTTTTTGTGGCCAGAAATTGAGAATGTGGACCTGGACGATATGTGGTTTCAACAGGATGGTGCCACTTGCCACACAGCTAACGACACAATGGCTCTTTTGCGCGAGAAATTCAATGGCCGTGTTATCTCACGTGGTGGCGATGTCAATTGGCCGCCAAGATCATGTGATTTGACACCGTTTGACTTCTTTCTTTTGGGTTATTTGAAAGAAGAGGTGTACGTCGATAAGCCAGCAACAATTCAAGAGCTAAAGGATGAGATAATTTAACGGCATAGAACCTCAATTATGCTTCAGCGTCATCGAAAATTTGGACCATCGGATGGAGGTATGCCGCCGAGGTCGCAGCGGCCATTTGGCCGATATTTTGTTCCATACATAATTGAACCATACCACTATTATCATAT
Organism: Leucophora obtusa; assembly: GCA_949987735.1. NCBI lineage: Eukaryota > Metazoa > Arthropoda > Insecta > Diptera > Anthomyiidae > Leucophora > Leucophora obtusa. The sequence continues at coordinate 371,287,444 of OX465295.1, forward strand.
AAAAAGAAATGACAATAATTTCCTAAATAATTTGTGTTTTATTCAAAATCAACATCGGCCCTTAAAATTTAACCACCATTTACATTTAAAATTTCTAAAATACAATTAATAGCTTCTGAAATACAGTTAATATTGTAGTTGAGTTACCATATATGACCATATATTGTTGAAATGTCACCATATATCATAATCTATGGTTTAAATGTCACCACATATGGTAATATATTGTTTAATTGATACCATATATCAATTATATATTGGACCATATACAGTAGCATATATTATTATATCTGGAACTGTATTACAAATGTTGTTCATGAGGTCCCATATATGAGCATATATTGTAGAAATGGCACCATATATGATAATATATGGTAATATATTACTTATATGGTAATATATTAGTAATATCCCGGTGAAAAATGTTCATATTCGCTCAAACATGTTCATATATGGTTTATGTATGGACACATATGAACAAATATGGATTTTTTATGAACATATATGGATTTTATATGAACATATATGGAAGTATATGTGATTCCATACATGGAAAAAATTTCATATACAACCATATATGGAAGCATCTGTTATTTCATATATGGAAATGGCACTCATATATGGACAAATATGAAAGTATATGTTATTCAATTTATGCAAAAGGGACTTGTATATGAACATATTTCGAAGAACACATTTTTCCATATATGTAAAAGGAACTCATATTTGGATAAATATGGAATTATATTTAATGCCATGAATAAAAAAAGGAACATATGTAGCGCCTAATTTGAATGTCTTACATAAATTTATATCTATCGTACAACCTTATAATAAAGGACAGCAACGTTCGCATGTATTCGCATATATTTAATAAATGTATATGTTCATATATGTCCATATATGAACATATACTTAGGTGTTACCTCATTTTTCGGATCCATACATATATGGTTGAACCATAAATGTTCATATATGGACATTTTTCGCCGGGTATATTACTTAAATAACACCATATATAAATATATATGGCACTATATATAGTATAATATATTATCATATCTGGAACTGTATTAAAAATTTTGATCATGAGATACCATATATGGCCATATATTGTTTAAATGGCACCATATATAATAATATATGGTTTATAAATTGTTTTTTTTATATCTATGATTTTTTATTTTATAACTATTTTTGTGTTATTCTTATTCAATTTCATTAAACCAATTTTATATATTTATATTATTAATTATACTATTTATTGTTAAACATTGTTGCTTCTGACTACTACTCCTCCTATACTTTAATCATAAGATTATATGTCTTGTTGTATAGGAAATCAAAATAAATAAAATGAAATGAAAAAAAAAAAAAAAAAAATGGCACCATATATGCTAATATATTGCTTAAATAACACCATATATAAATATATATGGCACTATATTTAGTAGCATATATTATCATATCTGCAACTGTATTAAAGATTTTGTTCATGAGGTACCATATATGACCATATATTGTTTAAATGCCACCATATATGATAATATATAGTTTAACTGTCATCATATATAGTATATATAATCATATATACCATATCTAATATTATAAAGGCCGATATCTATTTAGATAAAATTATATATGGCATAATATAAGTAAAAATTTTGGAAAAAGACGCCATATATAATTATATATGGATATACATAACGACTTGTCTAATTATATATTGTAATATATGCTACATATGATTATATATAATTTTTTTTACTCGGGCTTGCATAATATTATGTATTTACATTAGAGTGGTCGAATATTAATATTAATTCGCGGACAAGGGCAGCAACCGAAATGATTATCAGTTTACGGTAAAGGTTTTCGAAAAATAAAAAACAGTTGCGGTGTTGCAATTGGTTATTTTCAGTTTGAGCCAGTACATTAGCGGTTACGATAACCATCCCTGGTAGACACCTATTTCAGCGTCTTTCGATATTTTCACTTTTAGCTATTTTATTAGTGAAAAATTAAAAATGTCTAAATTTCTTATAATCCAATAGCCGAAAATATAGAGAATATATAATAACCAAAATATGTGTGTCTGAAAGCTTAAGCACCAAAATGGTCTTTAGATCCAGTAAGTATTTGTTCTAATTCAGGGGGGTTACCGCGTAACTCGATTCGAAAATAAATTTTCGAATTCGTAAATTTTGTACCTTTTGTATGCTTTAGCATAAATCTTACTTTTTGAATTTTTATATATAGTGTAGGGCAGTGACGTTCCCTCTAATGTGCGGATGTGTTCTCTGCACACCTTAAAAATATTTCACATGTTTGTAAATTTAAAATTTTTGTAAATTTTCCCAGGGTTCTATATTTCCGCACATCAGTCACTTACTGTATTTATATTAAGTAGATCGTGTACTGTTGTAATGTATTTTGTATACATACACGCGATGTTCAAGACTACATACACGATGTTCATATGAAAAAAGATGTTATTACTACTGTGCTAGTAGTAGTAACAAGCTCAAGAAACATTTGTTCTACAGAATTAACAGCACATTCCTGCTAGGAAAAAATATTTAATGAGCAACATAGTTTAAACACAAATATATGTTAGAAAATTGTTGAAATTTGTTGTGAACAAATTAATAAAAAAAGCACAATGTTGCAGTGAAAACACGCATACATACAAAAACATATTGTGCGAAGAAAACAACTGCACATTACTAATAAATAAGGCTAGTGTGCTCTCCACACACACCATAACCTTCCCGCTCACTCTGCAAAAACCTTTCTCTTGGTTTTTATATGTGCATATTACTAAGGTTCGGTATGGGAAATTTGCTTTGATATAGGGGAAATTTGTTTTGAAATCAAAGAAATCCTCTCAGTTTGCAGACAAATTTGCTTTGAAAACAGGGAAATTTGCTCACAAGAGAGGGAAATTCTCTCATTGGGGAGCCCTTTACCGAACCTTTGTAATCTGCACAAAATTTTGTTGGGGCCGTGAGCGTAAGTGAAACTCTATTGTTTATTCTTACTCTATGGCTAGGGCTTACAAGAAATATTTATTTTTTTAATCAATTCGTATAAAATGTATTCATTTTATGAATCAGTGAATAATTTATAGTCATAGTAAGTAAAATGTAGGAAAAAATCTGACTACAAAATATAGGAAATCAAAATGGCAAACAAATTATATAGTATTGCCTCATTGCAGAGATGAAATTTTTGCTATTAATTTGTTATTAATTAATTAAATTTTTTAAAAAATTTTCTTCATTTTGCGGAGAAGTAAATGCTAAATACTTAAGAATTAAATAAAAGGAAATATTTCAAACAAAAATTAACTTCCTAATGTTTCATCTCTGTTCTATTGTAACTGAAAAAACCTAAAAATAATACATTACTTGTTATCAAAAAAATAACAATTAATTTCAAAATGGAAATCAAACTCAAATGATTCTTTCTGCAAATTAAAAAATTGCAATTTCTTTTTAAAGCTTTATTTGAAATTAATAAAATATACATAATAACCAAAGAACAGCTTTTGTATTTTGTAACTAGCAATTTTAAATGAAAAAATGTCTTGAAGTTCAAAAAATAGCAAATGGAAATTAAAAAATATTATTTCAAATTCAAAAACCACCATTTGAAATTAAAAAAAAATACGGAATAAAAAAACACAAATGAAATTAAAAAAATACAAATTGTTATTCACAAAATTTTAAATGAAATAAAAAAATACCAATACCGTTTAATATTAAAAAAAATATCAATTTGAAATCAAGAAACACCATTTGCTATTAAAAAAAAATACCAATTGAAATTAAAAAAAATATATCAATTAAAAAGCAAAAAACCAATTGAAATTGCAAAATATCAATTGCAATTCAAAAATACCAAATAAATTAAAAAATATAAATTTAAATTCAAAACACAAAATGAAATAAAAAAACATCAATTGAAATTAAATAAATGTAAACTGAATTTAATTTGGTATTTTATAAGCTTTTTTATTTCGATTTTATTTCAATGTCAATTGGAATTGTTTTAGCTTTATTTGGTAGTTTTTTACCTTTAAATTTTATTTGATATTTCTTGATTTTCAAACGGTAGCTTTTGAATTTTATGAAATTCAGGTTTTGAATTTTAAAAATTTCATTAAAAAATCGTACTTTTTCTAATTTAAAAAAAAAATAGATAATGACAATTTAAAAATAATTAATTAAAAAGCATAAAAAATGGAAGGTAAAAAATAAAACAAAGTAATAAAAATAAATTAAAAGAATAACAAAATAACTAAAATTTAGACTTCAATCAAAATCTCATGTGAAATCCCGAGATTCCCCATACAAATGAAATCCCGTAAATTCGCAAGATATGTAAGAAATCTCATGAAAATCTCACAAATGTTTAGACTTTCATATAATACAATACTGCATGCATGTCTTTCTTCCATCAAAATATTGAAAAATCTGGTTTCTAGCTTACAAAAAACGAACTTAATAACCCGAGTAAAAAAGTTCATATATAACAATATATTTTTTAATACAAAAATACACATTAACATATAGTAATATAAAATGGCTTCGCATCCATATGTATTCATATATTATAATATCTTTCAAATATTTCACTTTGAAAAAATTGCTAATGTGGGATGATATATAATTATATATGATTTTATAAAGAACGTTATATCGTTATATATAAATGAAATCATGAAATATTGTAGATATGAAACCATATTAAGATATATATGGGTTCTTATTCGTCAATATATAATCATATCAAATTATGAAATATTTCTTATATGGCTCCACATATAGTTTTATATTATTATGTATAGTGTCATACTAAATTATATAATTTAATTTTTTTGTTAAAATAATTCTGTCGTCCGTTTCTTGTGTCAACAAAATAAATAAAAAATATAAAAAATCTAAATCCAACTAACAATAAACAAAAAATGCAACAAATTCAAAAATACATAAATAAAACCAAAATTACAAACCAATAACAAAACTCAATATACAAAAAAAAAATTGAAAAAAAACTAGCTTCAATTAACAATAAACAAACAAGCACAAAACAAAATAGAAAAAAACAATAATAACAACACAAACAAAAAAAAAAATAAGCACACTGAATACATAACAACATACATCTTAACAACCAGAGAACGAAGCCGATCAGCATATAGGCGCGGCTAAGCCGCCGCCGATAATTTTTCAGTTTTTTTTTAATATATTTTTTTTTTTCTGCTATACAATGGCCAAACAAAGGGCTTTTATGCTTGCCTTTGTTAGTGTCGTTGTTGTTGTCCCCTCCTTTTTCTAATATATTTATGCAGTGCAAGTAGTTTGGTGTTTTGTTTGTTGTTGGTTTAGTTAGTGATGAAGGCATAGCACTGGTCACTAATTAACCAAAACAGCAACAAACCAAACCCGGCACTTGTACACGCGTTAGAAAGATTTGATTTATAATTTCAATTCGTTGTAATGGCAGGAAGTTTCCGCATCGACTTCTGCAACATACGGGGACTGAGGGCGAATTTCTTCTCCGTATTTGCTCACATTCGTTTTCATCGGCCGGATGTTTTCGCCTTATGTGAGACCCAGGTATGTGGGGATGCTGATCCACAGGATTTCTATATACCTGGTTATCAACTCCTATCCCTTTTTATATTTCACCGGGGCCTTGCTATGTACATTCGCAATGATGTTGTGTACCAGTATCAGCAACATTTAAACTGTAATGATACGGAATTTAACTCACTTTGGGTTAAATTTAAAATCACGACACACATATTGCATTTCGGGTTCTTATACAGAAGCCCAAACATGGAGAGGACGAATACCCTTAATGGCTTCGACGTCCTTTCTGATACTATTTCTAAAATTTTGGAGAGTTGCCCGAGTAGTGAAATCGTTGTTGCTGGCGATTTCAATATTCACAACTCTGCCTAGCTTCGCCATTCCAGCCATACAACTCCCGAGGGCCTTTATGTTGAGCTTTTTGCCGCGCATAACCACCTAGCGCAATTAGTGAATGAACCAACGCACATTCCGTGCGTTGAA